>CM077242.1:407500-632500 GCA_039654775.1 Spinibarbus caldwelli | reverse complement strand
TACAAGATTAATAAATAAATAATAAATTTAAAAAATATAAACACTGAATAAATAAATAACACAAATAAATTAAAAATGATAAATAAGAAAATTATATAAATAAACCTTAAAAAGGAAGAAATTTAAAAAATACAAGATAAATAAATGTAAAAAATAATAATTAAATAAATAAAGATACCAGTAAATTAATTATTAAAAAGGAATAAATAAAAAATATATAAACTCAAAATGAAAAAGAAAGAAAGAAAGAAAGAAAGAAAGAAAGAAAGAAAGAAAGAAAAGTATATTTGTATTCGTGATTTATCCATTTTAAAAAAAAGAAATTGTGACAAAACATAAGATTGGAATTAATCAATAATATTGGAAAATCTCCCAGTCCTTCATTAGGCCTTTAAGACCTCTGAAGCCTGTTAAATGCTATCAAAGTCTGTTTAATGATTTCAGTCAGACATACTGAATATGGACATGTCGAAACACAGTCCTTTAAAATAATAATAAAACACAAATAAAATGCTGAAAGGGTCCACTCTTCTATGAAATCTCTGTAATCAGCCTCATCCTCCTCGTTCCTGTCTGAACTCTCTGACCTGGAGCACACTGGGTTCATTTTCCTGAAGAAAATCAATGGAGGAAGGAGCATCAGAGATCAAACCCTCTGCGGACAGTCTTCATCTCTAACACCAGACTCAGATCACAATCACAAAATCACACCAGACTAGTCTGTGTTTAAGAGATATAATGAGTGTCTGGGAGCTGAAAACATTTCACACGTTGAAGACGAACATGTTTATAATGTGCAAACAGAAACAGAACAGTTCTGCTGTTAGAATTAATTCTGTTTCAGACCGAGAGATCAGAATCACAGCACCGAGAGAATCTAAACCAATATAAACTGAAACTGAATAGAAATACTAAATACTGCATTACAACTATTTAGAATATACAAATGTATTAGAAAATTATGAGGAAAAAACTAATTACACAAAGAAAAACAAGGGAAAAAAAGAAAAAAAAGACAGATAATAGAAAAAAAAATAAAGAACTAAATACAACTAAATAAAAAAAATACAAGATAAAATAACTAAAAACTAATTAAAACGAATTAATTTATTGATTTATTTATTAACAAATAATTAAAATGTATTTAATAAATAATTAAAAAAGATAAATTATATTTAAAATTTAATTATTTTAAAATACTACTAATAATTTGAAAAATACAAAAATAAATAAACAATTAAAAATGAATAAATACAAATATTTTTGTAAAAACACAAAAAGAAAGAAAAACAAAGAATAATAATAATTAAAGAAAGAATAGTTTCATCATATTAAGAGAAGAGAAGAGAAGAGAAGAGAAAAGAAAAGAAAAAAGAAAAGAAAAGAAAAGAAAAGAAAAGAAAAAGAAAAAGAAAAAGAAAAAGAAAAGAAAAGAAAATAAAAGAAGGAGGGCTGTTGTGTATCTGTTAATTCTGTTAAGTGGTGGTTGCGGGTTACAGGTTCATGTAAATGCGCCGCTGTTCAACTAAACAATACAGGAGTGAAAGAATAAACCAATCGGATAACAGCAGACGAGTGAAAAGAGCAGGACACACAGCGCCTGCCAAACCCATTACAGTATTGAACATCCCACAATCCAGCAGAAGCAGCGTCCGGAGCCAGCGGAGCATCAGACACAGCTCATCTGATGATGAAACACAGCTGGAGCCGTTACACCAAACACTTCAACACACACACACACACACACACACACACACACTCACTCACTCACTCACTCACTCAGACACACACACACACACACACACACTCACACACAGAGAGAGAGACACACCCACAGACACACACACACTTACTCTCTCACACACACACACACACACACTCACAGACACACACGCCTCACATTACTGATAACGCTGTTTCATTAAAGCAGATTATTCAGATAAGAGTTAAACATGTCAACAGCAGAACTAACGCTGCACTAGAGAAGCTCTGATGGACAGTTCGACAGCGTTTCCTCAGGAGCTGCTCACTAAGGCTGCATTTATTTGATTAAAAATACAGTAAAAATTGTGAAATATTATTTCAAATAGCTGTATTCTATGTGAATGTGTTAAACTGTAATTTATTTCTGTGATCAAAGCTGAATTTTCAGCATCATTACTCCAGTCTTCAGTGTCACATGATCCTTCAGAAATCATTCTAATATGCTGATTTACTGCTCAAGAAACATTTCTGATTATTATCAATGTTGAACAGTTGAACAGTTGTGCTGCCCAATATTTTTGTGGAAACTGTCATACATTTTATTTTTCTGGATTCACAAAAAAATATTGTTAAATTGAATTAGTTTCATGGTTTCAATTAATTAGTCATGATTTTTTATTACTAAAAAAACAAAATTTGGAAAAAAATAAAATGGAATTGGGAAAAAAAAAAAAAAGATTTAATAGGCCGCTAAAAATGTATTTTGTGTAAAACCTTAAATAAATTGTTAAATTCTATGTGTTTCATTTGATTTAACCATTAAAATAGAATTCAAAAATTAAAACGAATAAAAAAAGAATCCAGAAATATTAAAATGTAAAAATAAATAAATAAATAAATGTACTTTGGGGAAAAAAATAAAACAGATTTCATAAGGCCCTTAAAATGTATTTTGTGTTAAACTTTAGATAAATTTTTGTTAAATTATTTAAGGTTCATGATTTCAATTAATTAGACAGAAAAAAACAACCCCCGAAAACAAAAAACAAACAAAAAAAAAAAAAAAAAAAACAGAATTTCAGGAAAAAAAAATATAATGGATTTCATAGGAACCCTAAGGTGTAAACTGTTTCGAGTCTTAATTTAGGCACTCATTTGAACCATTTCCACTAATAATTTTTTCCTTCTTATTTTGATTATAATTATAATTATTATTAAGAAGGTTTTTGTTTTTTCTTTTTTTATCTGTCATATCCTTTGTATAATTTACAATTATTTCTGTCTTTGTATAAATAAATAAATAAGTTTTTAAAGTACAATTCAATACATAAAACAATTTAATTTGCATTAGTTGTGAACACAATGCTGAACTGGAATTTTAGTTCAAGAAACAATAAAGATGAAGAAGAATTTCATATCTGTAATAAGTATAGGTTTGTTTTAATTAATATAATAATTGAGATTTTTACATCCAGGTTTTAATCTTATGAACACTTGACAATAATTGTGGAACACACAACACTATTTATTCACTTATGTACTTAAATTTATCTAACACACATACTTAGTTTACATTTCGAACTTGCACATAATATACCTGCACATGCAAAACTGTCTATTGTAATATACCTGTACATACAATTGTCAATTTGTATATTGTTTACTTGTTCTATTTTTATTCTTTTATTATCTGTGTTTTTGTCATTCTGTTGCACAGTGGAGCTTCTGTCACGAAAACAAATTCCTCGTATGCAGGGTTTTTCCTGCATAGAGAATTATGAGGCGGCCGCCTCCGCCAAATGTCGTGCCGCCTCTGGTTGTTGACAAAACTCAGGCAGGCTGTCAGTGCAAGCGTCACTGAATAGCGTCTATTAGAGCTTTTAGTTCATATTTTAGAAAAATACTGATATTTTTATACAAGTTTACTTGATATTTCTTTATATAGAATCATAATTTATATTAATTTTCCACTGATTTACGTGATCTGATGAGCATTAGCGCATTTTGAGCGATTATATCTCTGTATGAATGAATGACGTGCGGTTTCGTTTACTACACACATACTGAAGCGCGCATGACGCTCGCGCTGATTTCAGAGTCTGTCGTCTCACTAAATGAGGACATAAATACACAAACATCTCAGAACTGCTCTGAGAGTCACTTCATGAGCATTTCACTGATTAATTTGAGTAAAACTAGCGTCATATCATATACACACAGAACTGTAAAGGTATTCACGGCAACCCGTCAAAATAAAAGTCGGTTTAACTTGAAGGCACTGCGGCAGAAATACAGTATATGACTATTGTTCAGCAGAATGTATATACTGCTACTAGGCTACTACTAAAATTGCACTAAAACTTTATTTTTTTTTAGTTAACGATCACAGAACATTTCTTCCATGTTTTAATTGTAATAGTAAATCCTCTTTGTTTGCCAAAATAAAGTTTGATTTTCAATAATTTATGGATAGGCTAAATGAAATTAATGTTTTATGCCTTCATTTGATAACCAGGTACACAACACAGAATTTCTGAGGAAAAAGAAAACATTTCATAAGGCTATTTTAAGAAAAATTTTGAATGAATTAAGATGTTTTTATCCATTTAGACATGCTACACAGAATTTGGTAACAATGAAACATGGTGAAAGAAAAAAGATTTCATAGGGCCCTGTATTTAAAACGATTACGATAGTATATGGTTTGTAAGTTATTTTCATGAGATTTGGGGTGTTTTGTTAACAATAAAGAATGTTTACATAAGAAATGCCAAGTTGATAGCTTAGTATAAAAAACTACAAATAAGTAAGTTATTACAAACACTCGATGCTGGTTTGAAGTGAGATTTGAGTAAAAGCTTACTATTAATTGTATAAAAAGTCTTAGCTTGATGCTAATGTTTGCTCTAATGCACCTGATGTCCTGCTACGATTGCATTTCATGATCTATTATATCAGAAGAATTCACATAAGGTTGTAAAAAAATGTTTTGTTTTCTAGAAAGACCCTTTAAGTGGGTAACTGTATATTGGATCAAAGCAATGCAGCCCAGGAGACTAAGGAATGGATAAAAGATTTTCAGTTTCATGAAGTGTTTAACAACCTAATCTTATGTTTATGTTCACCTATACTACAAAAGGGCTGCTATTTTAGTTGCTATGTTGTACTTAATTTAATGGTCAACAGGTTTGTTTTTGTAAAATGTAACTTTATAATTGTCATTTTCTTCAATCATATAATTATTATAACACCTAAAATACGTTGTGTGTAAAAACAAAGTCTTTGTTTCAGCCAGTTGAAGGGTGGGTACATTGTGTGCACATGATCAGGACGGTACCACCTCCGCCTCATTTTGAGGCAGGAAAAACCCTGGTATGTGTAAACATACCTGGCAATAAAGCTCATTCTGATTCTGATTCTGATTAATAGTCCAAGCTAACACACACACATCTTCAGGCCGTCTGTTGGGTCTCCATCCTCTGAAGCAATAAGAGCAGTGAGAAAACCCCATTACGACCGGCGGCGAGTGAGAAATAGCCTGGAGCGAAGATAACGATTTCTCAGCGGCATTAACCGCACATACGTGACATATCCGTCCTGCAGCTCACACTCGGCCGCGGCGGATGCAGGCGCGCTCCGTCCCGTCTGCGCTGTGTTTGGATTAGTCTCTGATGGGTCCCTGAAGATCCCCGCAGACGGCCCCATAGATATACACTTTAGCTGCGGAAAGGTCAGGCGTGCGGGACGCAGCAGGCAAACACGCATGAATCACGGGAGATTTGGTGCATGGCGGTGAATGAGTAACCCCGACACCCCATTATTTCCCCTGTTCTCCAGCAGCCCGGATTCATGCCGGCGCATGCCATCAGTTCATTAGGAGCAGATCCCATCACACCGCGCGCCGCTTTAATTCCACCGCTCGCTCGGTGTGATCAATACTGCATCAGTATCAATGAAAATGACAATCGGGCAGTAATTAAGCGGTTAATGTTTGATTCAGATGTCATGATTTGCTCATGAGGAGAGGCCCGTCTGCTTATGTGTGTTTAAAGCAGCGGATGAAGTCTCTGCGTCTGATCTGATTTACACACACAAACCTGATTACAGCGCTCTGAAGGAGAGCAAGAGCAACACGACTGAAACTCACGCAGTCTGGAAAGGAATGAGTAGAATCTGCTGTTATGGTTTAGATGAAAAGATTCATGATCAGCTTAATGATCAACCAGTGCAAAAACAGACTCACAGGAAACCTTTCACATTTTGGAGGTTCATCAGAGCTGGGTACACTTCTGTAATATCTATCTATCTATCTGAATATCTATCTATCTATCTGAATATCTATTTGAATATCGATCTATCTATCTATCTATCTATCTATCTATCTATCTATCTATCTATCTGAATATCTATCTATCTATCTGAATATCTATCTATCTATCTGTCTGAATATCTATCTATCGATCTATCTGAATATATATCTGAATATCTATCTATCTATCTGAATATCTATTTGAATATCGATCTATCTATCTATCTATCTATCTATCTATCTGAATATCTATCTATCTATCTGAATATCTATTTGAATATCGATCTATCTATCTATCTATCTATCTATCTATCTATCTATCTGAATATCTATCTATCTATCTGAATATCTATCTATCTATCTGTCTGAATATCTATCTATCTGTCTGAATATCTATCTATCGATCTATCTGAATATATATCTGAATATCTGTCTATCTATCTATCTGTCTGAATATCTATCTTTCGATCTATCTATCTATCTATCTATCTATCTATCTATCTATCTATCTATCTGTCTGAATATCTATCTTTCGATCTATCTATCTATCTATCTATCTATCTATCTATCTGAATATATATCTGAATATCTGAATATCTATCTATCTATCTATCTATCTATCTATCTATCTATCTGTCTGAATATCTATCTTTCGATCTATCTATCTATCTATCTATCTATCTATCTATCTATCTATCTATCTATCTGTCTGAATATCTATCTTTCGATCTATCTATCTATCTATCTATCTATCTATCTATCTATCTGAATATATATCTGAATATCTATCTATCTATCTATCTATCTATCTATCTATCTATCTATCTATCTATCTATCTATCGATCTATCTGAATATATATCTGAATATCTGAATATCTATCTATCTATCTATCTATCTATCTATCTATCTATCTATCTATCTATCTATCTGTCTGAATATCTATCTTTCGATCTATCTATCTATCTATCTATCTATCTGAATATCTAAATATTTATCCATTCATCTATCTATTCATCCCTCAGGCCTATGAACCTTCAAACATCAAGATTTCTTAAACTTTTTTTCAAAACTTTCAAACAAGGCTTTGACAAGCAAACATTCGACATCTGTCTCCACTAACTGCTTTTCTATTTAAGAATGACAGAATTTCTTCGAATTTTAATTTGTTGCACTTCTGCTTGCTTACTTTTAAATTCGAATTGCAGCTCTGCATCCCGTTTGCTCTTTCGATCTCAGCACGTCAAATTCACCTCAAATCTTGATTGAGTTCTGAACGCTGACATTATAAGATCACACGCTCTGCTCTCTCCAGTTTTGTGAGAAATACGACTGCTAGTTCAGTCTGAGAGCCACATTTGGCTGCTAAATGTTAAAGGACACGATTGACATGTTAAAGAGCCTCTTGCATGCATCACCAAAATCCTGACAGAAGACTGCTCTCTCTCGGTCTCTCTCTGTGCTGGGATTTGCCGCATGCACTCGAGGGCTCTTCATCAAGCACTGTAACGAGGCCCAAAAGCTTGGGCTTAATGAATTATTAAATGCGAGTCAATAAAGGATAAATAAGAACAACAAATGCAACCTTTGGGTATTTAATTAGCAGAGGTGGAGCGCTGCATTTCTAATGCGTTCTATGCTAATTGCTTTTGAGCTCTCACGCCGACCAGCAGATTTTTGCCCCAGAACACCGGCGATCCATCAGAGGCCCGTTGATTCGTGTCTCCGCTGTTCGACTCATTAATAGTCCGTTAGTGCGGTGACCGGAGGCCATCAGACGGACTCCCAAATCAATGCTCCTAACAGTCAACTGAGAGAGACAGAGTCAGCGATCTGAGCACCAGAGATCAACACTACTGGATTAGCAACTTACTGACGGGGTTTTACCCAGCAGGTGAAAATTGTGCATCTGATTGCCTAGTTAACTAACAGTACTAATGATGCTTGACTTAACATTAACTTAACATGCAACTGTGATGTTTATTAATTCAGAGTCACATGCCACACAACTCAATCAGGTTTGTAGGGATCTATGATTTCAGGGAAAATACAGATGGAATCCAGTAACAAAAATGGAATTTACTATATAACACAGAATGTCAGACATTCACGGACAGAATGTCACAGAATTTGGCCAATTTTGGACGAATAAATCAAAAGCAGAGAAAGTGAGAATCACTTCACCAGCATTTCACCTGATAAAATCTATCGTCAGATACACACAGAAACTCAAAGATCTTTACGACAACCCGCCAAAATAAAAGCCTGGTTTAACTTGAAAAAATTATAACAGGTATACACTATTGTATAGCAGAATGTATTTCTCAAAGTAATAATAATAGTAATAATACAGTTTATTAAAACATTAATTTTAAGGAATATCACACCATTTTTTAACACAAATTTTGATTTAAACAGCTGTGCAGCACTTTGTTTGCCAAAAACGAGAAAAAAAAAAATTTGACTACATTTTAAAAAGATCAATTAAATTTTTTTAAGTTTCATGCATTAATTTGAATACCAACATTTGTTAAAACTGTTATAAATTATTTTAATTGTTAATTTTTTAATAAATTCAATTTATTACACATTTTTTTTATTATTACATTTAAATTAAACCATTAATACAGAATCCAGAAAAATTTAAAAATGAAAAAAATAATAAAATAAATAAAAATAAATATTTGGGGGGGAACAGAAGTTGGGTGGAAAAAAATAAAACAGAACTTGCAGGGGAAATTAAAAAAAATAAATTTAAGAAAAAAAATTAAAAGAAAAAATTTAATTAAATATGGGAAAAAAATTTAATAGAATTTATGGAAAAAATAAGAGAGATTTCACAGGGCACAAGGCTTTGACATGGTGAAACATGGCATGAAATTAGTTTGAAAAATCAAACTTGTTTATAAGCAGAAATTAAGTTTTATGAAGACATACATTCAGACCAAATGACCTTTGACCTAACACTGCTGGTCCACTGACACACACACACACACACACACACACACACATACTCACTCACTCATGGCTAATGATGAGCTGCAACATTAAGATGCTTTTAGCTGCATTAATAATGCTGATGGAGTGTGTGTGTGTGTGTGTGTGTGTGTGTGTGTGAGAGTTTATATCACACACAAACAAATGTACTCTGTGAGAGATGTGCCAAATGAAGGGTAAGCAAAGTCAGTTTGCCGTAATTAAAGAGAGTCTTTTAGAGGACAGCGGCGTCTGACGGCGTCCATGTGAACGAGAAACACAAACTAATGCCTAAAACACACCTGCCACAGACAAGAGAAATGATCACTCTGTGTGTGTGTGTGGGGGGGGGGCGTTCATAAAATTAAACATTTCAGACTCGAGTCGTAACAGGAAACTGTCAACAGGAAGGTCAAGAGCTGATCAGATGAAACGTGCTCCGTTCATAAAGTAACGGTAAACATGCACAGAATGAATCATGGGTATACTATGAGAGTAAAACAAGAATTACTGAACATGACACTGAATTAAAACCAATCTGTTTTCTTAAAAAGCCATAAAGTGACTCCAAATGTTTCATAACAGCCTCTGAGCACAAATACAGACACTTGCTTTGATAACAAGTGAAATTCACACATTTTAAGTGTCCTGACAGCGTTTAAGCCAAAATTTGTGTCAGATTCTTGTGAATTTCTAGTCACGGCAAGATTTGTCATTTTAATTTAGTTTACTTGATATACTAAAATAACTACAACTTTATCATGTCATAAAGAGACATAAAATATTACAAAATACTAACAAATTACAAAAACACAAGTTACAAAATTAACAATTTTAACTAAAATTAAAATGACAAAAACAAAAAGAAAAAAATAATTTAATAGTATCACATATATATTTTTTTTTTGTAATCACAGATAGTATCACATTTAACTTGATGTACCTAAAATGAATAAAAAATTAAAACTATATAGATAAAACAAAACAAAAAAAAAAAACTAAAAATTGCAAAAATGCACAAAAAATTACTTAAAAATGACTAAGACAAAAATATTTTAAGTATAAAAATATAAATAAAAAATAAAACCAAAAAATAAACTATTCTAGTATCACATATTATATATTATGTATATATATGATTAAAAAGAAATTTGTACTTTGAATGCAATGGAAGTTGATGTGGATAAAAGTGTCTGCCAAACGTATTATATGTACTGTATGTTCTATATTACAGATCACGGGCTGAGATACAGACATATGCTTTGATAACGAGCGACATGCACACATTTTAAGAGTCCTAAAAGCGTCTGGGCTGAAGTTTGTGTCAGATTCATGTGAATTTCAGGAGCGGGTTCCCTTCACACGGCCTCATTTGAATTCCCGTCGGCGCAGGAAGGCCATTCATCAGGACACTGCGCTGCTGCTCACAAATGCATGGAGCTAGCAATAAAATTAACCTTGTGCCAATTGTTTTCCCACACGTTTGATGGGCCGCTGGCAGCTCATCCGTTACCGCAAGGATATAAAAGAAGGCAGCAGCAGATGCGCAGAAAATGATGACCGATGCGCTCGACACGACACGAGAAGATCTGGATCTGATTCAGCTCTATTCTGAAACCTAGTGAACTATATAGGCAGCACCCTACTAAGACAACATACTAACGGAAATAACACTTGTGCTAATTTGGTTTTCCTGGTCATAAGTGATTAGCCTTTTAAAATTGCATGTACATATCTCTTTATGCTTTATCATCACCAAATCTTGAATTCAATCTTTTTGTCAACTTGTTTTCTGTCAATCAGCACAGGTTTTGTGTTTATGTTTGGAACTGAGTTTTTAAGTGGAAAAAACCTTATTTGTGGATAATTTTAGCAATATTCACTCAAAAACTGAAGTGATATATATATATATATATAGAGAGAGAGAGAGAGAGAGAGAGAGAGAGAGAGAGAGAGAGAGATCGAAAATAAAAAAATTAAATGAAAATTAATCAATTTTAATTAAATCAAAAAAAAAAACTTTTATTTCAATTTCTTGCCAAGGCAGAATTTCTCATTTTAATTTAACGTACTAAAATTATAAAAGTAAAACTGAAATTAAAAATAAAACTATTTAAATAAAATTAAAACTACACAAACATATGTATAAACACACACACACACACACACACACACACACATATGACAATAAAATAAAATGTTTACAAAAAAAATTGTAACTAAAAACTAAATTGTAACTTTAAATTAAAACAAAATTAAAATATAAATATAAAAATAAAAACTGCTAAAAATAATAAAATGAAATTATAATAGTATCTCAATTATATTAAAATAACACGCACACAAGCAAGAACTGATAACTTTGAATGCAATGTAAATGTAAAATAATGCATTATTAATCTGACCTAAATAATGTCATTTTATCAATAAATTTCAGTAGAGATTGATGCACATTTACTGGTATTTTCTACTAACTAGCATCGTATCTCAAACTTTTTAAATGCTTGTGGTGCATTGTGAGATTATCATCCATGATGCCTTAAAATACTGTCTAAGTAGGCGGCTCAGTAGCATTTGAAACCTATGTAAAGGAAACACACAAACACAGCTCATGTTTACAGTGCAGAGAGAGAGAGATGGCTGGGTGAAAAATCCTTCAGTGGATGTTTATTTGCTCTCAACACCTCCTAAGCGATCAATATTTTTAATTTGGGGCCAAGTTATTATTTTTCACATCACTGCGCTGGGGAGCAGAGTAAAGTGGCTCATATTTTAGCACTAAAAAGATCGATATGACAGCCTCACCTTCACTGTGGCCCTTACACACACTCATACGGGGCCGAGGGCAGACACACACGCTCCGCACACATCATCATCATCACACACACACACACACAGGTGATTTACTCACCCCTGCTAAACCAATCTGAACACACACACTGCACAGGTTTACAAGAGCTTACACGTGTGTGTGTGTGTGTGTGTGTGTGTGTGTGTCAGAGCAGTGTTTCCTCTCTGAGGGCCGCTCATATCAGATGCATCTGTTTCTATATAATCCATTAGCCGCGTATATATTTCGCTCCAAATTTATCCAGTGCCTCGCTCTCATAATTCACGTCTGATGGCAGATTCATCGATTGTCGCTCAGCACACATCCAGACATCTCTGTGTGTGTGTGTGTGTGTGTGTGTGTGTGTTTAGGAGAGCGTGACTGATGGTGTGTGTGAATTATTGCTCTACATTATTACTCCAGTGACGTCCAGCACATTCAAACGGCCTCGACCGGCTCCGTGCCGCACTGGCATAAGAGACACTGGATTTAGTTTGTGATATTTAAATTGGTTATGTTTAGAGTAGCGTCTCACATCCTCACTGGCCCAAATACATCTGAATAATAATGCTTTTATACAGTAAGGATGCATTAAATTGATCAAAAGTGACAGTAAAGACATTTATAATGTTAGAAAAAAATTCTATTTCAAATAAATGCTGTTCTTTTGAACTTTGTATTCATCTGTGAATCCTGAATAATAAAATTGATTAATGTAAATACATTAATGTAATGTTTTCAACATTGCTAATAATCAGAAATGTTTCTTGAGCAGCAAATCAGCATATTAGAAGGATTTCTGAAGGATCATGTGACTCTGAAGACTGGAGTAATGATATTGAAAATTCATCTTTGATCACAGAAATAAATTACAGTTTAACAAATATTCACATAGAAAACAAATATTTTACATTGTAATAATATTTCACATTTTTACCATATTTTTGATCAAATTAATGCGGCCATAATGAAAAGAAGAGGCTTCTTTAAGAAACATAAAAAATAAAAAAATAAATAAAAATGTAATTACTCCAAACTTTTGAATGGCAGTGTATTCAATTAAATTAATTAATCAAAATTTATTCTGTAATTCCAGAAGATTCAAGATTCTAATTTGGGGTGTTCTTCAAATAAAACCAATAAATGCAGAATTACATGAGATTAGAAGTCTTGTTTCTGAGATACAGATCAAAATTATACTAAATTAAACTAAATTAAAATAAAACTGGAACAAATATGTCAATGCGGTCAGAAAAATCAACTTAATTCAAAGTAAAAACAAGTTTATTTTTCTCACCCCATTTGCAGATATTTTTTCTCATTTTAAGCATAAACTCACTTTTTCTCACAAAAGAAAACTTAAAATAATTTCAGCATACATCTTGATTTTTTTTGTGTGTGTTTATAGCACATTAAGTGTGATTTAAAAATATATATATTTTAATTAAAAAAATTAAATGATTTTTAAAAATAATTAAGTCATTATTAATTTTACATTAAAACAATTTTAAAAAATATTGTAAAAATTTAAATTTAAAAAATAATTTAACATTACTAATAAGTTAAATTATTATTATTATTATTATTATTATTATTATTATTAATTTATTTTTTTAATGGACAATTTTTTAAATAAGCCATCCTGTGGCCTGGTTGAGAACCACTGATCTAGAATGTTCATGATGCCCAATTATGATCATAAGAGCTCAAAAACCACAAAAGTCGAGGAATCATTGATGTCTAGAGAACAAAAATGCTGCAGGATGACACACACTGAACTTTAATATTAATGAGCACTAATGAGAGTTGAAAAAACACACACACAGTGAATTGTCCTGTGCATCTGTATGGTGTTATTCTCCTCAAACACGCTTCCTCTCAGTGTCATTCTTCAGAAGGGCTCTTCTCTGTGTAAGGATTCATGGCATTACAGCGGCTGACACGAGTCTAATCCGCCGGGATGACAGCGCATGTTATCAGCCGTCAGCACACACTCATCCGACGGAGACAGACGGCTGTGAGATTACTGAGAGACTCGCAGAAAACACTCGCGCTGCTGCAGACTTTCTGCAAATACAGGACTTTTTAAAACCTCCACAAATAAAATTAATATCACATGCCGCTACAGAACAAACCCTTACAATCTCAAAACAAATCAACCATCTCAAATTGTTTTACTTAATTGAACAGGCTGCTTATCACATTTAACTGCAAAACAGGGTTAACTACTCAAGATTACACATGTACTGAAATGGGTTTATGTTCTCATATATCAACACACACACAAAGTACACATCCATCGATATTGGATTTTGCTGAATAATGTGTTTAAAAGGAAGGCAATCAACAGATTATTGTGCTGATACTAATTAAATCTATACATCAAATGTGTTAAAGTTCTTAGTCTTTCTTTCCTGTGACGGGCCGGTTCAAAGAGAAGATATAAGAGGTTATGATGATTTAAATGCCAGATACTGTTTATTGTGTGACCAAAATACCAATGATAGCCAGGAGAGAAGATTTTATGCATAAGGAGGGACATTTAATCATTAACAAGCTCAAAATACAGCAGGACTCTTTTATATATTATATATATATATATATATATATATATAGATAGATAGATATATAGATATAGATGTATATAGATAATGAATAATGAAGGATTTTTAATAATATGTCTGAAATACATTATGATTCTTATTTTGAAATGTATACGCTTTACTCCTTCAGCTGCTTATTCAAAAATATGAGCGAAATATAGGAAACAACATACCAATAATAACCAAAAAATATTTTTTTTTTTATGAACAATGAAGGATTTTTAATCAAATAAGTCTGAAATATATCATGACTCTTATTTACTTTACTGCTTCAGCTGCTCATTCAAAAACATAAGACATAAACTATGCATCTTTCAACCAACTACAAAATTATAATCTAAAAACCATAATGTAAACAGTTCATCAAAGATGCATCATAAGTAATCGTTAGCCATAAATGTGCCATTAAGTAATTGTAAACATGCAACAGTGTCGCATTTGACTTTAAAATCTTAACTTTTTTTTTTTTTTTGAAATGCTTTCACTTCAGCAATGATCTGCTATGTGTCTTCTTTAAAAAGAGACCAACCTTAGGTCTGTATTCCAAAGCATTAAGAAATTATAACCATGTTGTAACAAGCATTCATAAACAAGTGTTCTGTTTTCAGTGAATTTATACCCCCAAAGGAGCGACGTATCCTGGGGATACAAACATTAAAATCAAATATAAGAGTCAAGATTTGGGAAAAAAAATAAAATAAAAAAAATAAAAAACCTTGAAATTGTATTATTTGAGTTCCAATAAGCTTTTTTTTTTTTAGAAATTCATTTTCTGATGTTCTTTTGCCCTTTTTAGTGTTAAGAACTCTTAAATTATAATTAAGATTTCTGGTAAACTATTTATTTAAACTATTTTTAATGGCCTTGTATGTGATCAAACTAAATGTTTAAACCCTGTGCTGTTCAGTCTGGCAGATCTGTCGGAGGTGTTTAGCCGCTAGCGCTGAGATTCGCTTCGGACTCGTCCTAATTAAAGCCGCGGGTCGTGGCGAGACTCAGCGTGTTAGTCACTGTAACGCATTGTGACAGGAACACTTAATATCACACACACAAGCTGCGGTAATAAGGGGTGGACATTAGTGCACATCATTACCCATGAGCCTCTGGGCCCCAGGTCAGAGCGGCATGATAAATATTAATGGTGTGGAACTAGTGAATGGCAGCTGAATGATCAGGGATGCTTCCTCTAATTGACATTTTCCCTCCCGTATACTTTACAAGAGCCGTAAAACACACCGTCAGCGCCGCGGCTGTCACTCACACACACACAAACTATCTCTGACACACACACACACATACATACAAACTATCTCTCACACACACCCCCTCCCCTCATGAATAATAATGTACTCATTCTAATAAATTTATATTGTAATGTACACATTGTAATATATTAAAAAAAATTATCTTTACATTGCTGGTAGGTTATCATTGCACAAATTAACACACTCTTTATGTTTAAAAATAAAAATAAAAATTAGAAGCGTTCTAAACTAATGCGCTGTCTTCACTGCAGCTCACATCACATTCTAAAGCAATTAAATCCACAGCATCACTGTTAACAGAGAAACACGGCAAAACGGTGGTAATTCATACAAACACAGTCTCTCTCTCTCTCATAAATGAGCACTTGATGAATTACACTTTTCTGAGAATAGACTATTGAAGTGGAGATCGCTAAACTGCAAGCTAACCGGTGTTTTCAGAAAGCCAGTGTGTTTATCCCATGAAGAGACAGCGTGCACATGGTTGACAGGCTGACAAAGACAAGTAACACACTTTGCAGATATTTCCATACTGCGCAAGTGTGAAGCTCTGTTTCGGGGATTACGTCTCTTTATGTCAGGCAACCCAGATGTGTTCCTCTGCGGCCAGATTAAACCTAGATGTAGCCTATATATTATACTCTATTCATTTTTTTTTTTTTTTTTTTAGAAACCTTGCACTTTTCTACTTTTCTACTGTTTTAAACGCTGCTCTTGTATTCAAATTAAGCGTGGTCCACTGCTGCACACGTGCCGTGATATCGATACAGAGACAGCTGTATATCAATACTCGTATCGCCAAATCTCTGTGACGATAAATCATCATATCAATGTATCAAACACAGCACTAATATTATATACATACATACATACATACATATACATTAGGGGTGGGCGATATGGCAAAAATATCATATGATTTTTTTTTTTTTTAATATCACGATTTTATCACGATTATTTGTCATGTTAGTGCAGCCAAAATAATTTCCCTGTTATAAAGACAAAGCCTTCCAAGGTAACAAAATGTAAAAAAGAACGGTGGATATTTAGGCCAAAGTGGGCGAAGATAAAAATCTTTGTCATTATTTTATCTTTGTTATTAAAAATAAGAACAAAGATACACATTACAAATACACATAATATACAAATAAAACAAACAGTGCTTTATTTTCAGGTACAATAGGCATATTTAGCAGGAGCATTCAAGAAATTGAATGAACAAATACAAAAATAAAACACTATATAGATTAATTCCTATTAAAGCAGCTGTATTTTTTTCTGTCAAGAGTAGAGTTATTTTTATCTCTTTGCGTTTTTTTGTTTTAACATTAATGCCTCGAGGCCCATTTCATAAAACAAGTTTACCAAATAAGCCAGGCTTATTTCAGTTAGTCTGACTCATTGTCAAATGATTTGGTTCCATAAAGCAAATTTAACATAGGCCTATAGATTAAGCTTAGTCACTGTGGCAACTTATGCTGGGAAACTAACCTGGTCTAAAGCAGGCTAACTGACAGGCTAAGCTGAGCTCCTCTAACACTGACCAATAGGAATGCAATGATATTACCACTGACCAGGCCCCGATTAAGAATTCAGAGGCCCCTGGAGACAATGTCTTGTCGGGCCCCCCCCACACCCACACACACACATATATGAGCACCATCAAGGTTTTGAATTATACAGCATCCTCTATCATACAGGATTTACATCACATGATTGCAACAATGCTTTCCTGGACCAGCAGCAATCTTTGCAATAAGTGTAAATAGTAATTATGCTATCTATACTTTATATTGGCAGATACTATTTGCACCTCGGTATTTTTGTACATTAACTGGATGCAATAATAACACAGGGCTTCATTTATGAAACCTGTGTAAATATGTGAGCAAATTCAAAGTAATCTGCGTGTAAAACAGACCTTCCCAAAAACTCTCCTCCGGATTCACAAACGCTTCGTCAACTTCAGATTTGATAGTTAAACATGTGTATGTTAATGAATTCCAATCAGCGCGTGCACGCTTATTCACAATAAGCATAATCCCTGCCTATGAATTACAACTACGTAAATTACGTGTCCAGGAACACAGTGGAATATTTTGGAGTCCTTTCTCAGTTTTGGTTCCAGTATATTTCATAAATGCAAAAAAAACTAATAGGTCATATGCCTAACAATAAATATTCAATTAACTTGTCCATCATCAGTGCTCTTCTGAAAACGGCCAGCTGGTGGCGCTTGAGAATGCTTTGACGGCGCAGCGTTTTTCCAGCTGATGATTTGGCTGATGTGGAATATCCACAGCAGTAACGTATTACTAGCATCTAATTTTGAAGAATATTACTGAATATAAAAATGCAGTATATTATAATGCAGTATAAGGGCGGTTGGTCGGTGTAGCGTTTGTCCTGCCCCTCCTCCATTGATTGGACAGCTGGGTAAAAAGTTAAAATGACGAGCGCTGCGTTTATTAAGGATTTACACAAAAATTCGTTCTGCTCGTATTTCATGAATGAGGCCCATAGAGTGCAAGTAATTATTTATAGCTCTGAAAAAGGCGGATTCGAACCCAGGTTGATCGCATCAAGAGACAATTCCGTGAGTCTGATGCGCACCACTGAAGCCATTAAATTGAGTGTGTGTTTTTTTTAATCTTGAGTGTCAATCAGACATTGTTGGGCGGAGCTAGTGTAAATAGCGTTTGCCAACAAGTGCGCTATTTGCACTTAAAGACTGATTTTTTTTTTTTTTTTTTCACTGCCCCTGGGCCAGTGCCCATAATGCCCATTGGATAATCTGGCCATGCCACTGACTCTCTCACATACTATTATTTGTCTTTGGATAATCTGGCCATGCCACTGACTCTCTCACATACTATTATTTGTCTTTTTTACAGTTTCTAGCCATGCAGCCTTTCTCTCTGGTTTTATGACAGCTGTACCTCTTATAGTTTGCAGAACAGATAGCAGAACATTAGAACATTTCAATCTAAAATTGCTCTTTAAAGCATTAAAATAACTAAATTAAAAGTTAAAATCACTGGAAATAAACAATAAAGAAAATGACTATTTTAACTGATATAAGAAACACGCATTAATTCATTTGACCTTAGTAATTAGGACTGTACTAGCTTTTGATTTAGGTAACCTATTACAATAGTCCCTTTAGTTACTGCTATCATAGAAATACATTATATGTAGGTTTAAAATTCTACAAAAGACACATTTAATGTCCAACAAAAAATATTTTAGCAAAATGTATATATTACTCAGAATTATTGCACTCCTATTCGATTGCGCTCCGTCTGTTGAGCAGCGCTCGTTGCTCTTGCATGCCTCACATGCTCCTAACAGCAAAATAGATATATTTGCATGACTTTCTAACATTTACAGATGAAAAATATACCTGTGACATGTCAGTTATTCACTGAGGAAAACACAACGTCTCAAATGCATTCAACAGCACAGATATATTCTCTGTTTGTCATGGTGGATCGATTTGATCCATGATCGACAATAAGGGCTGCTTAAAAATAAACGTGCACAAATTAGTGAGATTGTGTGAAGTTGTTGTTTATGGAACCGCTTTAGCCCTGATTGATTTGTTAGGTTATTTCAGGTTACATTTTGGACTTTAATCCCTGCTTTTCCTCGGGTCTCCATAGTGTTATGATTCCTCATTCACGCAGCAGCAGCGGTGATGAGAGAACGCACTTGAGTCACAGTTTAGAGAGGAGAAATCAATCTACATATTAAATATTGGTCACAGATTATTGGTCACTTTATATATATATATATATATATTGCATATGCACACATAAAACATAACTGTGGTTTATCACACCTGAGTTCAGTTTCTCTAGCCACACCCAGGCCTGATTACTGCCACACCTGTTCGCAATCAAGAAATCACTTAAATAAGACCTGCCTGACAAAATGAAGTAAACCAAAAGATCCTCAAAAGCTACACATCATGTTGAGATTCAAAGAAATTCAGGAACAAATGAGAAAGAAATTAATTGAGATCTATCAGTCTGGAAAAGGTTATAAAGCCATTTCTAAAGCTTTGGGACTCCAAAGCCATCTGAGAGCCATTATCCACAAATGGCGAAAACATGGAACAGTGGTGAACCTTTCCAGGAGTGGCCGGCCGACCAAAATTACCCCAAGAGCGCAGCGACGACTCATCCAAGAGGTCACAAAAGACCCCAGAACAACATCCAAAGAACTGCAGGCCTCACTTGCCTCAGTTAAGGTCAGTGTTCATGACTCCACCATAAGAAAGAGACTGGGCAAAAATGGCCTGCATGGCGGAGTTCCAAGACGAAAACCGCTGATGAGCAAAAAGAACATAAAGGCTCTTCTCAGTTTTGCCAGAAAACATCTTGATGATCCTCAAGACTTTTGGGAAAATACTCTGTGGACTGACGAGACAAAAGTTGAACTTTTTGGAAGGTGTGTGTCCCATTACATCTGGCGTAAAAGTAACACAGCATTTCAGAAAAAGAACATCATAGCAACAGTAAAATATGGTGGTGGTAGTGTGATGGTCTGGGGCTGTTTTGCTGCTTCAGGACCTGGAAGACTTGCTGTGATAAATGGAACCATGAATTCTGCTGTCTACCAAAAAATCCTGAAGGACAATGTCCGGCCATCTGTTCGTGACCTCAAGCTGAAGCGAACTTGGGTTCTGCAGCAGGACAATGATCCAAAACACACCAGCAAGTCCACCTCTGAATGGCTGAAGAAAAACAAAATGAAGACTTTGGAGTGGCCTAGTCAAAGTCCTGACCTGAATCCTATTGAGATGCTGTGGCATGACCTTAAAAAGGCGGTTCATGCCCGAAAACCCTCCAATGTGGCTGAATTACAACAATTCTGCAAAGATGAGTGGGCCAAAATTCCTCCACAGCGCTGTAACAGACTCATTGCAAGTTATCGCAAATGCTTGATTGCAGTTGTTGCTGCTAAGGGTGACCCAACCAGTTATTAGGTTTAGGGGGCAAGCACTTTTTCACACAGGGCCATGTGGGTTTGGATTTTGTTTTCCCTTCATAATAAAAAAAACTTCATTTAAAAACTGCATGTTGTGTTTACTTGTGTTATCTTTGATTAATATTTAAATTTGTTTGATGATCTGAAACATTAAAGTGTGACAAACATGCAAAAAAATAAAAAATCAGGAAGGGGGCCAACAATTTTTCACACTACTGTATGTATGTGTGTGTGTGTGTGTGTATGTATATATGTATGTGTATGTGTGTGTATGTGTGTATATGTATGTATGCGTGTATGTGTGTATATGTATATGTAAACTAATATACACACATTATTTTTGCTTTTATAATTTTACCTTTTATATATATTTAGCACATTATAAAATATATATAGTAAAATTATATAAAAATTATTTATACATTTATAAATAAAAATAAATGAAAATAAATATAAATAAAGAAATGAAAAATAATTTTATATATATATATATATATATATATATATATATATATATATATATTTTTATATATATATATATATATATATATATATATATATATATATATATATATATTTTTTTATATATATATATATATATATATATATATATATATATATATATATATATATATATATATATATATATATATATATATATATATATATATATATATATATACACACACACACATACCTACATACATATAAACATATAGACAGAGGGAGAGAGAGCAAATTTATTTATTATATATTTATAAAACCAATTTATTTTTATATTACTAGATTTATTTTACATGAAAACAAACTATTCATGAGCTAAATCTCCCTCAGTAAACAGCAAATACTGTCTGTCTCTCTCTGTCTTTCTCTCTCAACTCACATTATCTGAAAATTGACAATTCGAGCAGACAACAAACAGTTACCCGAGCAAAACAAATGCAGTGTGCGGTTAAATGGCACGCGTCTGTCTGAGCGACAGCAGGTTTATTGACTGTCTGATACACCGATCGGATTCTCTCGTCTTGCTTTCCAGCACAAATATCTAAACATACGTCAATCAAGACATTTACTGGAGAAGCTGGAGAAAATGACTTAACAAATCAAGTCTTCTTTTCTGAAAAACGTATCAAAATGAACTGAGTTTACGATTAAACAAGAACAAATATCTATCAGTGGAGTCAGAAAAATCAACTTCATTCAAAGTTAAAGCAAGCTTACTTTAAGGCCACTGGTAGATATTTGTTTTTGTTTACACCAAAAACTCACTTCACTGTGTTAAATTTCTCAGAAAATCAAGAAATCATATCTTCATTTTTCATCTCCAGTATATGTATCTTGATTTATGGATGTTTAGACATTTGTACTGGAAAACAAGACAGAAAAACTGAGGAAGAACTTTTGCATTGTTCAGAAAGTTAGAAATATCATAAAATGTTTATCTTTTTAAATATTACACATGCATTTATATTTGAATGTGCACGAATGATCTATTAGGCATTATTTTATTTATATTATATTTATATATATATATATATATATATATATATATATATATATATATATATATATATATATATATATATATATATATATATATATATATATATATATATATATATATATATATATAGCGTTTATAAAAGTATCAGCAACCATAATTGCCAAAATATTATAATCTAGAATCATTTCTTCCTGCTGAAGTACAGTATTTCTTGCTCCTCTGTATTTATTTCTGGGTTTCTGCTTCCATCTAGTGGCGGCAGCAGGACACTCAATCTGAAGACGGCTCGCTAAAGCAAAACTGATTAGGACTAGTTATGAGATTACAAAACTGATATTATCCAGATATGGATTTTCATGAACACAGAACCCATGAAGACAAATATCTGAATCATTCACGACGGCTGAAGTGTGCAAGAATTTACTACAAATCAGCAGATCATCATGTGATCAGGCTGCATCTGACGTGTGTGTTGTTTTTGGCTTTATAAAAGAACATGTATACGCGTGTACATGTGTGTATATGTGTGCGTGTGTGTATATATGTGTCTGTGTATATATATATATATATATATATGTGCGTGTGTATGTGTGTGTGTGTGTGTGCGCGCGTGCATGTGCGCGCACGTGTATGTGTGTGTGCATGCGCGTGTGTATATGTGTGCGTGTGTGTGTATGTGTGTGTGTGTGTATGTGTATATGTGTATGTGTATGCGCGTGCTCGTGTATGAACACTGCATAATAAACATGAAAAACACGTTTTTAAAAACATTATTATTATAGATTTCTATAAAACGATGTGTAATGTGAAACAAACCTGACTTGAATTGAATGAAACAAGACTGAATCACATTAAATATTAAATATCACAAGATTAAAACACATTAATCAATTCATGCATCTCAAAACTTTTTAAAAACACAAATATCTAAGTTAATATATTAATTAAATATTATATATAAGCAGTTTGTCTAAGTTTCATTTTTATTTTGTAAAAAAATAAAACATTATTGGTTTTATATTTAAATAAATATGTGTATGCGATATAAATAATCTATAAATAAACAAATACACACATATATGTAAAACATATGCACTAGTGCATATGGAGTTTTATAAACATAATATTATGGATTTTTGCGCAATAAACCTGACTTTAATTGAAGATTAAATCACATAAAATATCAAATATCACAAGATTAAGACGTACGTGACAATTTTATTCTTCCCACAAACCTAAACATCTAAAAGTTCCTGCTTAAATGACTGAAATAGGTTGTGCAGATGTCAAGCAGACATATATCGTTCATATGAATCGTACATACTATTATTAAAAGTGTAAAAAAAAATGAGCAGAAACCTTTGACTGGTCATTTATATCTGCAGCAAAAGGCTGATCTGAAGGCATGGGCGCACCCTAGAGGCTCCGCAATGAACCTGCAGCCAGAGACTACAGAAACTCCTGGAGCAAACACAGCACTGAGGGACTTACTGTGAACTGCTCCTGGGATTTGTAGTTCTTGTCGAGGTAGACACGAGCACGGTTGAAGTCCTTCATGGCGTCACTGGACAGCAGCTCTCTGACAAAACAGCACAAAACACACACGTGATGCTCAACACTCTTACCGCAAAACACCACGGTAATAGCAAGGTATTTCGTGCAGTGTGTAAATGATGATTCTTTGAAGTGCCATAGAAGTAGTGCCATAACATGTGACCCTGGAGCACAAAAGCAGTCATAAGTAGCACAGGTATATTTGTAGAAACAGCCATCAATACATTGTATGGGTCAAAATTATGTATTTTTCTTTTATGCCAAATTTTTTTTTTAAATCTATTTGAAAATCTGGAATATGAGGGTGCAAAAAAAAAAAAATCAAAATATTGAGAAAATCACCTTTAAAGTTGTCCAAATGAAGTTCTTAATGCATAATACTAATCAAAAATGAACTTTTGATATATTTACGGTAAGAAATTTACAAAATATCTTCATGGAACATGATCTTTACTTCATATATCCTAATGATTTTTGGCATAAAAGAAAAATCACTAATTGTGACCCATACAATGTATTGTTGGCTATTGCTACAAATATACCTGTGCTACTTATGACTGCTTTTGTGCTCCAGGGTCACATATTTAACATAAATGGTTCATAGAGCATTATTTTCAGCATTGTATATAGTACAGTTGGTATATAGTACGGTCATCTGTAAATATTATTCTTTTTTTAAGGGTTTTTTTTTTTTTTCATTGATTTTCTCTAAGTGACATTAAAGGGATAGTTCACCCAAAAATGAAAATCCTGTCATCATTTACTCACCCTCAAGTAGTTCCAAACCTGTATGAATGTCTTTGTTCTGCTGAACACAAAGGACGATATTTTGAAGAAAGTTTGTAACCAGGCTGTTTTGGGGCACCATTGACTTCCATAGTAGGAATAAAAAGTACTATGGAAGTCAATGGTGCCCCAGAACTGCTCTGTTTCCCACATTCTTCTGAATATCTTCCTTTGTGTTCAGCAGAACAAAGACATTCATACAGGTTTGGAACTACTTAAGGGTGAGTAAATGATGACAGAATTTAAATTTTTGGGTGAACTATCCCTTTAACATACAGAGCCCCTAAAATAAATAATAATAATAATAATAATAAATAAATTTAAAAAAAAAACAGATGTTTACATGCACACAAGAAACTTTTTTGCAAACTTTTTGCATGCTTACGCATTACAGTTTCTAGTTTTATATAACCTAATTCCTTTGTGCATCACTGCCATCTTGCTATGAATAAAACAAGAGCATGGATGCATATGAAGTAATAGAAATCTACCTGCTCAAATTTTGGCTTTTCTTATTGTAGTACCTCTAATATCAAGGCCTAATGTTCAATTTAACACATCCTCCGTGGCGGAACAGAAACCATGACACAAAATGGGCTGATGGCATAAAATGTGCCAAGTTCAAGGGTTTATAAAAAAGACTGGTACTGTAAAAAAAAAAGTGTTTAAAATTTGTTTGGTTAGGGCAATATGCCATATTTCAAGGCCTTAGGTCTCTTTAACCCATACTCTGCGGTGGCCAAAAAACACAGTGTGAAATGGGCTGATGGCACAATAAGTGGCTCAGCGTGCATTGTCCTATATACTAAGTTTAATGGTTTCTCGTGCGCACATAAAAGTCTGTATATATTTTATTTATGCAAAAGTCCTTGAGGCTATGTAATATGGTGCTAAGAATATTGTGAGAAGAAACCCAAAATGCTTATAACCTGCATTTTGCATAAAGAAACCTTGAATTCATTCAGTCGTATTTTGACTTTGACCTCTTGTACAATAAATTTATAATAATTAAATTCTTAATTTTCTATTATAAAAAAATAAATAGGGGCAAAAGTCTGGAAACACAAATACTTTTTCATACTCTGATTTCTTTTTTCCATACTTTTCCAGACCTTGTAGGAACCCTGTGATTGAGAGATGAAGAAATAAACGCTCCTCAGAAGATGTGAGATGAAGATCATTCCTCCGCTGAGGAACAGTGAAAGTAAAGCTTCTGGAAACAAACGCTCCTCAAAAGATCCTGATGATCAGATTTGAGACTAAAACATGATTGATGGAGAATCAAGTAAAGCTGAGCTGCTTCAGTCCAGTAAGTGTTCATCTGGAAATATGACTACAGTTATTCTGACATTTACTTGATCAAAATTAGTCAAGATTTGACACAAGAAAGATACGATTAGAAGCTGGACCCTTTTACAATTACACTAAAAGAGCTTTTACTGGATAAATAAAACTCTAAACTATCAATCAGACGACAGAAAACATGGAGAAGATTGAGTGTGAAACAGGTTTAACAGCAAACATTTAGAGCTTTAGAAATGTGTGTACGGTATCAAAGAGTTGATACACGTCTGAAAAACCATGGTAATACCGTAGTACTCTCAGTCAGTCGTCAGCGATGGTTGCGGTTTCGGCGTCTGCAGGTTGTGCTGAACAAACAGTGCGGTTGAGCTGCTCAGGTGTGTGTAAATATTGGCTTTGGCCTTTAATAATGAGACGATATTGAAAGCACACACACACTGGAGCTGGAGCCGCTGTTTGATCAGGAGGAACTTACTTGATGAAGCTGTCCACGTGTGTCATGGACGCCTCGTAGTTCTTCCCTCCGACCTCCTGACAGTGAAGAGCCACGAAGAGCGGCCGGTGCGTCTGAACCGTCTGCAGGAACACAGAACACAAACAGTGTTGGGAGAGTTACTCTTAAAACTAATGCATATTGTGTTACTCCCTAAAAAGTAACTAATTATGTTACTTTTTGTGGAAAGGAATGTGTTACGTTACTTTTGAGTTACTTTTTAAATCTGGGCAGGGCTTGCTTGTTTGTTTTTAATATAAAAAAATTATTTTACAAATGTAAAGCGCTTTAACATCAAAAGTGAAGTGAATGTGTCTCAGGCTGAAGGAAATGTAAATTCACGTCTGTACAGTAGAGGGCGCCGCTCAAACTAATCACATGAAGAATATGACGCAGGAGAAGAAAGATCAACACTATTCAGCAATAACTAAAATCAAAAATATTTTTGCTTAGTACGGCTGAATTGGATCATCGAAGGTCAGTAACAAAGACATTGGTTAATAAAATGGGATTAAATACATAAATGATATTTGTCTTATTTTTAACATTTAATTATTGCAGGTTTGTATAATATTCTGAGTTTGCATTTGACTGTTTTCGTGTGTGTGTGTGTGTGTGTGTGTGTGTGTGTGTGTGAGAGAGAGAGAGAGTAAGCAGTACTTGAGTAAAAGAAAAAGTAACAGATTTTTAATGTAATTAAGTATTAAATGATATTTAATATGAAACAGTGCAGTAAAAAAATACAATATTATGCTTTGGAATGTTGTGAAGTAAAGTTTTCTAAAGAATAACACTGATAAAGTACTGACACTTGAAAAGTACGTTTACAGCAGAGTAAAAATACTTCACTACAGTCCACCTCTGAGTGTAAGTCAATCATCACCATCACTACTGCTCTCCATCATGCAAACAACCCAAAGTCCATCAGACTTATTATTACAAATTAAAAATGTAGCACTTCTGACAGCATTACAAGTTCTTCAAAAAGTTATATAACATACTATTAGATTAGAATCTTAAGTGGAAATAAAAAAATTAAAAAAATGCCTGGAGCACTTAGTAACTGGAAATAAAATAAAAACTAGAAATGAACTAAAACTAAAACAGAAATAAAAATAAATTAAAACCTAAATAGTACAATTTAAAAAAATAAATGAATAAATAATAAAAATGATAAATTATTACTGAAAAATTAAGCTATAAGTGGGAATAAAAGAGAAATCAAAACAGAAATAATATATAAATTAAACCTAAATATTAACATTTTTAAAAATTAATATAAATTACAAAAGTATATAAAAGTACTTTTATAAAAGTACAATTAAAATGATAAAGTAAAAAAAAAAACCTAATTAAAAATATTGATTAAAAAATGTATTTAATTTAATTTTTTTAATTAAAGTTTATCAACCAAAAACAGCTAGAAATCAAGAAGTAAGCTGACATATTTCTTATTTAATTATTCAAGAATCAGAATTCCCATTAATTTAGAAAACTGGGATATATGAGTAAAGTCTTAAATTGATTAAAAATAAATTAAAATAATAAAATCTTACGTCATGGAAATTAGTCAAGTTTCAGGTACAAATAGCTAGAATGTATGTATAAATATTATAAATAAGCATATTATATTTTTATTTTATGTTATTGTTGTTTGTTTACTTCAAAATAGCATTCAGTTTTTGAATTCTAGAATTATACAGTAACTATTTTTAATATAATTAATAATACAATGAAAAAAAATCACTAGTAGTTTCTGTAAATAAAAATAACTGGAGAAGCACTGGAGTCAAAAAGGTGGAGAGGCACTGATGTAGACGCCGTTCAGACCAGCACAATAACTAAACATGAGTGTTTATGGTTATATAAAAGTGCTATTAATAACACAGCTGTCACCAGGTGTTAAACTGTGTGAATGCTAAATAAATATTAGCAAGCCATTAAACACCTAAAAGAGCAGGAGGCACTCAGACAAAACGATGCTTGAAAAAAAAAAAAAACATCAAAACAAAACAAACAGAGCGATGCGGTTAGTAGTGTGAGCGCTTTATCCGTCTACAGTATATACACCTGCACAATTTATATTTGTCTGCTAAACTAATGTCCAGTCATTTAACCAGAAGCCTTCAGATGAAAAAAACAAACCAAACATGTCACTGATGTTTCACTGTATCAGTGGCGTATGATCATATCTCACACAGTCCGCTGT
Organism: Spinibarbus caldwelli; assembly: GCA_039654775.1. NCBI lineage: Eukaryota > Metazoa > Chordata > Actinopteri > Cypriniformes > Cyprinidae > Spinibarbus > Spinibarbus caldwelli. Next base: position 603,974 of record CM077242.1, on the reverse strand, counting down.
CCGTCTGAAATACTGATCATCTTTAATGTTGTGTTTGTCTAATTTAACGTGTTTAACGAGCAAATAATGACGGATCTCTGTCAGTGAGAATCTGCTGATTCAAATGAAGCGTCGCACTGACACATTAAACGTGTTTATTAATCATCATTATTACAGTAAACATCACTCACGTCCCATAAAACAGGTTTATATGAGAAGAATTAAAGAGTTGATGAGAATGTGACTCCAGGATGAGCTGGATTTACTATTGTAGTTTTGGGTTTTATATTTCCTATTAATTTTAATTATAGTTAAAGTTTTAGAATATTTGCTGTGTTTTTTTAGTTTTTATTAGATTTTTTTATATGTTTATACAGTTTTTTTGTTTTTTTTTTATTCAGTGTTAGTTATTTTAGTACTTTAAGTTAAACAAAAAAAAAAAAAAAAGAGAAAGAAAAGAAAAATGTTGCCTTGGTGACAAGCTTTTTTTTTTTTCATTTATATGTACTACCAGAGAAAGTTTTTGAACAGTAATATTTTTAAAGAATTCTCTTCTGCTCACTAAGCCTGCATTTATTTGATCCAAAATACAGCAAAAGCAGTAAAATTGTGAAATATTTTTACTATTTAAAATAACTGTTTTCTATCTGAATATCTGTTAAACTGTAATTTATTTCTGTGATGCGCAGCTGAATTTTCAGCATCATTACTCCAGTCTTCAGTGTCACATGATCCTTCAGAAATCATTCTAATATGCTGAATCTTTATAAAAAAAAAAAAAACTAAAAAAAAAAAACATTAAAAATCTTACTGTTCAAAATCTTTTGACTGGTAGTGTATTTATTTATAGTTAACCCCCTGGGGTCGAAGCCCGCACTGGTGAATAAGGTATAGTTTGAAACTGCAAATGGTCTACTTTATTTCTGTATAGTCATAACAACAACAAAACAATGTGCTTTTCTAAAATAAAGAAAATAAACAGGGTGCATTCTCTGCCGGCTCTGTCTCTGTCACCTCTCTTCACAGACACGTAAATAAAACAACATGAATCTCCGCGAATACTCGCCTCAAACACATGAGAAATATATGTATAGAAAGCTTGAAATATCTACTTTTAAATGAAGTAAGTCATGTCCAAAAAAATATTCTGTAATAAAGTAATCCGTATGAAACCAACGCGATGTCCAGTTTTCCCATCTCAACCCATTATATCTAATGTGGTCACGCACACGCACCGATCGCGCTTTTCAGATTCAAATATCCATCCAGGCACGCGCGCATGTAAACGCTCACATCGCCGCCATGTGAACAAACAAGTTCATCCTGGTTAACATTATTTTTGTTTCTAGAACAAATTAATACGCGCTGAGAGAAATAACTCAGAATTGACCTCACAATGCGATGCGTCGCGCAACTGGATCCAGTGAAGAATATCACTCTGATGAGTAGCCTAAGATTACTTGCATCTGTTGTTATTGTGTTATTGTGACATAACATGTACACATTTTACTAGTTAGACTTTTCCCAAACTATAATTCCTGACTACATGAATGAAATCAAGTGAAACATTTTGAAATATGTGTCATTACATTGTCTAAATGTCTCACAACTCTAGGATGTTTGTTTAATATTTTATAACATCTAAAACCACAAGATATAAAAGTAACGTTAGTGTGAGTGTTAACACTATGAATGAATGTTTGGCAATGTGTGTTACTGTTTAATTCTCAGTGTTAAGATAATGATAATAATAATAATAATAATAATAATAATAATAATAATAATAATAATAATAATAATAATAATAATAATAATAATAAATGTTTTTTTTGAGCAGCAAATCAGAATATTAGAATGATTTCTGAAGTATCATGTGACTGGAGTAATGATGCTAAAAAGTCAGCTTTGATTGTTCCTAACAAACTGTTTAACATTTATTTCTTATGATTATTCATGTCAAGTTATGAAAATGTTTTTTAGGGTTTCAGTTTTCTTTTTAATTTTTGTTTTTGTTAGCGATAATAACCCTGTCGCTCACATGCCTCATATTACGCAGTTTAAGCAGCTTTATTCAAAGACAGTCTCAGGGTTTCTCAGTATCAAACTAAACAACTGCTGAAAATCTGCTGATATGATGTGAGCAAAGCTAAACGAGACAGAGAGAATCAAATAAAGCAGCTTTCCATGACGTCACTGCAGCTCAAGCTTGGCAGGAGTTTACAGGCCTTCCCCGAACAACACACACTCTCACACACACACAGACACTCAATCTCTCTCTCACTCACACACACACACACACACTGCATGTGTAATATTATAACAAAAGATCAAACCACACAGCATTTATTTTAAGCACACTTTTCATAAAATTAAGTTTGTTACATTGATAATTATATTGTTCATAAATATAAAAATAACCAAAACACTTGATTTGATATTTTGTATCTAATGCAATAAAATTGACAAATTCTGCTGCTTCATATTTTGTGGAAAATGTGATACATTACCATTCAAAAGTCTGATAAGATTACAAGAAGAAAATAAATACTTTTATTCATCAAGGCTGCATTAAATTGATCAAAAGTGTCAGTAAAGACATTTATAATGTTATAAAGATTCTATTTCAAATAAATGCTGTTCTTTTGAACTTTCTATTCATCTGTGAATCCTGAAAAATACAATGCATCACAGTTTCCACAAAAATATTGTGCAGCACAACTGTTTTCAACATTGATAATAATCAGAAATGATTACACTTCAGTAACACACTCATGTCAGAGGACGGGTGTGTTGAGCAGAAGACTCAATGTCAGTGTGTCTTCTCTTTTGTCAGTCAAAACCAGCAGGTAAATGGCTGGAGTGGCAGGGAAATCAGTGTCTTCTGCAGGTAAATGCAGGTAAAATCAGTGCTGGAGTGACAGCACTTTTGATTAGGAAATGTGTCCTCCATGAGATCACCAACACTGAATACACACACACACACACACACCCAGACCTACACAACCAACAACAAAAACACTGAATAACTGAGATAAAACAACTATTGTGCCACAACCTGTCTCTTCCCTTTCCTTACAAGCACAAACCTAACGTCCAAATCAGTAAAATCATGTAACATAGCTGTAGTAAAATACAGTCGACTACAAATTTGAAAGAGTTATTAAAAGTATATTAAGCTGTGAAAGACTTGCACTGTCTTTAAGGACTTTTTTTGCTTACATTAGTTAGCCTAGTATTAGTTTCTGCTGCTGTATCCAAACTGAGAATTGAGAATTGTTTTACTGCATCTAAATTTTTTTTTTTTTTATATAATGTAGCAACCTTATTTCTGGCAAAACATACTTGCTATACTATACTTGCTAACCTAATTAAGCTTTTGAGTTCACATCACAAATATATATTGAGTTGAATTAACTTTTTACAATTTTTGAGTTAAATTAACTCATTTCATTTAGTGAATTTCACTGTTAGGTTTTACAATGTAGAGCAGCACAATTAATCGTTAAAAGATCGTGATTTTGATTCAAACACCCACACGATCTGATTTCTAAAATGACAACAATTATATGAAATACTGGGATGAAAGTTCATAGTTCGGATATAAACATTGATGTCTATGGTAACGTTTGTGTCAAATAACGTTTGTGTCGATTGCATTGTTTCGCCACTAGGTGGCAACAGGTGAATGTTAAAAAATGTGTTTGTCATTGAATCATTCCTTCAAGAGATTCGTTCAAAAACGCTGATTCATCCAGTAATGAAATAAGTGAAGTATTTATGAGTGAGTCATTGAATCATTCTTTCAAACCACTTTTTCAAAATTTCATAATCAATTGGTGCATTAAATATATTAGATTTTAAATACATATATTAAAATGTTTAATAATTCAATCAAATTAATTAAACACTTTTAAATAGAAATTAGTTTAAATAGAAATTAAACATAAATTAATATTTTTTTCACACATTATTTTGTTTAGTTCGGAATCGTGATTTCTATTTGAGACCAAAAAAAAAAAAAAAAAAATTGTGATTCTCAGTTTATCCAGAATCGTGCAGCTCTACTATACAGCCTATATATAGGGCCCTAGGAGATCCGTTTTATTTTTTCCCAAAATTTCAGTTTTAATTTTTCTGGATTGCATTTTTAATGGTTAAATTAAATTTTATTAATCAAAAGGCATGTCTAATTAATTAAAATCATGAAACATACAATTTAACATCAATTTATTAAAAGTTTAACCAAATTACATGTTTAGGGCCCTATGAAATATTTCATTTTTCTCACCTTATGTTATATTGTTAGCAAATTCTGTTTTAGAATGTCTAATTACTTGAAAGCATGAAAACAAGTTTTATTTATTCTTACAATAGCCTTATGATTTTTTTCTCTCAGAAATTTTGTGTAGTGTATTTACATTTTTCTAGTTATCAAATGAAGACATAAAACATTAATTTATCTTTTAATTAATAATAATTAAACAAATTATATTTTTGGCAAGCAAAGATAATTTACTATTAATATTAAAACATGAAAAAAAAATATTGTGATTATTTCTTTAAAAAAAAAAAGTTTTATTTATTTTTCAACAACAGTAGTAGTATTATTACGTACGTTCTACTAAATAATAGTAATATATTTCTGGCACGATGTCTTCAAGTTAAACCGAACTTTTATTTTGACAGGTTGCCGTGAATACCTTTAAATTTCTGTGTGTATATGATGAGGATAGTTTTACTCAAACGAAACGGTCAAATGCTCATGAAGTGACTCTCAGAGCAGTTCTGGAGATGTTGTTCATGTATTTATGTCCTCATTTAGTGAGACGACAGACGTTAATATCACCGGACGTGCGCTTCAGTACGTGTAGTAAACAAAACCGTGCGTCTGCGCCATACATAACACAGAGACACGCAGAATTCATATTTAAATATTCTTTTTGCGGCTTAATATTTACAGATACTAGTCCATATCGCGATTTGATTTTATTTAAATGACATACATTCCGCGTTAAATGGTAAATTCCGTTTTTATGACTGGATTCCGTCCGCGTTTTCCGCATAGCGGAAATCATAGGGCCCTATATATATATATATATATAAAAAACAACTGTGGGAAAAAAAAAATCTCTTATAACATTTGGTCATATCACCCATGCTAATTGCATTAAATAATCATGATTACAATATTAACTAAAATAGGTGATTATGATTTCACCCATAATAGCTAAAAATGCATATCTCAGTTTTCTCCATAATCAATACATCAATATTTTTGCATTTGCTCTCAGAAAATTTAAATGGGTGTTTATTTATTTTTTGCCCCCTATTAAAAAAAAAAAAAAAAAAAAAAAAAAAAATGATCTCTACAGAACAGATATAGTTCAAAGTACATACAATTTGTTTACTGCAAAATCAACAATAGTTAAAAACAGTGATCATTTACTGCTTTATTGCTTTTTTCACTGCTTTTTACTAAATAAAAATTATTTATAATAATTTATTAAAAAAAGGAACATTTGAAATCATTTCTATTTAAAGGTAACAATATAAAAATATGAAATAAAAACATAAAAATGAAACAAAAAGAGCAGTCTTCCTACAAAAAGCTGTGATTGTTGCAACGAAGCAAGTTCTTTGAAGAAAAAAGCAACCCGTTACACAGAGCGAGTGTCCGGTCATCGTTTTCAGTGCACAGATCTACTGTGACATCAGTATCAGACCTAAAGGTGAGCCAATCGCATCCGAGATGTACTGGAGGGGCGGAGCCTGTCAAACAGATGACGAGATCAGAGGAGTTTCTTACCTGGCAAAACTCCCGCAGCCACATCTTCTGGAGGTTCTCCGGCTGAAAGAGGAACGAGAGATCAGTCAGACCTTCAGAGTTTCATCACGAGGACCTGTCATTATTATAGTCATGCATAAAAGTGACAACAAATTCACTAAAAATAAAATTAAAACAAAAACAGAAGCTAAAAAAAAAAAATAAAAAAAAAAAAAATACATTTAACTCAACATATAAACAAAAATTATAACAGTATATCAGTGATAGTACAATAACACCAAAAAAAAAAATTTAAAAAAAAAAACCTTTCTGGTAGCCGTTGACTTCCATAGTATTTTTATTCATACTATGGAAGTCAATGGGAGCCGAAACTGGGTTAGGGTGAATAAATGATGACAGGATTTTCATTTTTTGATGAACTACCCCTTCAAATTCACATGACCAGTGTGTCTGATATCAGCACGCAGTGACGCGGATCATTCATATGGATGAAAGCATCTGTTACTGTACATATATGAATAAATACTACAATAACTCAACTACTATAACAATCAATATTCTTCTGGAAACCTCACGTGAGTCTGTGCTGAGAGTAAATACATGTGTGTTTGAGAGCATCAGTGTACATGTTATCAAGTCTAAGAGTGAATGTGGGCAACACACACACACACAGTGACTCTACCCACCGCACAAGACTATATAAGGACACACACACTGAACCATGACATTACAGACACAGAGGGAAAAACTGCACTAAATATGGCCCGCAGTCACACACACGCACGCACAGTCCTGAGTGAAGCGTGTGTTTGTAAACATGCTGAAATGCTAAAACTACACTATAAAAGCATTGCTTGAGTTAACATGAAACATCATTTTCATATTTAGCTCCACAGTATGACATTAAAAAGCTGGCTTTCATTTTATCCATGACGGCTGATTGGAATTCATGTGATTGCAAACAAAAACTAAATCAAAGGAATATTAATACTGAGGCACAAATATGTGCAAAGAAAAACATATTTTTAGGAAAAATGTTAATTACAAAAAGATTATGAGAATAAGTTTTGAGAAAAATAAAATATTTTGAGAAGTAAAAATTAAGAGACTATCTAGCAAAAGAAAGTCAAAAACAAGATTGTGAGAATACAGTTGTAACAACACAATATTAAAGATTATATTTTGCGAAAAAGTCCAAATTACAATAATACAGTCAAAAAGATTATGAGAACAGTATGAGATTAAAGTCATAATATTTTGAGAGAAAAAAAAATGGGAGATTAAAGTCATAGTATTACACGAAATCTAAGATTGCAGGAATAAATCTGAAGCTATTTGAGATTAGAGTCATAACATTATGAGAAAAACTACAAGAATAAAGTAAAAAAAAACAAAAAAAAAAACAAAGGTTGTGAGAATAAAGCTGAAACAGTATGAGAATGCAGTCATCATAAAATAGTAAAAATTAAAAGAATAAAGTAATAACATTATGAGAATGATGACAGTGCAATGTGAGATTAAAGTCAAAATACTTCAAAAATTTGTAGCATTACAAAAATAAAGTAAAAAAAATTAAGATCACGAGAATAAAGTTGTAACAATACACTGTTAAACTAATAATATTTTGCAAATATTATATAATATAAATCTAAAACTAGTATCAAGTATCATTTATCTGTGTGTTTATCTGACCAAAATGTTCAAAATGAAGAGTTCATTTGCAAAAACGGATAACTCGGTTTTTAATTTTCAAAAATCATGTTTTTTCATTGTGCATTTCAATTAATCTCAATCAAACTGCAGTCAGGTTATTTTGATTAGGTAAAATATAACTAACAAATACAGCTAACTAACAAAACATTTGGTAACAATTAAAAACATGAATTTTGAAAATTAAAAAAAAAAAAAAAAAATTTATTTATATATATATATATATATATATATATATATATATATATATATATATATATATATATATATATATATATATATATATATATATATATATATATATATATATATATATATATATATCTATCTATCTATCTATCTATCTATCTATCTATCTATCTATCTATCTATCTATCTATCTATCTATCTATCTATCTGTTTTTGCAAATAAACTCTTCAAATATTCCTTGAAAGCTTGAAAAGTCCTGAAAGCCGAAGACAATCGAATGACGTTCGAAACAGCCGCGGGTCACTGTGGGTTCAGCATCAGATCTGACCTGCAGCTAAAGCAGCTAAAGTAGGACTGAGCTCCTCCAGAGCGCCAGCTAAAAACACCAGCTTATCAAAAGTTAATTTGCAGTTAATTAGAGAGGATCTCCCCTGGAGGCCTAATGAAAATAGCAGCGCGTGCGCTTCTGCACCGATCTGGCCTGGTTTACACTCCCTCTGGAGATCCGGAGCGCTCGGATTTAGCCAAACGTATTTCAAGAGCGCCGTGGGAATATGCCTTTAAAAGGAGAGTGAAACAACAGCGAGCGCTGCCTGGGATAACAGGTACTTTCATCAGATGATGACAGACGTGTGCCGCTTTTAGATCAAACTCCTTTCAATTCTGGAAAAATGAGCCGTTTCAGTTCCACGTGCCCTTTATGCTCACACGGCTCTATAATCGCTCATAGTTCACTGCGCTAATTCTGCTCAGAAAACTAGAAATCAGACTCAGATTCGTACCAGAGAAACACACACATCACATCAGAACACCATCATAGATACTGAAGCACTACCACATACTTCTGTTTAGTGCCATGACTACATTCATGGTGAGAAACCAGTGAAAAAATAGAAGTTAATAAATAAATTACATTATATAAATCAAAAAACAAAAACAATTCTAAAGGTTTCTGAGGTTTAGCTTTGATAAAAAAAAAAAATAAAATTAAATAAAAAAAACGAACTTGCTGAAGTAAATGCTGGTTATTTCAAAGAATAATTACGGAACATGTGAAAGTGTTTTTGTTCACGATTATGCAGAAACAAACCCAACATACAACAACATCAGCTGATGATATGAAACACACACACAGAAATGTGTACACACACACACTCTCACATACACGCAAACACACACGCACAAACGTACACACATGCAAACAGACAGAGAAACGCACACACACTCTCTCACACACACTCTCTCTCACACACACACACACACTAACATTGAAATACACAGGCACTCTAATGCACACAAATGCACACACGCACTCATGCACAAACTGACATGCAAACACACTCATGAAAACAGACACGCAGAAAAGGACATGCAAGCAAACACATTCACACACACAAATATACACAGACACAAACACGTACACACACACGGAAACACAAACACACACTCACACATGCATACACACACTCTATTGTTAATCTTAAAGGGACAGTTCACCCATAAATCATCACATGGTCATCATTTACTCTCCCTCATGTTGTTCAAACCTGTATGACTTACTTCTGTGGAACACAAAAGAAGACGTCTGTTTATTATCAATAATTAAAGCTGCAGTCCATAACTTTTTTTGGGTAAAAATGATCCGAAATCAATATTTGAGAAAGTACATAACCAGCCAGTGTTCAAAACTATCGCCTTACTTTAGCCCGATTCACAACGGTTATCTTATAATAATGTTTTCTAATTTGAGTGGCACGGGTAGGTTTCCGCGGGAAATTCGAGCATGGCACTGCGTCATTACGTCACGTCTGTAAACATGAAGAAGTTTTCCCGGCTACTAGGCTCTGGCACGTGAGGATCCTGCAGGTGGTGGATCATTTATAGCCTTTTCTCACAGCAGCTCGAATAATTAAACTTATCATTTTGATGGCGGATTGTTTTTGTATTTTAAATAGAACCAGTTTGAAGGAAGATTAATTTGCTTTTTGGATTAAAAGAATTTCTTAATATGAAATTTGAATGGTATGACAATTAGATATTAGACTGTACAGAAATTGAAATCTACGCGCTAATACTATACTCAGAGTCACGCAATGCTGATGTTGTTAACATTAATAATTTGAGAACAAAGTATAATAATAATACTTTGCACAGTTAGATGTGATATGAGCTAACTGATCTTTAGATTTAATCACTGTTGGTAGCGCGATTTACTGTAGTGCTTTTTTCCTCAGTTGGTCAGAACAAACGTGGCAGACTTGTTACTTGCTTGTTAAGACGGCAAATTACGGTGAAAATTCTGATTTGGGTCAAATATTCCAAGACATAGGCAGTAAATATCCACACCGGTGCAGTGACTGACAGCTACACATTCACCTCAAAACATTAGATTCATCCGCGCTGGAGCCGTGCCGGAACACCGGATCACAACCCCACGCACGGAAGATAATTCCGCAAGAAACTGCAATTCCAGGTTTTCAAACATACTGGGCGACAAAGAGGTAAAAGTTACGGACTGCAGCTTTAATAATTATTATTATTATTATTATTATTATTATTATTATTATTATTATTCGCTCCATTCACATTATATTGTAATATAAAAACTGCACTGTAAAAAGTTATATTTCATAATATTAGGCTTAATTATAAATTCAATTATATAAATATATATGAATTATTTTGTTCTGTAGTAAAATTTCAATACTTGTGTCTCTGTATCTTCAGCTGCAAGAGTTAAACCCTCAAACTTTTATTTGAGTGGAAAACAGCAGGGAATCCTTTAAGGTTCAGTGAAAACAGGTTTACCAACACATCTCATTACAAATCTAGTGAAACGCTGTAATTAATCATCATTCATGCGCAAATACAGTGGAAACTCCTGAAGAGCAGCGGTGCATCACGGCAAACAGAGGCGAGCCCAAACGGCCGTCTGAACGTTTGCTGACGCTCTGAATCTCATTTCCAGAAAACAGGAGCCGAGGGTGAGCCGGTCTGACGGGGTTTCCTTTAACAAACATCCCGCACTCCTGCTGGATTACCAGCTCATGTCAGAACAACACGAGCTATCAGGCCTTGGGTTTATCATGAAGGAACATGTCAGTGTTGTATTAGCTGTACAGTACAGAAGAGCTGGAGATCAGGAAACCAGGACAGAGAGAGTCTAGAGAGACTCAGTGCTAAAAATACTGGTGCTAAAAATACTGATAGAGAGACTGAGAGATACAGCAGAGAGAGAGAGAGAGAGAGTGGGCGGGTCTCCACAGACTGATGCTCGTCTCTGATTGGCTGCTGAAACCTCTCAGTGGGAATCACTGGCTCTTGATGCTCATCACTCATTAGAGGACAAAGCTGTTAGAGACCCTGAGATCACGACTCAATTTGATTCACAAGCTCTTGATTCAATTTAAAACTTCATTTGATTCAGCTGTAAACTATTCAGAGAACCCTGTCAGATGGTACGGTACTATAATATTAAGGGTTAAAACCAACAGAAGAGTTCAAACTATAACAAAAATTAATAAATTCAGAAATGTATTTTTAGTAATCAATATAATAATCAAAAATGAGATGTATGCAGAATATTTAAAAAATATTTAATATTAAATATTTAATTGAAAAATATTTAAATTGCACCATTTCAAAGTTGTTTTTATATTTAATGATGTAATAATATTTTTATTCCAATTTGTTGTTAGAGTAGATAAAAATCGGTGTTATTTTAGTACCACTGAAATACTATTATAGTTTTTATTAATTTTGAATCAGTTTTTATTTTTATTAGTTTTTGTGTTTGTTTAAAAAAAAAAAATTATATATATAAATAAAATATTTATTTATTTTCCCCCTTGAGTTTTAGCTATTGTTGTACATCAAGTTAAATTAACTGAAAAAAAGCTAATTGCTTTTTCATTTCTCAACATTTCTAATTTTTATTAAAAGTTACAAAAAAAAAAAAATTAGAGTATTGAATTTTTTTTATTTTTCATGTTAGTTTTGATTTTAGTTTTAGTTAACTATAATAACCTTGATACAAATAAATTAAACATTAAAATAAATTACATTAAATATTTAGTATCATTTAAATGGTGGCTCTCATAGAAACTATTTAATGTCATCACTAACAGGTTTGGCAAAAATATATTGAATATGTAATACATTGTATACATTCATCAAAATGCTGATTATTTCTAGCCGATTATTGACTTTAAAGAGCGCTAAAACCACATTTGTTGCTTGAATTTACCTATAAAATTGACAGAATTTTGAAATCTGACTTTATTTTATATTAAAACTGATAAAGCACAAAGCTTACTGTGATTTATTACACTACAAATAATGTTTAGAGAAGTTTTGTTCACACATCAACTGAAAGCAGCACAGACTGAAGGACTGGTCTTGAGTGATCTTAAAATGAAGATCGATTCGACACACGTCTGATCTTTAACCCCGAGCCGTGTCACGCGCGTGTCGTGATCCAGCGGACAGTCAGCATGCTTTCAACAGAAGCGTCCCATCAGTGGAAAAGTACACATGCAAAACACAGAGAAACACACACGTGTGCCGCATCTACACAAACACAGAGCGGCAGACGATACAGTCACGCTAACAATATTGACAGACGCTCACAAATCAACAAGATCAACTCATAACCACAGACCTCGTTACCAGCATCTGTACTTATATTTATAAAGACCAGGCATGTGACCGTATCAAATTTTCATGTTGCGATTAATTGCTAATGTTTTTATCACGGTATACGGTTTAATCACCATATTGAAATTTAAATTTATTGAAATTGAAAAAGTGTTGTCATGATAAAGTATAACCGGTAGGGACGATCCGATCCGAGTCATTCAATATTGCGTATCTGCCGATACCGAGCTCTGATCCGATACTTGTATTTTCCTATAGGAATGTATGTTTGGTGCACACTTCAAGTACATTAAAGTTATTAAAATCAATCCAATGTATACAGTTGTGCAGAGAGTAAAAGTAACCCGCAGGAGGACCTCAGCGCTTCTTTTTGTTGACCAGCAGATTTATAAACGATGTTTGTCACACGTATCACATTGTCACATGCCTTTTAAAAATGAATAAAAGTGTGACTGAGCGACTGACGAGTAACACAGTTTCAGTGCAGATTTTCCTCACGCTTTGGACTCTGAATAACGAGCTCGTGCAGCGCTGTTTGAATACGTGCAATCTGTGCGTTTATTAGAAAACATAACATTCTGCCGTTTATTTACTAATTGTTTAAGGTCATTTCATTATTTCAACCATCATACAGTAACCAGCAATAAAACCCTTCTTCTTCTCATCAGAGACATGATGCAGCGCTAAACGGTCTCTCGCTGTCGGTAGGGATGGGTATCGAAACCCGGTATTTAATCGGTCCTGGGGCTAAATTATGAAAGACCGGAGCATGGATAAGCTCTGACGTTATCGGTTCTGCTGTCGGTACTGGAGAAATTAAGAAAATACATACATTTATTGTTGCTATATATACAAATTCTATCTCACCAGAGTTGCCAGCTGTTTTTATGTGCAATAACATTCAAATATGTGTCTATGATGCATTTTTGCTATTCGCAATTCAGAAGCGAGATCGCGCTCACGCTCAACATGAAAGTCCTGTTTAATTATGATAGAAGAGAGAACTAACTGTTCAAACATCTGCTTATGCTTTAGGCCTGTGGCTGTGATATTAAGCTAAGTTTTTTTTTTTTTTATTCCGATTTTGGCTTCTAAGGATTATAGCTGTGTTTCTTCTAGCACAACTTCCTTCCCTTCACACCAGCGCGCATTCGTTCCTCCCTAACCAAAACTTAACGTCAGAATCAGTTCAATCCGTGATTGTTGTAAAATGTCATCTTTACTGTTGCTAAATTGCGGGACATGTTTGATAATAAAACGTTGAAAGTACAATCCGCACAAGAGATGCTGTTCCCCAGGCTGAAATGTGTGTGCGTGCCTGCGCGGCGCGCTCCAAGCAAATTGCACTTTGAGCTTTGGGGACGTCCAAACGATCAAATACACACAAAATGTGTCAAAATGGCTGGCTACGAGAGCATTCACTTAAACACAGATTATGTCTTAAGTGGACGAGAACAGTTGGGAGAAAATGCGATGTCAATATACTGTCTTAAAGTGACAGACTGGCGCTTGGACCATCAATGTTAATCAAAGAACAAAATGCAAAGAGAAAAATCACCCACAGCTCTTAATCTGAATAATGTTATAGCTTTAAATAAGCATTAATATATCAATACATACAGTGAAAACTATGCAGTGTTCATTTACATTTTGATTACTTTTAGATCTCTTTTGTAGCTATTACTTACCTGAACATTAATGTTAGTAGACCTTCATGGAAAAATGAAAGCAGTTTATTTAATTTCATTTGTGTGTGTGTGTGTGTGTGTGTGTGTGTGTGTGTGTGTGTGTGTAATATATATATATATGTTTTTTTAATTGTATTTATCTGTTTATTTTTACTTTGTTTCTTTGTTCATGTTCTTACTGTATCTTATTTTATGTATATAAAACACTAAAAATGCCTATACACTGGTGCATTTACAAATTGATGTTTTATATTCTTTTAATTAAATATTTATTTTACATTTCAGAATATAAAGCAAATGTTAATTCAGCTACTAATCTGTCACACATACATACATATATACATATATATATATATATATATATATATATATATATATATATATATATATATATATATATATATAACAAAAAGTACCGATAAGAATACCGTTAAAGTACCGGATCGATAAGCAGTATACTCGGTAAGAGTAGTAATACCGTTAAAACCTTAACGATACCCATCCCTAGCTGTCGGTGCTTGTGATGATTTTTGCGTCTTTCTTGGACAGTTTTAAATGCTTCCGCACTGCAGACATGTTTGCTGCATTAGTGCAAGCTTCTATCTGATCGTGTCACAGCATTGTTCGGTACAATTTATTTGGTCTTTTCACATTCAGCCGAACACCGAAAGAGCTGTTTTTTTGCCATTTTTGGCCGAACAATTTTGAGAGTGAATGTGCGGTTTCATTTAGCGTGTCTTCACTCTTTATGCCATGCGCTTCTCATGCATGCTTGTTTACATCATTATCGTGATATATCGTATTACCAAATACATGTCTAACAAAGACACACACGTGCATTGAGGGAATCACCGGACCAAGGTCTTTACCGTCCGTGCAAACTCATTATTAATGTTTTCACAAGATCGCTATACTAAACACATTCTCACAAGAGAGTTTGAGCGGCTCACAGATGAAGAGCAGAAGAACAGAGCGTCTAATTCAACAGCACCAAACACAGAACGAGTCCAGAGCAAACACGTGGATGTTTTAATCGTCCTGATGATCGATTAGCACGCATGCAGATAAACAGCAGGTCTGATCTGATTTATGTGCAATGATAAACACATACTACATCTCACACTCAAGAGCACACTGTGTTTACATGACATTAATCTGAATTTGGTGATATTTCAATTAGTACTGACTGAGTTATGAAAACACTGCAGTCGGATTGCCTGATTCAGTTCAGGACAATATAAATCAAAATTTAGATTTTTGTTTGCACAAGGAGTCTGACAACAGCCAGTGCTCCACACAGAGATCTGATCTGATCATCATCAGTCTGTCTGGAATGACATGAAGAAACAGAACAAACTGAGACAGACTAAATCCAGAAGAACTGTGTCTCCAAGATGCTTCAAGAAACCTACCTGCAAAGCTACAGTACTGTTAAAAGATTGAGGCACTTGTGTAAAAATGCTGTCAAAAATAATGTCATAAATAGAGATTTTATCAATTAACTTCTATGAACTAAATTAAATTGACATTTGGTGCGAGCATCCTTTGTGTTTAAAGGGTCATGAAACCCCACACTACTTTTTCTGAGATTTTAGCAGAGGTGTTTGTGTTGTACATCATAGACAATGTTAGCATCCGATCATTTGAACCGTTGAAGAAAACTGGTTAATTTTATTTTCATCTTCCGGGTTTAAAATCTACATCGTGTTGACGTCACTATTTGTGATGTGGCAAAGGACTATAGTACATCGATGACGCGTCGGTGCGTATTTAATTATTCATGAGACTCCTGTTCTTATCCTATGAGAAGACGCTTCGCTTAATTATTCACAAAAGTATGTGTTGATTTGCTATGTCAGACGCTTCAGACTGTGAGATCGCGCACATTAACTGAGAGAAACGTTCATGGATCAAAGGAGAGCGTTTGTTTTTGCTTTGTAATAAGAGTTTGGTACAAACGCGATTCATTCACTTAGTGAGCATAACCGTTTTTACAGCTCCGTTACACAACCCGTTAAAAGGCTTATATAAATGCCACAGAATAAGCCTAAAAAGTTATCAGAGGTGCAACAGCGCGTTCATATATATGTTTTTGATGCAGAGTGCAAATGGCTGTGCATTTATTTGTGTTTTGAACTCGATAGGAGTGAAATGAAACTGTCTGAAACTGAAGTTGTCTGTCTCGGTCTCCGCTCCGCAGCGCACCACACACACTTTTTTAGCATTTTTTAAAACTGTGGTGAGAACGAACCAGTGCTGAAACAGGGGGGTTTCATGACCCTTTAAAGCAGCTTTTGCCCTCGGTGTACTTGAGCAGAGATTCTCAGGAGCTTTGCAGGAAACATCCTCCTTAGTTATTAATTTAAACAATTGTAGTATCAGACTGCAACATAACAAAATTGAAAAAAGTGAAGGGGGTCTGAATACTTTCCGTACCCACTGTGTATGTACACATATATATATATATATATATATATATATATATATATATATATATATATATATATTAGGGCTGTAACGGTACACAAATTCAGTACAACGGTACACAAGTTCAGTATGATTTCGGTACAGCAGGGGGAAAAAACTCAACTTTTTTTTAAATAAACATTGGTTTACTGAACAAGTTGCTCTTTCTTTAAATACACTCAGTTATAGTTAAAATTTTCTTAGTGATAAAAATCTACCTCAGCTTATGCTTAAAACTATAGGGAGCTCTTTTACATTATAAGGTTACAACAAGGCCTAACAGCTTAACTCAAACTTAAATTTAATTACTATTTATTTTTAAATAGATGATCAACACTCAACTTTAAAAAAAATAAATAAATTTGTATGCAAACGTAAATTGCACACAATGCCGTTTTTAAATTAACTTATAAATAATAACATTTCTAGGCTATTTGTTAAAATATATTCAATTACACACTGGCTGTCATAGCATGTTTCATAACAGATTAATTTAAACATACACTAAATAATTAAGACTAACAGGTTTCGTAAAATATAATGAGTATATGGTGTAATATTTGGCGAAATGCTCCTCTCCAGACTTCATTTCTCTAATGAACGAGCTGTGGACACTGATGACCTGAAGTAAATAAAATGCTACGTGACATTTTATTTCCACGCTGTTTTGTTGATGTCTTTCCGTGGGTGAAACACAGATTGAGCAATTACATGAAGCATGAGATATTCAGTCATGTTTATTTGCGTTAAAACTACTAGTACAGAGGAAGGAATGATGGTGTTTACTCACGCTCCGCTCTGCACGAGTCTGCGGTGCGGACACAGGAACCGGAGCTGATCGCAGCCACTCGAGTCAATGCTTGTGTCGGGTTTTTACCAGAAGCGGCTCTCCATGGCGTTTATACAGCGATCTGTCATGCCACATCAAAGATGGTCAAAATGCCATTTCTTATTTTAATTTCTTGAAAAAAAAAAAAAAAAAAAAAAAAATACTGTATTCGTTCAGTACACATGCGTACTGAACCGAAAGGGTTCGCTACGAATACGTGTACCATTACACCCCTAATATTATATATATATACACACACACACATACACACACACATATACATACATATATACATACATACAGTGTTTCCCCTAGGTTTATGGCTTTGGGGGGGGGGGGGGCTATAGGCTATTTTAGTAGGCTATTACGTACATTCTACTGAACAACAGGAATATATTTCTGCTGCAATGTCTACAATTGAAACCCGAACTTTTATTTTTTATTCATTTGCCGTGAATATCTTTACATTTCTGTGTGTATATGATATGATGATAGTTTTACGCAAATGAAATGGTCAAATGCTCATGAAGTTTGTTCTTCATGTATTTATGTCCTCATTTAGTGAGACGGCAGACGCTAATATCACAGCAAGCTTCACTACGAGTAACGTTAGTAAACATAACCACGCATCTGCGCCACTCAGTAACAGAGACGCAGAATTCATATTTAAATAGTCTTTTTGCGGCTTAATATTTACAAATACTAGTGGGATTGGGCTCACTTGTGTGTGCGCATACGTTTGTGTGTGTGTGTGCGCGCATTAGGGCGAAACTCCGCTGTGCACGATACAGATATATATGTGTGTGTGTGTGTGTGTGTGCTGTCAAACGATTAATCACGATTATTTGCATCCAAAATAAGTTTATTATATATGTTATATTTATCATGAGTGTTTATATTTATTATGTATATATAAATACACACACATGCAAGTATATATTTAAGAAAAAAGTGTTTTGTTTATATAATAAAAATATTTATATATACACACAATATAAATTATATTAATATAAATATATACACATTTAAATACATGTAAACATTTTCAAAATAGGCCTATATACTGTATGTGTGTGTATTTATATATACATATATACATAATAAATATACACATTACACACATATGTAAACAAAAACTTATTTTATTTTGGATGCAATTAATCGTGATTTAGTTGACAGCAGTAATATATATAATTAAATTATTGTGAAAAGGTTGTAATAACTAAGCAAATGTTGTATAACACAAACATTTGATCAAATCCGAGATCCTCTAAACACGTCTAAAGTAAAGTTTAAGTGTTTTTTTATGGTCTGAAAGAGTCACACAACCTCAACTTAAAGAATCACCCAAAATAAACCTGCTGGTTTACAAACAGAGAAAATCAGAGGCCCAGTCTCAGAGTTTATCTGATGCTTTCTGATGTTTCCATTCCTACAGGAACAAAGAGAAGAAGCAGACGAACCGCAACGAATGAACACGAACGAAAGAGTCACAACATGTTAGTCATCTGATTACTGATAATAATTTATAGCATTGACACTTTAGGAGAATCAGAATCACAAACACACACACACACACACACACACACACACACACATTATCAGACAGTGATATCAGACACACACAATCTGATCTGAAACAGGTTTGTGTCAGATAACACTGACGGAAGCTCATATTTTCAGCAGTACATCAAGATTCCTGATGAAACAGAAGAACACAAATGTCTGCATTCATTCAGTAAAACACGAGACGTTTCAGAAATAAAACGTGCAGAAATGTCATTTAAAGCAGACAAAAATAGAGTGGAAAATCTCCGCTGACGCTCTAGAGCAGTGTTTCTCCAGTTATGGCGAGAGCGGCACGGATCAGAGGTCAGGACTGAACTCAGAGATCCCAGCGGACCGCACTGATGCATTCTGGGACAAACACACACACTCTGTCAGACGTGATTAGTGAGGGAATTATTCTCAAGAATAGCACAGGAACTGATCGACATCAATAACTGTCAGAAGGCTTTCAGAAAAGGGAAATATTCAATATTTAAATCACATGCATATACATTATATACATAAATGGTTTATAAAGTTTCTAAAGACTCAAAACTCAAATAGCCACTAACAAAAAAAGGTCACTAGCGTTCAGTATTATGGTATGCACTACTAGTTAAACATTTAAACACATTGAATATGTTTATTTGTATTATTATTATTATTATTATTATTATTATTATTATTATTATTATTATTATTGATTACAAAAATGTAAATAGAATATGATGATTATTAATCAAAGATGATAATAATAATAATAATAATAATAATAATAATAATAATAATAATAATAATAGATGATAATAATAAACTATATTTTTAATAATATTACTAACAATTCTGTAAATAAATATTGGTTTTCTACAGAATAAAATCACAAATTTTAGAATACTAGTAAAGTCATCAAAACTATTCAATAAATCAAATTAAGTAATTATGTAATGACAAAAAAAGTCAAACAATAAAAAATATAAATTATAATTACTATATTTATATAAAATAATTATTTTAATTGTTACATCAATGCAAATAAAAATATAATAAAATTATTGATATAGTTATTGATAATAATAATAATAATAATAATAATAATAATAATAGTAATAATAATAATAATAACAACAACAACAACAATACTATTTATACTTTTAATAATATGTATTGTTAATAATAAATAAATATTGGTTTTCTAAAAAGATAAAATCACATTTTTTAAATCTAGTAAAGTCATTAAAACTGAAATAAACCAAATGGAACAATTAACGAACAAAACATGTAAAACAATAAAAAAATGTATTTAATATATTTATATCAAATATTTTAATTGTTACAACAATGCAAATCAAATATAATAAAACTATGATAGTTCTCAATGACAATAATAATAATAATAATAATAATAATAATAATATTTTTTACTTTTAATAATATGTATTATTGTTAAAAAAAATATTGGTTTTCTAAAAAATAAAATCACATTTTTGAAACTTCGTAAAGTTATTAAAACTGAAATACATAAAATGGAACAATTAACGTGAACAAAACATGTGAAACAAAAAAAAATATATAAATTGTATTTAATATATTTATCTAAAATATTATTGTTGTACTCTATCTACTATTAAGCAATACATATTAGTTCTATAAAAACAGTGCAATTTGTATGTGTCTGAAGAACTCATTTTAATTATTTTATCAGAATTCTGTAGATCAAAAAGATTTTGTGGTCACAAGAATCACAAACTGAGTGTGTTTGACAGCTAGTGTATTCACTGAAGCACTGCAGTATTACCGTAGTACTGTCACAGTGCATCTATATAAGGGTCCTAATGAAAGCTGAAGCTGTGCAGGACGTGACAGCCGACCCTCAGGCAATGACTCAAGCACTCTCTCAAAATACAGCATTGTTCTACAGCCGACCTCTGACCTCCATCAGGTACAATACCAGAGCTGCTCAGAATGACGTCTACACACACGACGGGTCAGACTAAACCAGTCCTGCATTATTCACAAGACAGAGGGAAAGAAAACCAGGACAATGAAATTTACATTAGAAAGCTGTTCTAGATTTACAGTTCCATAAACGATGAGACGTGTAGAAGAAAACGCCACTGTTTTACTATCATCTACAGCATCACGTGTGCTCAGTCCTGACGGATTTCTCTTAAATACAGAATAACACACTCTACGGCTCAAAGTGTAAACAGGAAATGCTCACAAAGCGAGGAGACGTCACACCCAGAGAGAAAGACTGGACTTCCTGTCTGGCCTGACACTGAACCTCAGTCCAGATCTCAAGACTTGAAAAGCTATGAATAAAAGACGAGTTGTTAGACTGAATCAGTCAGAGCGGTTCTTCAGTTGTTCAGAGGGATTCAGCAAGTGATTCAAAATCAGCCAAGAATCGTGTGCCACATTAGACTTCAGTCGCTCATAAATTAATAAATTATACTTTAATTTGAAAAAAATTACTTCAGAAGTGTTGTTTTTGTTTGGTATAGGCCTAGTACTGTATTTTATGGAAAAAATATGTAACACCGGGTCAAAATTGCATTGTTAAGAGACAACAACACAGATAAGTCACATTTTAGTATTATATTCAGAAATAATGTAAAATAATGTAAATAAAACATTTACAAGAATTAGAAAAACTATAAAGGTGTATTTTAGTTAGGGTTATTATAGTTAAACTAAAACCATAAAGAAAAAAATTAGAGCCCGACCGATATGGATTTTTTGGGGCCGATGCCAATACCGATATTAGGGAGTAAAAAAGGTATCGATATATCGGCCGTTATTCTTTATGTGTATATTATAGTACAGTACCAGTCAAAAGTATGTAGTAATGTAGCAAACGAGTATGATAAGCTCACTGTGAGAGTAAAAAAGACGGGGACATTGTTTATTTACTTTATAGCATTGCTTCTCACCAATTAGGAGACAACGTACCGTTAAATCACCATTCAACAGACTCAAGCCACCACCGCACTGCAGTCTATTGGACTACAGAAAGATACTAACCTTTCAATCTGCAACGTTACTGTTAAACTATGCTGTGTAAGCATGAGTGATATCACGATGTGATAAGCATGAGTTCTGGGACAAGGCGCAACTGATATAAACAAGCACTGACTGCCGCGATCAGCTCCGGTGCGCCGCAGACGCGTACAGTGATGCGCAGAACAAATCTAACGTCTGCTGTTAAAAATGAACCATTCATCATATCATCATGCAAAACTAAGAATTAGAATCATTGTAATGTGAGGATCAAATATAGGTGCAGGTGGGTGGCGGGCAGATAATTTGAAGCAGCAGAATCGCGTTAAGTTTGAGCTCATCCGTGCATGCACTACAGTGACCTGGGTCGCCATTAGCAAACAATGGAGCACGCTCTGCTGGACAAACTAAGTAATTACACCCTTTAGAAGCATTTCATCTGCTCATCGTTTACTCAGGAAAAAGGTCTATATGTTCTGTAAAAAAAATTAATAAATAAATAAAATAATAAAAAATTAATATCGGTGGCATATTCGGCAATACCGATATATCTGCGACAGGCTCATATCGGCCGATAAAATCGGCAAAACGATATATCGGTCGGGCTCTAAAAAATAAATAAATAAAATAAAATTATTATTATTATTTATATATATATATATATATATATATATATATATATATATATATATATATATATGTGTGTGTGTGTGTGTGTGTGTGTGTGTGTGTGTGTGTATTTGTTACTTTAAGTAAAATAAATGTTAATTGAAATAAGGTAAGTTTAAGTTTATCTTAAATTTATTTCAGCCAAAGTAAATTTCTCATTTTCATTTAGCTTATCTTAATGAACTAAAACTAAAATTGAACTGAAAATTAATAAAAACTATATACAAATATTTAAAAACAACAAAAACTAATAAAAATACAACTATTATAGTGTTTATTAATTTTTTTTTTTAAGTTTTAGTCAATTTGTTGTGCATCTTTATTCGTTTTTGGTTTTTATATACTTGTACTTTTTATTTAAATTATAGTACATTAAGTTGAACTAAATGAAAATGAAAAATGTTGCCTTGGAAACTAGATGAAATAAAGTTTTTTATTCTTTATTTTTATTTCAGACAAAGTATATTTATGAATAACTACTACTAACGTACTGCTACTGTAATATGGATCTGGAAATG
Source organism: Spinibarbus caldwelli (assembly GCA_039654775.1). Lineage (NCBI taxonomy): Eukaryota > Metazoa > Chordata > Actinopteri > Cypriniformes > Cyprinidae > Spinibarbus > Spinibarbus caldwelli. The sequence continues at coordinate 580,936 of CM077242.1, read as the reverse complement.
CATCCAGAATTATTCAGTTCCTCCCAATCCCATCATGCACTTCTCTCTGGGATACAGACGGATCTTTCCGCTCTCTTATCTCCCGCTGCTCTCGCTCACAGCTTCCTGTTTGCAGTCAAGCAGGACAAACATGGAAAACATTTCACAGTCCGTCACATCTGCAGCATGAGCCTGACAGAGATATAATTTTAGTTTCCCTGCTACAGACAATGAAGTGGCGAGAGAGAGGGAGAGAGAGATACAGAGAGAGAGAGAAAAAAAAGTTCATGTTCCGGGTTAACCACATAAAACCCTCTCATCTCGCCCTAAATATATTTATGATGGGAAAACGCTGCGGTAACATTAAGACACTTATAATGCAAGTGTCAGAAATTAACCATGAAAACACATTTTCAAAAGTAAAGCCACAAGAATTTAACATTTCGCATGTGATGATGTTACTAGAGTCCTGTGTTTCTACGATACGGAAAACACGGACATAATTATAAAATCCAGCCCTAAAAAATGGAATGTACTGTATAACACAGAAAGTCGTTAATTTTGGCAAAATCTGGATGAATAAATTAAAAAAGTAGGGCTGTACAAATAATCAAATTCAATGTATTAACAACAATAAAAACAATATATTAAAAAAATATATTTTAAAGAACACATTTTGTCTTTCAACAATAAACTTGTCTTGTACAGCACTTTGTTTGCATTAAAAAATTAAATGAATTGTATAAATTTCATTTGATTACATTTTACAGGACTATTTAAAATGTTAAAGTTATATGCATTCATTAGATTACCATAGTTTTTGATAATAAATTTGTATTAAATCATAACATACAGAAACCAGAGAAATTAAAACAGACTAAACAGAATTTCTAAGAAAAAAAAAAAAAAAAAAAATAATAATAATAATAATAATAATAATAATAACAACAATAATAATCATCATCATCATCAAGCACATTTCATAGGGCTTTATTATTATTAAAGTTAATAAATTAATTTTTTAAAGATAATTTATGAATTCAATTGATAAGACATCCTTTTTGTTATTAAAATTTAATTAAATCATTAAAAAAGGTATACAGAAAATAAAATAAAACAAAATCAAAACTGAAAAAAATTAATGGAATTTGGGGGAAAAAAATAAAATACATTTCATACTTTATTATTTTTTTTTTAAGTTTTAATTCAATTGTTTATTAATGTTTTTTAGATATGTTAAAATTAAACCAATTAAACCAATAAAACAGAACCCAGAAAAATTAAAACAGAAACTAAATTAAATTGGGGGGGGGGGGGGGGGTTGGGGGAATAAACATTTCATTACTGTTAACATTTTAATAAAGTGTTACATTATTATGTATTCAACTGATCAGACATCTTCTGATTGTTACAGCTCAATTAAACTATTAAAACAGAATCCAGAAAAATTAAAACAGAAACATAGAATTTGGAAAACAATTAAACAGAATTTGGGAAAATTAAAAGTGATTTCATAGAGCCTTACATCGCTAAAGTGTAATGCTCAATGAAACACTCAAGTTTCTGCTCTTCAATCATATTTTTGAGCAAATCACACAACTAATTAAAAATACGAGTTGCGAGTTGGTGACAATCAAACCGTTTGCCTACAAACCCTTAAAACATGAAAGGACTCTGTGTGTGTGTGTGTGTGTCAGGCTTTACTAAACTCACCTGTGTAAAGTGTGTAAATATTAGCTATACTGCGTAAATATTTCTCAAATTTGCAGGAGAATTTTAACACAAGTAAAAATCCAAACACAGGAATTACATCTCTGACAAATGACTACAAGTACAGTCCCCTCACATGATTTAGACTCGTCACAGCTCAAACAATCAACAATAATTGCGAATCATTTGTGGTTTAACAAAAACACAAGCTTCGTATTTCTAAAAAAAAAAATTCCAAAAATGTTCCATAAATTGGAAAACTTGCATCTACATTGCTCATGTTTGACACTCACACACAAAATAATTTAATCAAATAACCAATCTACTGATGTTTGAATGCACATTTTACAGCAATAACACACTAAATGAACGTCCAGTCCAGCAGCTCTGAAGACACTCGTCCTCCTCTAATGACTTCAAATCAATACAGAACAACAACACTGAGGCGGTTAATGGAGCTTTAATAAACCAACATCCTCCTGCGGATCGGACCACATCCCGGCCAGAACAAACCCAGAGAACAACACAACAACAGCTCACCGCTGCTAATGCTCTTCTGGATGCTGTGGGTTCATTTCTAGGGCTGCAACAAACGATTATTTTGATAATCGGTTAATCTGACGATTATTAGAACGATTAATCGACTAATCAACGATTATTTCACTGATTAATCAATAGACTTTGATTGATTGTTCAGCTTTTGCAATTAGTTAAAATATTGAGTTATAAGTGAAAGTGAAAGTCGTGACGTATTGTCAAGTACGGTGACCCATACTCGAAATTGGTGCTCTGCATTTAACCCATCCAAGTGCACACACACAGCAGTGAATAGTGAACAAACGCGCACACACACACCGTGAACACACACCCGGAGCAGTGGGCAGCCATTGCTCCAGCGCCCGGGGAGCAATTGGGGGTTCGGTGCCTTGCTCAAGGGCACCTCAGTCATGGTACCAAAGGCAGAGAGAGTGCTGTTCATTCACAATCCCCACCTTCAATTCCTGCCGGTGCGAGAATCGAACCGGCAACCTTCAGGTTACAAGCCCAACTCCCTAACCATTAGGCCACGACTTATATGTGACCCTGGACCACAAAACCAGTCTTAAGTGTCAATCTTAAGTATCATCTGAAAGCTGAATAAATAGTCTTTCCATTGATGTATGGTTTGTTAGGATAGGACAATATTTAGCTGAGATACAACTATTTGAAAAACTGGAATCTGAGGGTGCAAAAAAATCTAAATATTGAGAAAATCACCTTTAAAGTTGTCCAAATGAAGTTCTTAGCAATGCATATTACTAATCAAAAAATAAAGCTTCAATGGAACATGATATTTACTTAATATCCTAATGATTTTTGGCATAAAAGAAATATTGATAATTTTGACCCATACAACGTTTTGTTGGCTCTTACTACAAATATACCTGTGCTACTTATGACTGCTTTTGTGCTCCAGAGTCACATATGTAATTAATTAAAATTATTACGCAATAAATTGCTAACACTTTAAAATAAAATTTCATTAGATAACATTAGTTGACTACATTAGTTAACATGATCTAATAATGAACAATACTTCTACAGCATTTATTAATCTTAGTTAATTATTAAAATCACAAGTTGTGTTTGTTTACATTAGTTAATGCACTGTGAATTAATATGAATAACAATGAAGGGCTGTTTTATTAAATAACATTAACAAAGATTAATAGTGTAATGTATTGTTCAATCATGTTAGGTAATACATTATAACACCTTACTGTAAAAGCATTACCAATTAATTTATATAAATAGATATATTTGGCACACAAAATGAGATGACAGACAGAGAAACTCTCTTAATCACCATTACTGAATAACTGAATGACACATTCTGCCTAACATCTCATTTTGTAAGTCATATGGATAAGAAACAAAATAAAGGTAAGTGATAAGATGCTTTATTTTTTTGATGAACTATTTTATTCACAACATATATCTCTCTTAAAATACCTTATAGGGTTATAATCACAACAGTTCTGAGCTAGATCAAGCTTTGATCTCTGCAAACCAAATTATCACTTTAATTAATTTCCCCAACTAATAAAAAGATTTTATCATTAGCCAGCTCAAGCAAAGCAACACTAACTAAACTGCTTGAAACATCACTTTCTCACTGCTGTCAGTTTTTGTTGTTTAAACTGTTGTTTTGTTTGTTGTTTATTGCGTTATTGAGAAGGAAACGCTGTGCTCTAAAGCGCTGTGTCTCTTCTTCTCTTGAACTGCATCAGAATTACACTCTTGCGCTACAGCGCCACACTGGTCCAACCGCAGTATTGCAGGCTCTTACATTAGGTCATATGGGATCAAACTACTCGACAACAGAAATATTTGTCGGCAATTTTTTATTGTAGACGTTGTCGATAATGTTGACTAATCGTTTCAGCCCTATTCATTTCCTCTCATTTCTCCTCTAAATCTACTTCAGTCCAAATGGTTTTAAAAGTTACTCAACTTCCCAACACATCCGGAGGCCAGGAATTGGATTTCTAGTCATTTCAGTGTAGAATCTAGATGAAGAAGCTCGAGTACACAGCAGTTCACAGTGAGCAGAAACACACCAGAGACCTGGAGAAGAGCATTTCACACAGAAAACACTGGATTTCATGTCAGATTCACATGCAAACATTATGATAAATATACTAAAAACAGAAAAACTCACTTCATAAAATTCCATAACGTCATAAAATCATTTGCTGAATGTAGCCAATAGGAAACTTTATTGTCAGATGTGATGGTGATGTGTGTGTTAATGTTATTAATGCTAAACTGGTGTGTTTTGATTAGTACCAAACATTCTAATAAAATTAAACTCTAGAAATATGATTACCTTCAATATAGCACTTCAATTCAATACATAGAGCCATAATTTCCATGACACAGAAATGGGATTTACTACACAAAATGTGACATAGTTTGACCATTTTTGACCAAAAGTAGAGCTGCACAATTAATCAGTTTCAAATCACGATACAATATGGACTAGAGTCTGTGATTATTAAACCATAAGGAGTATTAATATATGAATGTTGCATGTTGCATCTGCAAATACACAAGATCTTCACTACAAACCTCAAAAATAAGATTTGGGTTTAACTAAAAGAATGATAAAAGAAACAATCACTAATTCATTCTTAAAAAATAAATAAATAAATAAATAAATTTATGCAGTGACACATTTAGTAAAAAAAATAATAATAAACTGTAATGTTCTGTTGTAAAGAGATACTTTAAAACAAATTATGACAAAAAATTATGACAGAAATATAATCAGCATTTATTTCTTTAAAAAAAATTACACGTAAATATTGAAAAAAAAAATTATAAAATTGCAGTGCAGCATTTATTTTTTTAACAAAAAAATGTAATAAAATGTAAGATGCAATGTTCTGCTGTAAAGAGATACATTCAAGAAATTTTAATTATATTTCAATTTGATTATTTCAGAATATTGATTCAACTGATTAGACATGCATTTTGATGATTAAAATTTATTTAACCCATTAAAATAAATTTCAATGGAAAACAGAATTTGGGAAAAAATAAATAAAATGGAATTTGGGAAAAAAATAAAGTGGATTTGATAAATACAGAATTCGGCTGAAATTTCATCATTACAATCGGTTCACTGCGGGCTGATGGAGAATTCAGGTTTTGCTGTGACTGCAGTGATTCTCTCATAATACTGATTAGGACTGCAACTAACGGTTATATTGATAATCGATTAGTTGGCCGATTATTTTTGATTAATCGGATAAAAAAGCTAAATTTTCTTTTTTTAAATTTTAATGACAAAAAACGTTTCCACATTCTGCCCAACGTACTTCAAACAAATGTGCCAACTGAATGCTATGAAAACATACAGTGCTTAATTTATTAGACCACCTGTCATAAAGAGAAAACACAAATATTTTAGGAATCTCTCAAAGAATTGTTTAAATCTAAAAATGTTATTGTCATTTATTGGGCAAATAACAAACTGAAACAACTAAATAGTATTTATTCACATAATAAAAAATAGCCTCCTGATTTTCATAACAGCATGCATTCTTGCTGGCATTGTTTAGATACTTTTTTGACTGTAATTGGGTATCTGAAAAAATCTTTCATAGATGTTTCATTCTTTCATAGATAACAGAAATAATTATATTATAGCATTAGAAATAGCCTACTGTTACTAAAGAGCTTACGCATATTGAAGGACTAACCAATACAGATAGCTAAAAAATGATTTTAGTAAACACCAATAATGTTAGTTTAGAGCAGCAGTGGCACAGACCTTACATAATTTGTTATAAACCTTTAGTATAAACCTTTAGTAAATTTGTTGAGCACTGTAGCCTATTTAAAACTCTTCATCAAAAATTAAGATATAATAAAGATAATAAAGATGAATAAAAACACAAACTCATTGTTAACCAACAGGTAAGAGTAATGTTCTGCAGGAACACTTGTTCACTTTGATCACAGTCACATTTACTGTAATTTCTTTATCCTGTAAAAGGCGGCTATGAAGCATCTGATATTTATATTCAGACAACTATACACGGTTATCCCTTTACAGTTCCTACTCTCATAAAATACGTGCACTACGTGTTGACTTTTAAACCTTAATTTAACGTTCAACAACAGATATTTCAGCACAATGTATGTTTTTGCGCTTACTATTAATCCCTCTCTGATGCGCCCGCCGCGCCGGCGCTCATTCAGTAAAGATTTAAACTTAACACAGACTGTCAGGACGGAACTTTATGCAAAAATGGAAATGCTCGCGTGAATGTGTGACATTTACAGACAAGGATATGACCGCAAACTGAAAGTTTTTGCGCTGAGGACGCACACGCATCTGTCAAAGCGTCTGACAAGGCAAGCCATTACGCTAATGCATTAACTTAAAGCTGAAAATAAAGAATTCTCATGTTTTGTGCAGCTTGGATCACGTACTTCTCCCGCAGCATCTCATTCTGTTTCCTCCACTATTTTAGATGCATTTTGGCCACAGAAATGCGTTATTCAGTGCTGTAATTTGACGCGACCGGCTGAAGTTGGGCGTGCACTGTGAGCAGACCCGACTAATCAATAATGAGAATCGTTGTAGATGATTTTCATTATTGATAATAATCAATTTTATCGATTAGTTGTTGCAGCCCTAATACTCATCAAAATACGAATTCTTCAATTGACAGATCTCACGCACAGAGTTTCATCAGTGTCATGTGACAGGAAGTAGCGACTGAATCACTGATCTGAATCAGAGCCGATCAGACCTCATCCGTCCTGCAAATCCAGTTCCTTCATTAAGAACAGCGTCCTCATTCATCACGAATCCGTTACGAAACGCCTCATTCTGAGCCTGAGTGAGATTAAGGAACGCAAACACACAGCAAACAGGAACTCAAACACACGTGCAATCAGCACAAAAACACGCATCAATTTTAGGACGTGAGTGTGTGTGTGTGTGTGTGTGTGTGTGTGTGTATCATGACTGGCAGGTGGGCGGTCGAGCAGACAGCAGTTCTCTGAGACGCACACAGGCTTCAGCCAGAGAGCAGACTTTTGGGAAGTGTGGATCATTCTCTGTTTCATACATCCAGACCTATCCAGACCTATACACACACACACACACACACACACACACACACACACACACATACACATACACATACACACGTGTGTTACAGAGAGAGACAGAAATAACTGGCGTGACATATACCAATATACCATTAATGTCATACACGATGAATCATACTGTGATGTTAGATCTTGATCACACCGTCCAGCCTCATGTGTACCACTACACTCACTGTACATCAAGCTTTTAGATAGATAAATACATAAAAAAGCAGAAATAATAAAACTTTAAAATATATATTTAATATACAGACACACACACACACACACACACACACACACACGTATAAATAAAATACAACAGAAAACAAAACAAAAATACAAATAAAATAAAAAGAATAAAATAAACTTGAATAAAATAAAAATAATAATTTAAATGAATTAAATAAAAAATAAATAATTTAAATAAAATAAACATAAAATAAATAGTGCTGTCAAATGATTAATCGCGATTAATCGCATCCAAAATAAATTTGTTTACATAATATATGTACGTGTATTGTGTATATTTATTATGTATATATAAATACACACATATATACAGTATATATTTTGAAAATATTTACATGTATATACATTTATATATTTATATTCTTATATTATATATAAATATATTTAAATGTATAAACATGACATTTTTCTTAAATATATACATGCATATGTTTGTGTTTGTATTTCTATATACATAATTAACCCTCTGGGGTCTGAGGGTGTTTTGGGGGCCTGGAGAAGTTATGACATGCCCTGACATTTGTGCTTTTTTCAGTTGCTTATAAAAATATAAATGGCTAAAGTCTAATAACACTGTAAACAGCACAAACTAGGCTACAATAATATGTTAGCAGCATTTATGTACATGATTGTGTTTTTGAGAAAGCAACGTTTATGCGTGGTTAGTGAAAAACTAAAATTTTGAAGTCACTGAAATAAGGCCATAAAACACATACAGAACATTTGTTCACAAGACTTTTGAGAGACTTTTGTAGCCTAGAGTTTTTGCTTCAAAATAATATAAAAATCATCTTGTTTACGTGCTCACAGAAAACAATATATTGATTTAAATTTTCTAAGACACTTTTTGAGTAGAAACGGTCTATGCGAGAGGGCGTCAAGATTCACATTCACACCTGAGAAGACAAAGGCCCGCATAATGAGCTGCATAATGAGCTTCATAATGAGCCATTCAGTCAGGTATGAGACTGAGAGGGAAGAGTTACAAGAAAGAATGTGAGGACAAAATAAATTTATATATTTGTTTGTTTGTAGTTTATTAAGAATATATTTAGCTATCACACAAAATAACTTGAGATTCACTTGCGAGTGCAGTTAAACAGTTTGTTAGGAACAATCAAAGCTGACTTTTTAGCATCATTACTCCAGTCACATGATCCTTCAGAAATCATTCTAATATTCTGATTTGCTGCTCAAAAAAAACATTTATTATTATTATTATTATCATTATTATTATTATCATTATCTTAACACTGAGAATAAACCGTAACACGCCTTTGTGCCAAACATTCATTCATAGTGTTCTCACACTAACATTACTTTTATATCTAGTGGTTTTATATATTATAAAATATTAAACAAACATCCTAGAGTTGTGAGACATTTAGACAATGTAATGACACATATTTCAAAATGTTTCACTTGATTTCATTCATGTAGTCAGGAGTTATAGTTTGGGAAAAGTCTAACTAGTAAAATGTGTACATGTTATGTCACAATAACACAATAACAACAGATGCAAGTAATCTTAGGCTACTCATCAGAGTGATATTCTTCACTGGATCCAGCTGCACGAGACATCGCGTTGTGAGGTCAATTCTGGGTTATTTCTCTCAGCGCGTATTTCTTCCAGAAGCAAAAAGTAATGTTAACCGGGATGAACTTGTTTGTTCACGCGGCGGCGATGTGGGCGTTTACATGCGCGCGTGCCTCACGTGGATATTTGAATCTGAAAAGCGCGATCGGCGCGTGGGCGTGACCACATTAGATATAATGAGTTGAGACGGCACCAGTGCGGGCTTCGACCCCAGGGGGTTAATGTACACAGCACACACACATATATTATGTAAACAAAAACTTATTTTGTATGCGATTAATCGCGATTAATCATTTGACAGCACTAAAAATAAAATGCAACAGAAACCAAAATAGAAAAATAAAAACAAAAAATAATTTTTTTTTTTTTTTTAAATACAATAAATTTAAATAACATTTCTGTTGTATTTTATTTTATAATGTGTTATCCATTTAAACAAAACAAAATAAAATAAACCAAAATTAAATCAATTAAAATAACAAAATAGCACCTGTCTAAGGGGGACTACATACATTCTCTTTCAATATGCTGGATGCAGTTTAGTTTTTGTATTCAAACACAGTGAGACTTTTTGAGTGACAACAGCAATGCAATGAAAAACAACGTGCATAGACCAGCACTGACTGAACGCAAGCATGACACTAAAATTAATAAAGCTATAGAAAAAGAAAAAATAAACTATTGAATGTCGTGGATGAGCTGACCCACCAAATTAACCAAAAATATTTAGACGGTGTGTGTGAGATGAGCAGGTCATCGCTGGAACAGCAGCAGGCTACAGACGTGTGTAGAATCACAGGCCTAAACTCTACACAGCTCATTACATCCCTCTCACAGGACTCCACTCACGCTGAGAGGCATTCTGGGTAGAGTGGCGTTTAACACTGAACCTGACACGCTGAGTAATTCAGGATAAAATTATTCCTCGCCACTGTTTCTAGGTGTGAAACACTGCTCTATTTGAGTGTGAGCGCGGAGCAGAGGAGTTTTCCTCCTACGAGCTCGTCTGATCGTCACACACAGAGAACTCTGGGTAACGCTCCTTCTCCATACATGGGCACCGGCCCGTGCCAAACGCTGAAGTACTGACACCGCTCCAGCAGATTTTTGCAATGATTCCACGGACTTCCCATGAGTGAAGAAAGCCAGATACACACACACACACACGATCACGTAAATATCACCTCCCAGCGTTCAGAGCCCAGGTGCTGCTGGACCATCAGTCTCGCTCACATCAAAACAGCACAAAAACATCAACCGTAGTGAATCCAACAGACACACAGCTTTCATTCCACTGAAGCATTCTGGGAACTACAGCACGACTGCGCTAAATTAGATTATGAGGATAACGTCACAGCAATATGAGACTGAAGACATAATATTATGATTTAAAAAAAGTCAAAATTGAGAATAATGTCAAAAAATTTAAGACAAAAAGAATAAAGCTGCAAAAAATGAGATTGTTTTGAGAGTCAGAATTATGGGAATAAACTCAAATCTAGGCTAAGATTCAAAAAAGCTGGTCAATAAATCAAAATTACGAGAATAAAGTCAAAAATGTAAAACAACAAGAATAGAGTTGTAACAATATAAGACTAAATTCAAATTACAAGAATAAAGTCATAAATTAAGATAAGAATAAAACAAGTCATATTTTTGAGAAGCAGGAATGAGATCAAAAGTCTAAAACGAGAATTTTTTTTTGAGAAAAAGTCCAAATTACCTGAATAAAAACTTAATGAGAATATTTTTTTCACTTTATTCATTATGTCAAAAATTTAAGACAAAATGAATAAAGTTGCAGAAAAATTAGATTGTTTTGAGAGTCAAAATTATGAGAATAAACTCAAATCTAGGCTAAGTTGCAAAAAAGTTGCAATTTGAGAACGTCAAAATTACAAGAATAAAGTCAAAAATGTAGAATAAGAATAAAGTTGTAACAATATACAAATTATAAGAATAAAATCATAAATTAAGATACGAATAAAATATTATTATTTTTGAGAAAAAGCAGGAATGAGATCAAAAGGCTAAGACAAGAATAAAATAAAAAAAATTTTGAAAAAAAAAAACAAAAAAAAAAAATCAAAATTACCTGAATAAAGACTTCGATAATGAGAATAGTCACAGCAATGTGAGATTAAAGTCATATTTAAATAAAAATAAAAAATAAAAAAAATAGTACGAGAAAAGAGTCAAAATCTAACAACAAAAAAGTTGCAATGTTTTGAGAAAGTCAAAATTATAAGAATCAAGTCAAAAATATGAGAATAGTCAAAAATCTTAGATAACGGAAATTGTTGCAGCAATATTATTAAAGTCATATTTTGAAAAAAAGTCAAAATAAGAATATACATAATGAGAATGAAAAGTCATAATATTTTGATAAGACAAAGTTATAAAAACAAAAATCTACTTTAAAGAAAAAAGTCAAAATTACGAGAATAGTCAAAAATCTTAGATAACGAGAATAGTCGCAGCAATATGATTGGTCATATTTTGAAAGTCAAAATTATGAGAATAAAGTCAAAAATGTAAGATAAAGTCATATTTTGAGAAAAGACAAAATAACAGTAACAGACAAAAATCTAAGAAGAATAGTTCCATCAATATTAAAGTCACATTACGAAAAAAGTAGTCAAAATTGCGAATACAAATTAAAAAAAATCTAAGATAACAAGAGCAGTCATAGCAATATGACTAACTACTTTGAAAAGAAAAAGAAAAAAAGTCAAAATGAGAAATGTAAATGATGAGAAAAGTAAAAAAAAAGTATCTTTTTTAATATGCACTAAAACAGAGTCATTCTAAAGGCTGTTTACTGAGAGAAAAAATCTAAAAATCTAAATACAAAATCTAAAAATAAAGTATCTGGTTGTGCTGGTGTGTTGTGATTGGTCAGTTCAGCGGTGATCTAGTAACAGCTGTTCACTGCACAGCACCTTAGAGAACGACTACTAACCTAGTTAACTTAAGACACCAGTAACATTTGTGTCCTGAATATTACTACACAAAGTCTCTTAATGCAACCACATGCTTTTTCTCGCTTTTACTTCTTTTATGCCACATGTTTACATTCCTGAGGAAAGGCAAGTCCAAATCCGCATGAGTTCTGCTTCTCTGAGCTGATCACAGCTCTTACACTGACACACAGCTGTTAAATAAAACTAAAAACATTTTAGTGAAAAAAATAATAATAAAAAATAAAAATATTAGATGAAAACCATAAACCTAAAAACACTCATGAAAATTTAGTTTAAGTACTAAAATTACTAAAACTAAAACAAAAATAAATTAAAGCCAATTAAAAAATTAAAAATAATTTTAAAATAAACTAAAATTAAAATAAAATAAAGATAAAAATAAAAAATATTAGATGAAAACCATAAACTTAAAAAAAATCTACTGAAAATTAACAAACAAAAATTAAGTTTAGGTACTAAAATTACTAAAACTAAAACAGAAATAAATTAAAGCCAATCACTTTTTTTTTTAAATAAATAAAAATGAAAACAAAATCGGAAATTACTAAAGCTTAAATTAAAATGAAAACTAAAAATAAAAAATTGATTCTAAATATTAATACAAATATATTAACAATAGTAACAATTTAAAATTAATAAAATAAAATAAAAAATTAAAACAACAAGAATAAAACAAAAAAATTTGATGAAAGCCTTAAACTTAAAAAAAAAAAAAAAAAAAAACTGAAAAAGTAGGTTTATTTTCAAGTAGTAAATGATTAAAAATCATAAAAATGGAAAATTATTTTTAAAAAATCCTTTTTTTTTTAAATTTAAGAATGACTAAAATTAAAATGAAAACTGAAAATATACAAATAAAAAGCGGATTCAAAATTTAAAAAAAAAAAATGCTATTCATCTGTGAATCCTGAAAAATAAAATGTGTCATGGTTTCCACAAAAACATTGTGCAGCACAACCGTTTCTAACATTGATAATAATCAGAAATGTTTCTTGAGCAGCAAATCAGCATATTAGAATGATTTCTGAAGGACCATGTGACACTGAAGACTGGAGTAATGATGCTGAAAATTCAGCTGCGCATCACAGGAATAAATTGCATTTTAACATAGATTCACATAGAAAAGAGCCATTTTAAATTCTAATAATATTTTACTAGTTTTGTTGTATTTGTGATCAATTAAGCCTTGGTGAGCAGAAGAGACTTCTCAAAGACATTGTAAAAAATCTTTTTGGACTTTTTTGAAAAATATGCTATATATTACTTTATGTATCAATTTCTCTTTACATTTTTTTCACAATGTTTTATTTAATTCTTTTTATTTCATATACATACAGTAACTTATAGTAATGAAGATTGAGGGAAATATGTGGAAATAATTGTCATGAAAACAATGCAACAACGCAAAGACAATCTTAACGATCCTAAACCTACTCAACATTCTTTATTAAAAATATTTTATTTTTCTTCTTTTGACCTAGGGCTGAAATATGAGCCAGGCGTAGGTTTTTTGACAGGTTTCGTGAGATTTTCTCATGCATGCACACTCACCACAAACAGCAGTTCAGAGGAGAAATGCATGTTTTACAGGTTTCTGCATATTGAATTACAGCATTTCTGTTTGGTTTCACACGTCAAAAAGCAACATCAAGGTTCCAGCCATCTAGCCAGTTCTATTCCAACAGAGGAGACCTGATTCAAACATCAAACAAACATATGCAAAGACTAGATCCATGCAAGCTATTCATTTTTTATCTTTCCATCTTATTTTTAACGTAAGAGCTAGCGTGAACTTGAGTGTTTGAGGGGGTGTCAGCAATCTCCATTTAGTCTATTTAGCTGTGCAAAACAATTCATTGTGCTGCTGGATGTTGTAAATTAGTATTTGTACTAAAATTATTTTACATTTATTAAAGTACTAATAATCACACTAATTTGTACCGCAATTGTTTTACCGTTTACTGCACTTTAAGTGTGTCACACATCAGACGTGAAGTGCTGCGGCTAATGAACTGAAGTCTGTCTCGCACATCTTTCTTTCCAAGAAAACTGAATTTAAAACCAGAATATATATATATAGAGAGAATATATTTTCACATAAATTAGGTTAAATATTTCAAGAGGGTTACCAACGGGTATGTTTAGGGTTAGGAGCTGGTTAGGACAATAATTAAGTGTATACATTTAACCAACTACATAACTCCTTAAAAATAATAATATACAAATTTGAATAGCAAGTGCTATAAAATAGTATGAGCCACTAATACATACATGCAAAAAATAAATAAAATAATTTAAAAAATTTTAAACCCTGAAATGCGGTCCTGAAACTGCAGCCTTCTGCGCTAACGGCAGAACACAAAGCAGCGCAGCACCGGACTTTGAAACCTGCAGCGCTCATGTTTATTTAATAAAATCATAGCCTTTTGAAGTTTAATCATCACATTAAGCTGTATTGCAATTCAGATCTGTACCCAAATTCAAGACCTCTTGAAATCATAATTAAGACTTTGTACAATTTAAGACTTTTTATGACCTTAAATTTGATACAAGTAAATTTAAGACTTTTTAAGGACCCACGGGAAACCTGGGTTTAATGAAAACTAGAGCCAAAGCCGCAGGATCTGAGCGTTTCACTACGGGCCACAGCATTTAAAGAAACACAGACCCCATCAAACCATATTTAGCCTGTATTACCCACATGCACTCCAGTATGACAATCACTGGAGAATAAATGAACAGCTGACTATCACTGGGATAAATCCACTGATAACCATGTTCTTCAGCAGATCAACTGTGAGTCTGTTTGATAGCTTAAAATCAAAGCATCGTCAATGTGCTGCAAGTCACAAAAAACATTTCAGCACTAGTACTAGTCATGCCATACTTAACTAACACCACTTATAACTGGTGTTTTCACTACTAGTCTCTTAAAGGGATAGTTCACCCAAAAAAGAAAATTCTGTCAGTTGCTGGTAACCACTGAAGTAAATTGGCTACCAGCAACTGTTTGGTTAGTATACAATGAGTACATACTGCCAGAATGCTTTGGAAATGTCTTTTATCGTTCTCCATTTCCTATTGTCATTATTGTAAAGTGTTCTGGCCCTTTTAACAAACCACATGGTGGAAAATATTAACCGCTCCTTCTGCATCAGACAAGATCAGACACCAACTCAGAATCAGCTACATCAACCAGCGGTTCCTGTGAATTTCTTCTTAATTGACCAAAAAGAAAAAAAATCAACACATCCATATTTCACTTCCAGTAAAGGACCAGCACAGCTGCATCATTAACAAAACAAACTCCTATAGGACAACCATTCAGACATCTGAGCAAAAATAAAATAAAATAAGTTTCTGCAGAGTTTTTTTTTTTTTTTTTTTTTTTATAAATCAAATTCAAGACTTTTTAGGACCTGCACAAACAAAATTAATACTGCATGCAATCAAAAGATTGTGCCAATACTAATAAAATCTTCAAGTTAAGTGTGTTGAATAATGTTCTTTTCTTCCTGTGACGGGGTGTTCAGAGAGAAAATATGAGAGTTTACATTGATTTAAATGCCAAATATTGTTTATTCTGTAACCAAAATACCAATAAGAGCCAGGGAGAAAATTTATGCATAAGGAATTTTTAATTATTAACAAGTCAGAAATTCACCAGGACTCTTGTTTTGAGATGTCTATGCTTTACTACTTCAGCTGCTCATTCAGTAAAGATAAGAGACATGAGATATGCATCTTACAATGAACCACAACAAATTATAATATAGGGCTGGGTGATATGGCCAAAAAATTACCACGATTTTTTTTTTCTCATATCAGTCGATATCGATAATTATCAGAAATTTTTATTTCTTTTAAGTTTAAAGGCAGATTTTGATCCAATGTGAAAGTTGTAAAAACCAGACTAATTGTGGTTTTAAACTATTCTTTATGTTCAGAACATGACAAACACTTTAATTCTTTACACTTTTACAGTCATTTTTCCTTAAAATAAATATCCAAATAGAAAAAAAAAAAAAAATACTAATTTCTTAGTTTTGTATGTTCTAACGAGTAATGTTGTTTCAAATCAAGAAACATGTTTGTGTTGCCTGATAATATTAATAATATAACATTTTTTTGTCTCTTAGAAATACACATTTGATGGTAGCTTGAGTTAGGATGCAGATGTAGATTTATGTTCATTATCAAAACCAGTAATATCTGTAAAAATTGTAGCAATCCCATTTTTATATGGTGAAATTTAATTATTCTGACTTTTTTGTTTAACCATTGGGCTTCCATAGTAGCATACGTTTAGATAATTATAAACAGTTAAAACCACAAATATAGCACGTCAATACCATGGTAAAAATGTAATATGGCTTCTAGGTATTTGTATGAAAAACAGTAGTCTAAATGCATTTAGTATAAACGCGTAAACACTATAGCTTAATCACAAAAAAAATACTGTAATTATTCCATTACTCCTCCTTCAATACATTTAATATGTCTACATTAATAATATAATAAAATTTGACAATACCACGGTTAGTGCTACTAGCCTACCACACGGGTTAAATTAGGATTTGATATGTGGGGGGGAGCTCTGTGGTTTCAGGCTTTTGAGGGGTGCACATGTTTATGCAAAGCCTACAAAATCAATTGACAAACTGTAAAATATAACAAGTTGAGAGAACCCTCTGTTATGAACACTAAAATGCTGATCAAAATCATTCTAGATGCTGACAGTGTGCAAAGCTACATCTGTCTGCAGGATTTTTACAAAATGATGGTGATTTGTAGATTAAAAAGTGTTCTGACTGTATCGTTGCGCACAGTGTTTGTCAGTGTTGACAGTGTTCCTCGCTGAACTGAAGCGCTACACACTGGATCTCACAGCGCTGTTCAGTGTCTCGTGATCGAGACTCAACAGCGAGTAACGCATCTGCTCTAGTGAAGCTCGCACCGCTGTTTGAACTTTGACCCGAGCGGATAAACGCTCCGAGTGCTGCGCTTCAAATGACTAGTGCTCTTTCGTTCCGTCTTTGCCTCATAAACATTATATCAAACTTTTGTTAGCATTTATCGAGGAAATTTATATTGCGCGATAATTATCCCTATCGATTTATTGCCCAGCCCTATTATAATATAAAAAACATAACGTCAGTAAGCAGAATCCAGGAAATCCCTATAGGGGCAGCTGAATAAATAGAAGATTTAACTGCTTTCATTGATTCAACGTGACTAATAAACACACGACTATGACAATATATGATTTATCTAAGTTCCTATTAGAATTATTATTATTTTCATTATAATAAAGTATATAATAATGCAATGCCTTTATCACTGCTTAGAATACTATGAAATATGTTGCGTGCCTTATTCTGTGTAAGAAGCCACATCATCTCACAGAAGGATTTATTTCAAACACTCGGCTGACGTTATGAAGTGAGTTTGGACTAGAGCAGGGGTGTCAAACTCATTTTCACTGAGGGCCACTTCAACATTATGGCTGCCATCAAAGGGGCGGTTGTAATGTACGACTGTACAAATGATACTACTCTTAACATATTGTTAAATAACTGTCTTTTTATTTTATTATTACTTAAGTTACAAATATTGCATATGCATTTGCATAGATGTAAAAATATGTTATTGCTCTGTTATTTTAACATAAATCCTTTTAATTTATCAGTTTAAGAAATCCAAATTACTCCATAAATCAAAGTAAATAAAGTATCATCAAACACAGGTCATTACATAACATTAAATAACTTTGTTATTTTATTTTTTTTTTTTTTTTACATTTATGGTACAACAAATAATTGTGAGCTGCTAAGAACGTGTGACAGATATGGCATTTAAAAAAAAACAAATGAGCCCGGTCTCATGAAGGTGCGCATGGCACAATTTTCTGTTTCTACTTGGCATGCGTTTTGTGTGCGGAGGTTGACCTTGGCGTGCGTATGATACGCATGTGTTTGATGTGCATATGATACGCAATCAATGCTTGTAGTTGAAAAAAAAAGAAGTGGCAGTGCTCGACCCCACTCCCCCACCCAAAAAAATAACAAAACAATAAAAAATACAAACTAAAGTACTAAAAAAGTACTTTTTAATTTTCATAATTTGCAGTGGATGTATATAGTGCCACAACAATATTCATTAATAATTGTTTACAATTCAATTCACATTTATTTGTATAGCACTTTTCACGATACACTGTTGCGAAACATCTTCACAGAAAATGAACATTTCTACATTACATTTAGCAGTTTACAGCACTTTTAATAATAAAAAAAAAAAAATAAAAAAAATGCAAAGTCAATCTTCGATACCAAACAGGAACACAGGGGGACACCAAAAGACCACTAAATGAGCTACCTTGACCTGACTGATCTACCTTGACCTGACTGATATTATATTATATATATATTATATTTCACATATATATATTTTTGTCAAGACAACCTGATCACAAAAGCAAGGCTGAAACATAATAATGGACAGTCATTATCAATTCTATTAGCTCTGTTTCTAGAAATCTCAGCGTTTCTCTCCACACAACCCACACGCAGCTCAGAGGAACATTGGTGGTGACTGTAATTCCCAAAGCCACTTCAGATAATGGCTCGTGCTCATTTACGATGCAGCTCACGATAATGTAAAATTCATTATCAATAATCGTGGTAGTTCCCCAGATATGCTCGGAGACGAGAGGACCCTTATTCTTCAATCAGCTCCTGCTTTAGAAAATCTCATTTTATGATTCTGAGCACAAAACTCAAGAAAACAGCATCTTCAGCTCACGTGCACTCGGCCTCAATTGATAAAAACACTCATCACAGGCTGAACGACCCTCAGATCCAAAAATACGATCACGCTACATTCATACTCTGAATGACACTGAGAATCACAACACATGCACGTGCAGAATGAATGAGAAGATGTCTGACAAATAGAGCATGCAAATCTCACACAACACAGAGGAACTCTGATAACTCGAGTTATTTATAACAGGAATCTCATCATGACTGATCTAGATGGGTTTTGTGGATAAACTGCATTATGAAGTACATCTGAAACGAGACGGCACACAAGCAGAAAGAAATAATGAGCTATCGAGAGACTCGGAGAGAAAGGAGAGGAAAGCTGGGTATGAAGTGAAGAACCAGCCCAGATCTCTGCTGTAACCTGAAGACCTTTCTACTAACGTTCTTGTTAAGTTGCGAAAATGTTAACGTTCTTTAAATGTTCAAAACATTTAAGTGTTTTGAAAACATTTCTTCTTGGTCATGCAAACATTCCATTTTATCATTTTGCAAATATTATGGGAACGTTACTTTTGAATGTTTTCTGAACATTCCGAAAAAACAAGTAGTAACATTTAAAAAAGCATTAGATGAATGTCCTACTAAAATGTTTTGGAAAAACGTTCCATGATGTATAAATCATGATTTTGTGCTAATGTTTTGAGCACATTATTAACGTCCAGATAAGTTTGAACATACGCTCTATTAATGTTACTATGCAAACATTTGTTCGTAACTTTGAGAGAACCTTTCCAGAATGTTCTGAGGACATCCTCTGTTAGCTGGGACTGCATTACAGAATAACCACGGAATTTTCTGATCAGACATATAATCAAAAAGTTGTCATTAAATATGTTTCTCTTCTTACTGTTCCAGTAACATTTAGCAAAACTTCACCATCACATGCATCCTACACAGAAAAGACAATCCCAGAATGCACAGCAGCAAGTTTGGTGAAAAAAATATGGAAAGATGGTGGATACAGCAAGAGAAATGTTGAAATGTTGCATGGGAAAAATATTATTAAAATTAATTAACGTTAACATTTTAATTTGCCGACAACACGCCAAATTAAAGCTTGGTTTAACATTTGAAAATTTAGAAGTAAATATTAGAATTGTAATTTTACAGTAACATTAAATAATTTTATTACAGTATTTAATTTACAACATTACAATATATTTATTTTTGTCTAATATTTTTATTCCATAATAATAACAATAAAATCACTTAAATTATTTATTATTATTGTTATTGCCATATTTAAAACTGCAGTCCGTAACTTTTACCTCTTTGTCGCCCAGTATGTTTGAAAACCTGGAATTACAGTTTCTTGCGGAATTATCTTCCGTGTGCGGGGTTGTGATCCGGTGTTCGGGCACGGCTCCAGCACGGATGAATCTAATGTTTTGAGGTGAATGTGTAGTTGTCAGTCACTGCACCGGTGTGGATATTTACTGCCTATGTCTTGGAATATATGACCCAAATCAGAATTTTCACCGTAATTTGCCATCTTAAGTAACAAGTTTGCCACGTTTGTTCTGCCCAACTGAGGAAAAACGCATTACAATAAATCGTGCTACCAACAGTGATTAAATCTAAAGATCAGTTAGCTCATATCACATCTAACTGTGCAAAGTATTATTATTATACTTTGTTCTCAAATTATTAATGTTAACAACATCAGCATTGCGTGACTATGAGTATAGTATTAGCGCGTAGATTTCAATTTCTGTACAGTCTAATATCTAATTGTCATACCATTCAAATTTCATATTAAGAAATTCTTTTAATCCAAAAAGCTAATTAATCTTCCTTCAAACTGGTTCTATTTAAAATACAAAAACTTGTGTAATCCCACGTTGGCTATCTGTAATCAGAACCACATTTAAAACTGGAATATAATTTAATTTCATTCACACGTGTTTCATAAACACATAATCCTTTCTGGATTACAATCCGCCATCAAAATGATAAGTTTAATTATTCGAGCTGCTGTGAGAAAAGGCTATACATGATCCACCACCTGCAGGATCCTCACGTGCCAGAGCCTAGTAGCCGGGAAAACTTCTTCAAGTTTACAGACGTGACGTAATGACGCAGTGCCATGCTCGAATTTCCCGCGGAAACCTACCCGTGCCACTCAAATTAGAAAACATTATTATAAGCTAACCGTTGTGAATCGGGCTAAAGTAAGGCGATAGTTTTGAACACTGGCTGGTTATGTACTCTCAAATATTGATTTCGGATCATTTTAAACCAAAAAAAAAAAAAAAAAAATTACGGACTGCAGCTTTAATTGGTCAAAATCAATGTGAACACGGCCTATCAAAACTCAAAGAAAGTTGATTCTTGTAAAAAGTAAACAAGTATGAACTCCAAACATGTTTTTTTTTGTTTGTTTTCCAAAATTGTTCAGGTCTAAAAGGACTTCACACTTCAGAGTAAAGAATAATTTTTCAGCTTTTAAAAATTTATTTTTATTTTCTATCTACATGCAGTTGCCAGCAAAATCACTCCACTAACTTTAAAATTATTTATTATTTCCAAATATAGCCACTGAAGTCACCAGGTAAAAAATTCCTTTGTTTTATATCACAATATATCACAGTATCATTTTATTCCACACAGCTCTACAATGTAAACAGCTCACTAAGATCTGAAGCAGAGCTATTATCTCTTCTTATCTTACATATGATAACATTTCCAATTGAAGCCACCTGATATCATCACTGCTGCATTTGTTCTGTTATTATAACCCAGCAGCTGAGCACAAATAAAGCAACGCGTCAGTGTCAACAATTACCATCACCAGATAAGAATCGTGTTCATACACGCCTTCCTCCAGTGAAAAAGTGCATCTCCTGTCGTCTCTCACATAAAAATCCAGACAAATATTTCTTTAGAGCTGTTTTGGACTGTTTTAAACTCTGTGCAGATTTCTCTCCTGATTCAGACCAGAACGCTTTTTCACTGGAGGAAGAGTTACGGATTATGGACTCTTATTTTAGTTAAAAACATCTTAATGCTGGATTTGTTTCAGCTTTTGTCTTCTCCAGATTTTAACTGATGGACTGGAGTGGTGTGGATTATTGTAATGTTTTTATCAGCTGTTTGGACTCTCATTCTGACGGCACCCATTCACTGCAGAGCATCCATTGCTGAGACAGTGATGCAGTGACACATTTCTACAAATCTGATGAAGAAACAAACTTGATTGTGGAGTGAAATGTGCCGTTTTTGTGAGATTCGCCCACTATAGCTACTCTGATCTCAATGACATCACACTATCCAGAACCTATTTGCCTATCAGATATTAAACCACATTTATGGGCGTAATCTCGGCACCTGTGCGGTCCGGTCGATCCACCTGGACGCCAGCCAGACCAGCAGATTTCCATAAAAGGAAGTCATTTATGTTTCCTGAAGAGCATATTCCATCCTATAGCTCCATTACGGCTTTTTATGTCTCCCATCTTCCCAGAAGCACTTCAAGAGCATCTGATCAGGAAGAAACCAGGGGGAAATGACTACAGTAGACGACTTCAACCACTTTATAACAACACTTGCCAAAAACCATGGAAGCCGTCCAGCCCTAAACACCTCATCTTGTGATTGCTGACAAAGGCCTCATTTACTTCATTCACGTAATTTGGAAAAATCCTTGCATTTGTGGCTTGCACGGCACAAAAGGCCCATTGAGGGACGAGACGAGACGTCTGAACATGTTAAATATTTAGGGGCAATTGTGCATGCAGGACTCTATAAGCAGCGTGCTGGTTTTGACCACGCTCTCACGTAAAACAAGTAATGGATAAACAGCGATATTCATAAGACAGCAGTTCAGCGGTCATGACAGGCCAACTATTTATAACTCTAAACTCAGTTCCTCTTCACATGCGTAAGAAAACAGTTAAGAGCTCTTCGCAATCAAATAAACAGATCTGGCCTAAACTTCTCACAGTGTAAACCACAAAGAATTACAGCACAAGACCTGACTGTCAAGTACTGGCACGTTTACAAACAAGCAAGCATTTGAATATCTTTAATGGTTCAGATAACTTAAGCACTGTGTACTTTACTATTTGCTTAAACCCTAACTCGCCCTGATCTACCACAGGTTTGCGTAATCATTTCCATAGAGCGCAATAACAGGTGAGATTTCTATAAAGCCACGGAATCAGGAGTGATTATGAGCTCTAGTTTTACAGCTTTTTTACAGTTTGTGAAGGACAGAAGATAAAGCGCTTACAGTAAATATGACTGATGGTCACAGATCCGCTTGTGTGGTGTATGAGAGCATCCTTTCTCTGCATGATATCCGACGGCCCCAGCGTGACATTTCACATGTTAGTGCACAAGGAGTTATTCTTGATCAAAAAAAGTTGAGTAACACAGTCTCTAGCATTAAACAAGGCTCTTGCACCCTTTGGCCCACTTATTTACATGATATTTTCATTTAGGATTACCGGATAAGGAGTTTGAATGGGTATCTCACTCACAATGACAAAAGAATATATACTGTTTAAAAAAAAAAAAAAAAAAAAAAAAAAGTGCCAGGATATTATCCATTAATTTTACAGACATTTCCGTCGACCTAAAACACATTGAAATGCAGTGCAAAATTCAAAATACATGAAAAACACCGGGGAAAAAAAAATCAATACAGAAAATTCCTTCATATTGATATTGTGCCTTATTTTTTACAGATTTTTTTAGAGTGTGTATTATAATAATAATAGTAATAATATTAAATAATATATTATTTTGATTGTTATTTATAATAATAATAATTATTATTATTATTATTTAAACAATAAATGTTATTTATTTATATAAAATATATACACACATATGTTTGTTTGTTTGATTGTCTTTAGGAGAAAACCTCATATATTTTTCTACTTGCAAACAAAAATAATGTCAGACAAACTTGAGAGATATATTTTCCAACATCGAACTCACTGTTGGTCAGTTAACAGGTGTGTTATCCAGTAACCAGTACAGTTTAACTAACCACTGGCACTCTGAACAGTGTAAACTGCTAATCAATCAATCTATCAATCAATCAAACTGATCAATACAGCATCAGATACTGTTGGGAAACAAAGTGGAAACTTTCCATTTGGGATTTTAAATATAAATTTGCAATATATAGAATCTAAATATAGATTCACAGAGCACATAATAATTATTATTTAATTTCTTTTTTAAAGAAAACCACATGTGGATATACTTTACACAAATAATAAAGTCATCCCAACTCGAGAGACGCATTTACTAAGATTCAACTCACTATCTGACAGTTAAGTTAACAGATATGTTATCCAGTAACCTGACAGTTTAACCAACCACTGGCATTAACATATACAGTCAAAACAAAAGTTATTCAGTCACTAGATATAATTTTTATATTTTTTACTAGTGGATGCAGGACACTACAGTTCATTTATGTAAGTGAGGATAGCAAAATAAAGTAAACTATGATATATTATACCCAAAAAATTCTTCATACAGTGGACTACCAGTAAAATTTGGGAGCAAAAATTATTCAGACACTTTGAGCGGAGCATGTTTTGCTCAAGTGTTTTTTCTTTAATTGCTAATGTGATCTTTTTACACACAGACTGAACAAAATGAAGCGTTGCTTGGTAATATGTTGAGCTAAATTAATATTATCTAATTGTGTTCTTAAATTTAACAGCTGAATTCAACCGAATTCATTACATACTTTTCTATCAAAGTTATTATCAAGATGAATTTGTTCTGAAACATTGTTTTTGTCATATTTTATTACCATTTTCTAAACTATAGCGAATAAACTGTGATAATGTGAGAAATGTTGAAGGTGTCTGAATAAATTTTGGTTTGACTGTATGAATAGTAGTATAAACCGCTATCAATCAATCAATCAATCAATCAATCAATCAGATTGATCAATACACCATGCTAGGAAACAAACTTAAAGGTGGACTTAAATAGAATTAAACTTAAATAGAGATTTGCACTCATAATAATAATTATTGGATTTTTTTTTTGTTTTTTTTTTTTTAAAATGTGTCATCCAAACTTGAGAGACACATTTACTAACATCCATCTGACAGTTAAGTTAACAGGTGTGTTATCCAGTAACTAGTACAGTTTAACCAACAAACAGAATAAACCGCTATCAATCAATCACTCTCAGTACAGCATCAGAAACCGTTATAACCGTTAAACTCTGAGGAGAAACGATTCGGTTTAATTCATCAACTACCTTCATTAATCACCACACTTTACCTCAGATTACTGCAGCAGGATTCATATTAAGTGCACTAATGTGGAGAAAAGACGAGTTATTAGTAATAAAGCAGCGCTTTCGCTTGACTTACATCTTCAAACAGAGATCCAACGTTGGCGGTAACCAGCAGGATTCCCGCGCCCTGCGCTGTCAGCTTCATCCCCGCCATCAT
Source organism: Spinibarbus caldwelli (assembly GCA_039654775.1). Taxonomy (NCBI): domain Eukaryota; kingdom Metazoa; phylum Chordata; class Actinopteri; order Cypriniformes; family Cyprinidae; genus Spinibarbus; species Spinibarbus caldwelli. Next base: position 555,507 of record CM077242.1, on the reverse strand, counting down.
TAATTAGCTGGCGAGCCGAACTAATGAGCTAATCTGAGCTGGTTCTGGTTCTGCTTCTGGAGTCGAGCAATGGTTCGTGGGGTTAACTAAACGCTGCGGGTTCGAGTCTCGATCAGCTGGGCTCCTGCATACTGCGCGTCTAGTACGCGAAATCAGAGCGCGCTGCGTACTCAACGCGTCGGGCTTCACTTCTCCGCCATGATTTGAAGGGTTCCCCGGTTTAATCCGCGGCGAGCGCCGGTCTGCGGAGCGTGTTTCGCGGGCGTTGGGTTCGCATTGCTCGCGTTTGTTGAGGAGGACACGCCGCTGCTGGAGAGAGTCCTGCGCTGCGCTGACGTCACGGAGCCAATGGGAAAACGCGGCTCTTAAAGGGGGCGACGCGTTACGGGTGTTGCCGCTTTAAGAGCTATATGTTTCTATTGGTTTAGTGACAGCGAGGGATTTCAAAGGTCAACAGAGCGGTGCCCCTTTAAGAACCGCGACGCTCTGTGTGTGTGTGTGTGTGTGTGTGTAAGCATTAAACTGATCAAAATAGACAGTAAATACATGTTTAATGCTACAAGAGATTTCTATTTTTATTTTAAATAAATGGTGTTCTTCAAACTTTCTGTTCAACAGAGAATCTTGAAAAAATGTCCACAATATTAATCAATTTTATTAATTAATATTCCACTAAAAATATTAAGCAGCAACACTGGTAATAAGAAATGTTAACTGGCCACCAAAACAGCATGTTAGAATAATTTATTTACTAAGCCTGCAAAATAATAAATAAATGAATGTAACAATAAGAAAATAAATAAAAGAATAAATGGCTTGCTAAAACAACTTTTTTTCCATTAAATATAGTTCTGATATTATTTTTGTATGACCTTTCCCCCCTTTATTTGTTTTTTTTTTTTTTATTATTCTTTCTTATTATTTTATTTATTTATATATCATTTATCTTATTTATCTTATTTATTTATTCATCAAAGCGAAAAAAAAAATCATTTAGAAATATTTTGCAAAAGAAAACAGTTCTTTTAAATTTTAATAATTGTTGACAATATTCCTCTTTTTTGAATGGATTTTTGATCAAATAACTCATGATGATCAGATCTCCTGAGAGGCATGTTGCATGAATTCTGTGAAGTAATCTTGAACTGAATCACATAAGCTAGTGCCTTTTTAAGATAGTGGATTTCATGTCATCTGTTTAATGGTGCATTAATTATTACATCAGTCCAGGTAAATGAACACAGTTCAGATGACAATCAGATATAATCATTAAGCAGGAGTGTCATAAGCAGCGGGAGTCGTATATATATATATATATATATATATATATTCATATATGACAGCAGGCTGGTGATGATTGTGTTGGAGACTAAAGCTGCCATATGGCTCAATGGCATTCGGTTGAGGTAAGCAGGAGATTATCACACCCCAACAACATACTCAAAGTGTCCACAGCTGGGACTGACAGTGCATGAGCCGTGTGTGTGTGTGTGTGTGTGTGTGTGCTATTGTACCTTACATCTGATATGCTCATGCAGCCTCTTCCGGCTTGGATTTTACCTACCTGGCATCCCAGAAAGCCCGTTTGAAGGATGCCCACACTCCTGGAAAACCTCTAAATATCAGCTTCCTCCAGTGAAAACATGTTCTGGTCTGAATCAGGAGAGAAATCTGCACAGAGTTTAAAACAGTCCAAAACAGCTCTAAACAAATATGTGGCTGGATTTTGATGTGAGAGACGACAGGAGATGAACTTTTTCAATGGAGGAAGCATTATTATGGATTATGGACTCATATTTTTGTTAAAAATGTCTTAATGCTGGATTTGTTTCAGCTTTTGTCTTCTCCAGATATTAACTGATGGACTGGAGTGCTGTGGATTACTTGTGGATTATTGTGATGTTTTTATCAGCTGTTTGGACTCTCATTCTGACGGCACCCATTCACTGCAGAGCATCCATTGCTGAGACACTGATGCAGTGACACATTTCTACAAATCTGATGAAGAAACAAACTCATCCTGATCTCGGATGACCTGAGGGTGAACACATTCACAGCACATTTTCATTTTTGGGTGAACTATTCTTTTAATTGGTCAAAACACTGACACAAAATAATTCTATATTGATGCCTTTGAGGTTGCACTTGTTTTCTGTTCATGTGTTTTTGAAGTCTTGAATCTGATCAGGCAGTGCAGCAGTGACACTTCAGACAGAGTAAAATATGTAGATGGATCCATCTCTGAAAACAAAGCTAGAGAATCAATTAGATTCAAATGAATACAGTGGCTTTGAACTCAACGCTGTTCTTCTGTCATTGTATTACATCAGCGCACAGGGATGTAAAATAGGCCTATCCCTTCTGAATGAGTCTCAGCAGAGTTTCTAATGGTGATTATTGCAAAATCAGGCGTTAATGCAAACCATCTGACTTATTACACGACTACGTGCCAAATAAATAAACACATGGACAAGAAACCAGCACAGCTATTGAGACAATAATTAATTATACAGAGTCTTAAGACACAAATATATAATCACAGAATGAAAGCACTAATCACACTGCAAAAAATGAGTTGTGGTCTTGTTTTCAATACAAATCTTATTCTTAAATCGAAATACATTTACTTAAGCAAAAGGACTTTACATATTAAGTCTTGTTTTCTGAAAAATGTATCAGATTTAAGTGAGTTTATGATTAAAGAAAATATCCATCAGTGGGGTCAGAAAAATAATCTTGTTTTCCCTTTGAATTAAGTTGATTTTTCTGACCCCATTTTTATTTTAAGCGTTTAAATATAGCCTAAATTAAGAATGTATGGATATTTGTACTGGAAAACAAGACAAAAAAATACTGAGAAAGACATTAATGTGTTGCAGTGTACTCAGTATTTTTGTCTTATTTTTAAAAAAATATCTAAGCATTCTTAATCCAAGATTTACTTGAGATGCAAAATAACAAATACGATAGATATAAAGTCTTGTTTTCAGCCAAAATGGTCTAAATGAAGTGAGTTTATGCTTAAAATAAAAGCAACTATCTGCCACAAAAATAATCTTCTTTTCCCTTTGAATGAAGTTCATTTTTCGGACCCCATTGGCGGCAATTTCTTAGTGCTTTAGACATAAACAAGACAAAAATACTCAAACTGAGTCTTTTTCACAATCCTTCATAAAAGTTAAGTAACGTTCACAAGATATAAGATTTAAGATAAGAATAAGATTTGATGACTAATGTTAGTATTTTGCATTGCACAAAGCTTTTGATGATGATATAATACAAATGTGGGCTGAACACACGCGAGTCAGTGGAAATGGAAGTAAAAACACAGTGTGTAAAGGGGTTTGTCTCTCTGTGTAAACACTGATAACATTCCCAGGTAACGTGTCCATCCACTGCAAATACTACACTGCTGCCCAGAGCAGGATATCCCAGAGAGAAACACGGCAGGGTGGGGGAAGCCAGATAGAGCAGTTTATTTTAGCATGCCTGTCTCTGTCTGTGTGTGCGTGTGTCTGTGTGTGTGTGTGTGTGTGTGTGTGTGTGTGTGTGAGTGTGTGTGCGTGTGTCTGTGTGTGTGTGTGTGTGTGTGTGTGTGTGAGTGTGTGTGCGTGTGTCTGTGTGTGTGTGTGTGTGTGTGTGTGTGAGTGAGTGTGTGTGAGAGAGTGTGTGTGTGTGTGAGTGTGTGTGTGTGTGTGTGTGTGTGTGTGTGAGTGTGTGTGAGAGTGTGTGTGAGAGTGTGTGTGTGTGTGTGAGTGTGTGTGTACTGGTATATATGGTTTACAAATGTGTATAATGACATGGGTACTACAACGTAAACATGGTTTATGAGGACACTTCCTGTGTCCCCGTAAAACAAAAGGCTTGAAAAAAACATACTAAATGGTGTTTTATGAAATTCAAAAATTGCCAGTAGTTTCCTGTAAGGGGTAGGTTTAGGTGTAGGGTTGGTGTAGGGCGATAGAAAGTACAGTTTGTACAGTATAAAAACCATTACACCTATGGAGAGTCCCCATAAACCACAAATTCAAGTGTGTGTGTGTGTGTGTGTGTGTGTGTGTGTGTGTGTGTGTGTGTGTGTGAACACGCATGCGCTCACTCCCCGCCCACCGCTGCTTGAGTAATGGAAAATCTGATGGAGGAATTCCAGTCTGGGAGAAAAAATGTGAACTTTCACCCTTCTCTCCAGGCCGATCAGATTATCCGGCCAAAAATAGAAAAACCTGGAAATCAGCAGCAGCAAGTGTTTTCTCTGTGATTCAGCCCTTCTGAAGGCACAATAAACACTTTCACTTGTGGATCGGAGTCACAACTCGAGTAACGTGGGAAGCTGAGAGGCTTTGAGTCACATTAACTACACCGATGCATTCGTTCAAGAAACACTATTTGTGTTTCATGTTTTTCCTGTTGCTATATGGAACAAATATTCAGTCCACTGATTCTGTCTGGTTTGGCTAAATATGAGCTTCCTTTGTTTTAAAGACGATATAAAATAACATTGACCACACATTTTACACATGATGTCATGTATTTTTCAGTGAAACAGGACATTCAATGAGGAAAAAGATGTAGTTTAATAAAATAACATTTTTCGTCATTGAATAGTTGTTTCATGTAGTAACAGGGAAAAAAACAACTTGTAATTGCAATTTTTTAAGACAGGTAATTGCTTTTTATCTCCCAATTCTGAGTTTATATCTCATATTTCTGAAATTATATCTCACAATTCTGAGTTTATTTCTGCAATTCTGAGTTTATATCACATTATTCTGAGTTTATATCGCATTATTCTGAGTTTATATCTCATAATTCTGAGTTTATATCTCGCAATTATGAGTTTATTTCTGCAATTCTGAGTTTATATCGCATTATTCTGAGTTTATATCTCATAATTCTGAGTTTATATCTTGTAATTCTGAGTTTATTTCTGCAATTCTGAGTTTATATCTCACAATTCTGAGTTTATATCTCTCACAATTCTGAGTTTATTTCTGCAATTCTGAGTTTATCTCATAATTCTGAGTTTACATCTCTCGCAATTCTGAGTTTATATCTCATAATTCTGAGTTTATATCTCATAATTCTGAGTTTATATCTCGCAATTCTGAGTTTAATTCTGTAATTCTGAGTTTATATCTCAAAATTCTGAGTTTATATCTCACAATTCTGAGTTTATATCTCTCGCAATTCTGAGTTTATATCTCATAATTCTGAGTTTATATCTCATAATTCTTAGTTTATATCTCGCAATTCTGAGTTTATATCTCATAATTCTGGGTTTATATCTCGCAATTCTGAGTTTATATCTCATAATTCTGAGTTTATATCTCATAATTCTTAGTTTATATGTCGCAATTCTGAATTTATATCTCATAATTCTGGGTTTATATCTCGCAATTCTGAGTTTATATCTCATAATTCTGAGTTTATGTCTCACAATTCTGAGTTTATATCTCATAATTCTGAATTTATATCTCACAATTCTGAGTTTATATCTCATAATTCTGAGTTTATATCTCATAATTCTGAGTTTATATCTCTCAATTCTGAGTTTATCTCTCATAATTCTGAGTTTATATCTTGCAATTCTGTGTTTATATTTCATAATTCTGAGTTTTTATCTTGCAATTCTGTTTATATCTCATTATTCTGAGTTTATATCTTACAATTCTGAGTTTATTTCTGCAATTCTGAGTTTATATCTCATAATTCTGAGTTTATATCTTGCAATTCTGTGTTTATATTTCGTAATTCTGAGTTTATATCTTGCAATTCTGTTTATATCTCATAATTCTGAGTTTATATCTTAATTCAATTCAATTCAAGTTTATTTGTATAGCGCTTTTCACAATACAAATCGTTGCAAAGCAGCTTTACAGGAAATTAAGTTTCTACAATATATTTATATATTGTAGAAACTTAACATATTTAACTTATGGCGAAATTTGGTAGTTCTGTATGTTGTCTGAGGGTTGGCGTCATCTGAGGTCCTCTGAGGGGTTGGCATCATCTCTTCTCAGGTGTTTGGTCATCTCAGATCATTTAAGTGTTGGATCCAGACTGAAGCTTGTGTAATTCCTAGTTACCATGGGATGTTAATCCCGCGGCAGAAACAGAGAAACAAATAGAGACATAATTAGCATAGCTACTGTTCCATCCAAGCAAAAATGATTTGTTCAACCCAAGCTAAAGAACAATAATGTGCGTTTGATCAGGTATAGCTAAAGTACAAGGTTATGAGATGCATTATGTGAATGCTTGGCTAAAGAGATGTGTCTTTAATCTAGATTTAAACAGAGAGAGTGTGTCTGAACCCCGAACGTTATCAGGAAGGCTATTCCAGAGTTTGGGAGCCAAATGTGAAAAGGCTCTACCTCCTTTAGCTAACTTTGTTATCTTAGGTACTACCAAAATTCCAGAGTTTTGCGACCTTAGGGAGCGTGATGGACTGTAGTGTGGTAGAAGACTAGTTAGGTACACAGGAGCTAAACCATTAAGGGCCTTATAGGTAAGTAATAATATTTTGTAACTGATACGGAACTTAAAAGGTAGCCAGTGCAGAGACTGTAAAATTGGGGTAATGTGATCATATTTTCTTGATCTGGTAAGGACTCTAGCCGCTGTGTTTTGGACTACCTGTAGCTTGTTTATTGAAGATGCAGGACAACCAGCTAGCAGTGCATTACAATAGTCCAGTCTAGAGGTCATAAATGCATTAACTAGCTTTTCTGCATCAGAAAACATGTTTCGTAGCTTGGCAATGTTTCTAAGATGGAAGAATGCTGTTTTTGTAACAAGGGAAATATTATTTTCAAAAGACAAGTTGCTGTCTAGTATAACACCCAGATTTTTGACTGTAGAGGAAGTAACAGTACATCTGTCTAGTTGCAAATTATAATCCAAGAGATTCTGTGTACTGTTTTTTGGTCCAATAAGTAATATCTCTGTTTTATCTGAATTTAATAGGAGAAAATTATTGGTCATCCAATCTTTTACATTTTTAACACACTCTGTTAGCTTTGATAATTTAGAAGTTTCATCTGGTCTTGTTGAGATATATAGTTGAGTATCATCAGCATAACAATGGAAACTAATCCCGTATTTTCTAAAAATATTACCAAGGGGCAACATGTACATTGAAAATAGCAGAGGACCTAGGACAGATCCTTGTGGTACTCCATACTTTACTGGTGATAATTGAGATGACTCCCCATTTCAATAAACAAAGTGGTAGCGATCGGACAGGTAGGATCTAAACCATTTTAAAACCTGTCCTTGAATACCCGTATAGTTTTGTATTCGATCTATGAGTATGTCATGATCTATAGTGTCGAATGCAGCACTAAGATCAAGTAAAACTAGCAATGAGATGCAGCCTTGGTCTGATGCAAGAAGCAAGTCATTTGTAATTTTAAGTGCAGTTTCTATGCTATGATGGGGCCTGAAACATGACTGAAATTCTTCATAGAGATCTTTTTTCTTTTTTTTTGCAAAAAGGAGCACAATTGAGCAGACACAACTTTTTCTAAAATTTTAGACATAAACGGAAGATTTGAAATGGATCTGTAATTTGCTAGTTCATTAGGATCTAGTTGTTGTTCCTTAATAAGAGGCTTAATAACCGCCAGCTTGAATGATTTTGGGACGTGACCTAAAGATAACGATGAGTTAATTATATTGAGAAGCGGTTCTTCTGCTACAGGTAACAACTCTTTCAGTAATTTAGTGGGTACAGGATCTAATAGGCATGTTGTTGGTTTAGATGCAGTGATAAGTTTATTTAACTCTTCCTGTCCTAGAATTGTAAAGCACTGCAGATTTTCTTTGGGTGCAATGAATGAAGCTGAAGTACTAGATGCTGTAGAATCTACATTTGTTATTGTATTTCTGATGTTATCTATTTTATCAGTGAAGAAATTCATAAAATCATTACTATTAAACTGTGAGGGAATATTTAGATCGGGTGGCGTCTGGTTATTTGTTAATCTAGCTACTGTGCTAAATAAAAACCTTGGATTGTTTTGGTTATTTTCTATTAGTTTGCGCATATGCTCTGGCAGGCAGGTTATTTGTGAATCTGTCTTTGGTGGTTGGAACAATAGTTCTGCCCGGACGATAACGCGAAGCCAGACAGTTAATATCAGTAATACTCAGCATGCACGATACAAGGAAATGGTCAGTAACATCACTCTGAGGTACGATATCTATGTCAGTAAGATCAATTCCATGCAATATAATTAAATCTAGCGTATGATTAAAACGATGAGTGGGCCAGGTGACGTTTTGCTCGACTCCAAAAGAGTTTATTAGGTCAGTAAACGCAAGTCCTAATGCATCATTTGTATGATCAATGTGAATGTTAAAATCTCCAACAATTAGCGCTTTATCAACATTAACCAATAGGTCTGAGAGGAAATCTGCGAATTCTTTTAAGAAATCTGTATATGGCCCTGGCGGCAGGGTTGGGTATCGAGAACCGGCTCCATTTTAGAACCGGTTCCAAATTTCCAAGAACCGGGTATTCGATAAGACACGTGCATTTCGATTCCACTTAACGATTCCCGCGTTCGCATTTTAATGTGATTTTCAACTATTTAAGTGCAGGAAGGGAAAGAACTTGCTCACTGTTTGTGTGCAGTGCACACATCTGAAGCGCGAGCTCAGAGAACAGCGGTCCCAATGCGGGTTCCCGGTTTGTGTCCAATCTCGAAACGTTCTGTGCATTTCCATTGCAGAAAAGGTTGTTCCGGGCCGGAACTGACTTCTTTCACATTTATCGACCAGTATGCACGAAATACGTCAGTATATCATTATAAACACAGCCGTTTTTTTTGTCTTAATTGAACGTAAACAGATGAGAAAATAAAAACGCATGTGTACAGTATTTTTAGATCCGCGTGTGTTCGGTGTTAAAGAGACAGCAGCCTATAAACATGCTGCCTGTCATTAATCAAAGAACAAAAAAAAAAAAAAAATCATTAACTGACTGAATATTCAAAGAGCACATTGCAAAGACTGCTCGATCTTGCAGGTTTGCACTACACAACATCAGAAAGATCAGGCTCTTTCTGACAGAGCATGGTGCACAACTTCTTGTCCAGGCCCCTGTCATTTCTAGGCTGGACTACTGCAATGCTCTTCTGGCTGGACTTCCATCAAACACAATCAAACCTCTACAAATGATTCAGAATGCAGCGGCACGTCTGGTCTTCAATGAGCCCAAAAGAGCCCATGTTACACCTCTCTTTATCTCCTTGCACTGGCTACCAGTTGCAGCTCGGATCAAGTTCAAGACACTGATGCTTGCATATAGAACAACCACAGGCTCTGCACCCACCTACTTCCACTCACTATTACGAATCTACACCCCCTCCAGAAGTCTGAGATCTGCTAGTGAGCGACGCCTCGTGGTACCATCACAGAGAGGCTCAAAATCACTCTCCAGAACATTCTCATTCACCATTCCTGGCTGGTGGAATGATCTTCCCACCCCTATCCGGAATGCTGGATCCCTATCAATCTTCAAACAACAACTGAAAACTCATCTCTTTCAGCACTACTTGACTTCATCCTAAACTTTAAAAAAAAAAAAAAAAAATTCTTTCTCCTTGCTTATTCCTTTCCTTTCTAGCTTGTACTTATTTGAACAATGCCTGAGACTTGTTGTTACGAGCACTTCCTCTGTCTGATTGCCTCTTCAAGATGAATCGCTTTATGTATTCCCCAATTGTAAGTCGCTTTGGATAAAAGCGTCTGCAAAATGACTAAATGTAAATGTAAATGTAAATGTAAATGAATATCTTTCGCAAATTTCATGAGGATTAATCAATATTTTATTTATGAAAAGAAAACTTTGCAATGTTTTTAAACTTTTGATTTCAATTTCTGTACCTGACATTTGTTCAGTTTTATTTATTTATGCTATTGCTAATTGATCTGTTTGTACTTATTTTATTACTGTTTACTTGTCTTTAACAATTTAATGTTTGAAATTTATTTTCAAGTCTAGATGTTTTTTCTGTGGTATTTTTTGGTAAAACCATAGGCAAAAGACAGAATAAATATGTTTGATATCTAAATGTCTGACTTAAAAAAATTTTAATGAATTTTTTATCTTATTGGAATCGGAATTAGGAATCGATAAGAATCGGAACCGATAAGCAGAATCGGAATCGATAAAATTTAAACGATACCCAATCCTACCTGGCGGTCTATACACAGTAGCCAGAGCAAGAGATAGGAGAGATTTCTTTTGCATATCTGACAGTGTAACATTAAGCAGAAGCAATTCAAATGAGTTAAACCTGTATCCTGTTTTCTGGGTAACATTGAGCATATCACTATATATTGTTGCAACACCGCCGCCACGGCCAGTCTGACGGGGCTCATGCTTATAACAGTAGCTTGGTGGAGTAGACTCATTTAGACCAATATAATCATTTGGTTTGAGCCAGGTTTCAGTCAAGCAGAGTACATCAAAACTATTATCTGTGATCATTTCATTTACAATAACTGCTTTGAGTGCGAGTGATCTAATGTTTAGGAGCCCAAACTTTAAAAATTGCTTTTGTTTATTTATTTTGCATTTTTCTGAATTAATCACGACCAGATTATTTCTAGATCCTGCATTAAATTTATATTTTGACCACACTATTCGGGGAACAGACACAGTCTTTATAGATTGGACAGCACAAGTACTTCTATCATTTAAGTGGGTAGAACAAAAGTTATCATAGCAGTTATTTGAGAATGGGCTTACTAGTCATATGGAGCGTAGAGTCCTGGAGATGTTGTCCGACAGGAGTTCTGCTCCGACTCTGCTGGGGTGCAGGCCATCAGCGCAGAAAAGCCTAGGACGCTCCCAGAAAAGATTCGAATTATTAACAAAGAGCAGTTTCTGTTCTTTACACCATGACAATAACCATTCGTTTAAAGCAAACAGTCTACTGAACCTTTCATGTCCTCATCAATACGTGGGAAACGGTCCAGACACGATGATCGTCAGGCTCCTGAAGTCCCTCTTCAGTGTCTCCGTCTGCCGCAGCCTGGTGTCGTTCACCCCCGCGTGCAGCACGATCGCGCCGATGCTCTCGTCGTCCTTCAGGATCACGGGTATCTGCGCAGAAACATCGAGAACACGAGCGCCAGGGAAACAGTGAGTGTGTGCTTTACCTTCAGCTAACGTAGCACGGACGTGCCGGACGATGGAGTCTCCGATGATCACAGCGTCGCGTTCCGTCTCGCGGAGGGGAGCGAAGCGGTTCCGGGTGGAGATCTCGAAGACCGGAGGCGGTGGAGGGGGAGAGGTCCTCGCGCGGGGCCTGGCTCACGTCTTCTGCTGCTGCTGCACCCAGGGTCCGTGGTGTCCCAGCGCCGGAGTGAAGGACATCTGGGAAGATCGTGACCTGGGTGCACAGGGTCCGTGCAGAGAAACACACGGAGTAGAGGTGGTGGGAGTGTTAGCGGCACGCTGTATACTTACCCCGGACTTGTGAGCGTCAGCCCGGGATGTTTCCAACGCGGCTCGCCGCTCTCTCAGCTGGGTCTGCTTCTCCAGCAGCTCGCGGATCTGCTTCTCCACGGCCTCCAGCTCCAGCTGCACCGAATGCAGCTCAAACATGTCCTCGCCTGCACTCAAAGGTAAACACACATCCGCCATTAAAACAAGTAACAGTGAGTAAAACAATGGTAATGTGTGTGAATAGAATGTAAACAATGTAAGCGAGATTAGCGGCAACCACGCTGGTGATGCTAACGGGCTTTAAGCTAATAGCGGACTCAGGAAATCAAAATAAAACTAGTGATAAGAAGGAGTTCTGATTGTTTTTGTTGTAGAATATGACAGGGGATATATTCAAACGTTATAGAAATGAAAATGATGGTGTATAAAATAGATTTTAAGATTAGAAAACAGACAATAAATAATTAACTTGACGGAGCTCAAACTCAAAACACGTTTCCGAGTTTATATCTTTCAATTCTGTGTTTGTATTTCATAATTCTGATTTTATATCTGCAATTCTTATAAACATCTCAGCTGCTAACCAGAGTTATTAAAGATAATAAAAACTAAAACTAGAAACATTAAAAAAAAAGTTACTTAAAATAAATGTTTAATTAAAATATTTTAAAACATTAAGCTAATTTTATTTCGGCTTTTTGCCAAGGCAACATTCTTTTTTTTGTTTAGTATAACTTGATGTAAAATAATACAAAAACTGAAATAAAGAATAATAAAAACTATGTAGGCATATCTGAAAAATCAAAAACTAATAAAAATGACAAGAAAATTACTGAAACTTGAAAACAGAAAATATGAAAATAAAGCTAATTCAAACTATTAATAAAACTATAACAGTATCTCAATGATACTAAAACGACAGCATCTTCTGCAGAGTCTCTCTGTGTTTCTGTAATCCTGGAGATTCAGAGACTGAGAACAGAAGATGTTCCTCTGGGTTGGTTCTTTGAGTCTGTGTGGAGTAAATCAGATCAGACCCGTGTTCAGCTCTGCTCTCTGTGTCTATTTTCTGACTCTGGAGGCTCCAATTAACCTCGCATGTGATTTTAATTTGGCCGATGCACAAAGTCTCTGTTTCCAGCTTTAGCTGAGCTGTAAATCAGTGACATATTTCTGCTATTCCTGCGGGTTTGCGCTCAGAGTGACTGTCCTATTTCAGCTCTCACAGGACACCCGTAATATCAGCTCCCTGCAGCCGCGATTATTTTGGAAAGAAAATTAACAGTGTGGCCTACATTTTACTTATAAATATAAACTCATAAGTGTAACATGCTTCTGAACATTGACATATACCACAATACATCAATCCAGGTCAGATCCTTACGGATGAAGCTCACAAAACACATGAAAAAACTAAAACTGTTTTAAAAAATTGTAAATAAATGTTAACTGAAATAAAATAAAATATACAGTAAGGTGGAGTGGGGGAAAACCAACCAACCAGTTAGAATAAATTTGATGGAAATTTGATTGGATCTACAAGCCCTACTATTCTCATATCATATATAACTGTGATGTTTTACAAAACAACAAGCTTTAAAACACTTTTTTTTTTTTTTTTTACTGGAGAAAATGAGCTGATTTACTGTGAAATCTGTTTTCTCTCTGGTGCATCACCAGTGAAAGCTTCATGGTGAAAACTTCTACATCACTCTTCTCAACATAGTCCATAGTTACAATAAAAATTTATCTTGATTTTATCTTGTGGTTATTTTGGGAAAAAGAGTAGGGGGGCGTTTTCCCCCACACTACCCTATATATTTTCAACATTTCTTGCGATTTTAAATATATAAAAATATAAATAAAAATTGATTAGATTTTATATATTCTGGATACTGACAAAAAAGAGAAAAAAATAAAATGTTGTGAAAATTTGGGGAATATGATTGTTGATGGACTAAATTAATGAAAAATATCACAATGCGAAAAGGTTCATTTTTATATTATGCAAAATAAAACTTAGACTAATTGTGAGAGTTACTGTTATATTTTACATCAGTATACACTATTGGTCAAAAGTTTAAAATATTTTTTTAATGTTTTGGAAAGAAGTCTCTTCTGTTCACAAAAACTGCATTTATTTGATCAAAAATACTGTAAAAACAGTGAAATATTATTACAATTTCAAACAGCTGTTTTCTATGTGAATATCTGTTGAACTGTCATTTATTTCTGTGATTTCTGAATTTCCAGCATCATTAATCCAGTCTTCAGTGTCACATGATCCTTCAGAAATCATTCTAATCCAAAGAAAATCCATTCAGAAAGAAGTTTATTTATTTCAGCTAATTGATTTGGGAACTAAACTGGGAAGCACACAGACTTGTAGAAAGTAAGTTAATAGTGAAGCTGTGTTTCTGTTATGTCAGGATGTCCTGACCTTTCAGCTCCTAATGGACACTGATGGCACTACAACTAACCTTCAGAGTATTTACATGACATCTACACTACAGCATCTACTACATTACAACAAACCTCCTGAGCTCATACTGCCATCCTGGTTTTATCAAGAGACTCACAGCTGAAAGTTTATTTAAATGTTGTGAACTGAAATGTTTCCTGTTGAAAGTACCTACAGAAGATATAAAGAACAAGCAACGAAAGCTACATTAGAGATTACAGTACAGAGAAAGAGACATTCATGAAGAGATCTCATTCACACACACGAGGATGTGAAGAAACACACACACACACACACACACACACACACACACACTGCAGTACAAACTCTGTGGGGTTCTGAGAAACAGCAGCAGATCAACATCAACCCACAACCATTGATAAACTGATTGCCTACTGATTCTCAGACATTTCTCCTCAGTAAATGACCTCAGAATCTCTCAGAATCTCTCAGAAGACATCTCAAAAATGTCTCAAAGTGTGCTCCGATTTGCTCAAGATACCAAAGTCTGCAATCAAAGCAGGGTTATTATAGTTAACTAAAACTGTTAAAAAAAACTTTTGTTACCTGAAATAAGACATTAACAGAAATAAAATTATATATTTTTTTCATTTAGTTTAACTTGATGTTTTAAAATAAATTAAAATAAATAAAATCTATGTAGACATTTAAAAAAATCAACAAACAATAAAAATGGCAAAAATGCAATAAACTAAAACTTTAACAAAAAAATAAAACAAAATCACAATATACATCAATTTAATCAATATAAAAAATGAAAAACAAAAACTGAGAAAGATTAGAAAAAAAACTGAAAATACTGACAAGAAAATGAATTTTTAGTGCATTACAGAAATAAGAATATTATGTTCTTAGTAAAAAATTATATCACCGCGCAAGTATATATAAGCAAAATGCAAAATATAAGTTCTCCTTTTTAGCTGACATGGACATATTGTAAGTTTACAGTTTTAGTAAATATACAATTATTTATAAATATACAATATAAATAAATATTCATTCATTCATTCATTCATTCATTTCACTAACCCTAACACACAGATGTCTTTATGGTCAAATCTCATGAAACCTGCCCAGAACACCTCTAAATAATATTTAACCTTAAAATCAAAATGAGTAAATAAAAATATATTTTGCATACTATGGACTATTGAGACTCTGAGAAACTCTGAAAAACACTGACAATTAAAAAACATCTGAGTGCATTACAGTGATGAGAATATGAAGTTAATAATTAATAAAAAATATATATAACAATGCAAAAAATATAAGCAAAATATAAGTTCTCCTTTTTAGGTGACATGGACATATTATGAGATTATAATTCTAGTAAATATATATTTTTTTCAAGCAATTAATTTATATAATAGTATCTGATATTTTGGAGGTTCCCGTGTGATTAATATTCCGTATGACGTCTCTGTGATATTCTTGTTCAGAAGATGATCTCAGTGACCTTAGAGACCCACAAAAGAGTCCTGAAGATATTCAATCACACTAGAAGCATGAAGCTTAAAGACATCTGCTGTTGAAGATCAAACTGAGGACAGAAAAGAGCAGAGACTCACCGACTGTAAACAGCCTGAGAGACAGCAGTGAACACTAGGGCTGTCAAAATGGCTGAAAAACTAAATTCGAATTTTGTACTTAAATATTATCAAAATTCGAATTATATTCGAATTTAAAAGACAATTTCAGTTATAAGAAAAAAAGTTTTTGGCTTTCTCTCCTGAGGCCACAAGAGGGCGCATCGAGCAAAATATTACTAATCCACGGTTCTTCAAAGCAATAACACGACTATCTTTGAAAATAAACTATCTTTTGCGAAACGCGAGTGAAACGGTGATAGATGTTCCTCTAGAAAATGCGCAAAATATGCGTTCTGTGTGAACGGCTTGGTTTCAGTTTTGACGTAAACGACATCATCTCCGCATTGATGTTCTCTTTTTCCGCAGTATTTTGAATGAACAATGTATCCAGTGGCTTCAACTGGATAGGTTAAAAAAAAAAAAAAAAAAAAAGCATGAAAATGCAATGACACCTACCTACATCTTCATCTCGTGCGCCACTGATAAAGCTGCCTGACGCACACCTAAAATTCGAATGCAACGTTTTGCATTCGAATGTGGATTTTTATTTTAAATTCGACGAATATTCGAAATTCGATTTTTTTTTGACAGCCCTAGTGAACATAGAACCGTTAGACGAGAGGAAACACTGAGACAAATCAGAAAATAAAAATAAAACTGCTCACCAAGACTGCATTTATTTGATCAAATATACATTCAAAAAATGTGAAATATTATTACAATTTCAAATAGCTGTTTTCTATGAGAATATGTTAAACAGTAATTTATTTCTGTGATCAAAGCTGTATTTTCAGCATCATTACTCCAGTCTTCAGTGTCACATGATCCTTCAGAAATCATTCTAATATGCTGATTTGCTGCTCAAGAAACATTTCTGATTATTATTAATGTTGAAAACAGTTGTGCTGCCCAATATTTTTGTGGAAACTGTGATACATTTTATTTTTCAGGATTCACAGATGAATAGAAAGTTCAAAAGAACAGTATTTAAAATAGAAATCTTTATAGCATTATAAATGTCTTTACTGTCACTTTTAATCAATTTAATGCATTCTTGATGAATAAAAGTATTAATTTCTTGTTAATTAAATTTGCACAATAACACATAAACTAATATAATAAAGAATCATACATGCATTTGTTATAAATGAGGCTGATGTTTTATTTGTGGTCTCGTGTCAGTTTCACTTTAATACCAGGAGATGGAGCCACACAAACACAGAAACACACTTCCCTTCGTTCAGTGATTCTGGATCAGACTCTGAATCCATCAGTTACTTGATTCTCCATCAATCATTTTCTAGTAAAATCATAGCGTCTCAAATCTGATCATCAGGATCTTTTGAGGAGCGTTTGTTTCCAGAAGCTTTACTTTCACTGTTCCTCAGCGGAGGAATGATCTTCATCTCACATCTTCTGAGGAGCGTTTATTTCTTCATCTCTCAATCAGCATTGGATTGCATTGCATTATATGTTTGGATCATTTCAATCTCATCTTACTAAGACATATTATTGGAGATATAGAGCGAACACTGATATTTAGATCATTTTATGTCAGTATCTGCTGCACTGTTATAAAGATCTCATTGATTTACATTACATTGTTTTCCTCCAGATTCTCACTTAATCAGGCTATATGAGCCATACAAAGCCTGATGAATCACATATGATACAAAAAAAAAAAAAAAAGCAAACTTTTTTATATATATTATCCTTTTAAATTTTGTCTGATGGTTAAATAAACTATTCCATTAAAAAATTCTGAATATTATTTTACATGCCATAGTATCATAGTATTGCTGTCCAGAGACGTGCACAGATATTTTGAGGGGCAGGGGCTCAAGTGGAAAAAAGGGCACTTCTCATATTCATTTTAATTTTAATTAATTTATTTTTTTTAATAAAATTTTTTTCTAAATAAAACCTTAAATATATTAGGGGTGTGCGATATTGACAAAAAATATATCTCAATATTTTCTGGGATTTTATTGATAATGATACAGAAATAGTAAAGATGATATTTTGCGGAGTGTGTTATTGTGCTGATATCTTAAGGACTGCCGTGGACAGCTGACTCCTAATGTTTTTGATATTCTGTGGTGATCAGTTCACAGCAGTGATAGAAATTAATCTTTTCCAATAAGTTTAAATTGATTTTTACCTTTTATGGGCATTTTTACCTTTATAAAGTCATTTTTTTCTAAAAGTGTGCATCATCTTTTCAGTCAAATTCTTAAACTGAATCAGTCAGCTAGAATATTAAGTAATTTGGGCTGTTACCAAGCAAATAAAATTAGCATTGACAAAATTAATCTTTGCAATGTAGAGAAAACACAGAAGCTGCATTAGAAGTGGCATTTAGATGCATTTACACACTGTTTAATACAGGACGTGAATGCATTTAATCTGCAGTTACAAATGCATTTATACTGTTTTGATATCTTAAACATAAAACGCTGAATACTGATATTCGAAAAAAAAAAAATTAAAATGAAAAGATAATTTAAATGTGAAATTAAAACTGCCAGCAGGTGGCAGCAAGTCACTGTTAATAAGTGAGTCATTGCGACTGAACTGAATCATTTAAACGATTGATTCATTCAGGAACAAAACACCGTCATGCTGCTCAGAGATGCAAATTGGAATTATATTTGTTGGTGAAATAGAGCAAAAACTGTCAATATTGTGTCTAAAACTTAAGTGTCTTATAAAATTATTGTTTATCGAACTACTGTATAAAATCAATATCACATTTGTAATAATGCTGCTTTTTGGTGGAAAAAACGTCAGTCTTAGCGTGATACTGATTAACTATGAAATTATATGAATACATAGGCCTACATTTCTGCCCCCATATCTTGAATTTTGTGATCATTCTAAATGCATTTTAACGCACTGAATCATACAGTGAAAGAACACACACTGGTCTAACCTACTAGACTTCCTATTGCTTTAGCTAAACTTTAGCTAACTTACATGGTTGCTCTCATGAGTCATGGATGTTAGCAAGACAAATTAATTATATTTGCCTTTTGGATAATTAGCTGTCTCTTTTGTTCATCAGCACTCACCTCCACACCAAGACAATCAACTGGAAAGGGAAGGAGGCTTTCTGCCTGTCTGTTTGTGATGTGATGTGCTGATCAATGTGTGCTACACTGCTGTGCTGCAGAGACTCGGAGGGAGAAAGTCTCAACATTTCCCACTTTCTCTTAAAGGAAGAAAAAGGGCAGGTGCTCAAGCCCCCTTTGATGTCTATGTGTGCACGTGCCTGCTGCTGTCTCATATCATCACTGTATCGTTTACACAAAGACAATCAGAGCAGTGAAGACCCTCTTCTTCTTATCAGTTGTCTCTGAGCACAAAATGTTCTGATCCAAACACACTTTCCACAGACATCACACACACACACACACACTCTCTCTCACACACAAACACACAGACACTATCTCTCTCTCTCTCACACACACACACACAGACTCTCTCTCTCTCTCTCTCTCACACACACACACACACACAGACACTATCTCTCTCTCACACACACACAGACTCTCTCTCTCTCTCTCTCTCTCTCACACACACACAAACACAAACACAAACACTATCTCTCTCTCTCTCACACACACACACACAGACACTCTCTCTCTCTCTCTCTCACACACACACACACACACACAAACACACAGACACTATCTCTCTCTCACACACACACACACACAGACTCTCTCTCTCTCTCTCTCTCTCTCTCTCTCACACACACACACACACACACTCTCTCTCTCTCTCACACACACACACACAGACTCTCTCTCTCTCTCTCTCTCACACACACACACACACACACACACACACAGACTCTCTCTCTCTCACACACACACACACACTCTCTCTCTCTCTCTCTCACACACACACACACAGACTCTCTCTCTCTCTCTCTCTCTCTCACACACACACACACACACACACACACACACTCTCTCTCTCTCTCTCTCTCTCTCTCTCTCTCTCACACACACACACAAACACAAACACTATCTCTCTCTCACACACACACACACACACACACACACACACAGACTCTCTCTCTCTCTCTCTCTCTCTCACACACACACACACACACACACACAGAGAGAGAGAGAGAGTCATCAGGAAGTGTTTTTTCCTGAGTAAAGCCCCGGTGTAAGATGACTGTTGTTTACTATACAGTGTGTGTGTTCAGGAAGGTATATCAAGCATAATACACACACACTCTCACACAAACTCACAGACAGTGGAAAACAGGCATCAGAGATACTTTTTTTTTTTTTTTTTTTTTAGCATTAATAAAATGAAATCTCTTTCAAAATTTGCAAAAATGTCCAATTATTATTAAAAATCTTGTGGTTTGTGCCAAGAACAATGTTTTCTGTTACAAAAAAGTCCATTAAAACTCAAAGTCAATTGTCTCTAAAAAAGAGAACATTGAGCTTGACAAGCCAAAAGAACAATTAAATACAGACAGATGGATGATGACCTGATGAAGATGGTCAGATTCAGGTGTTTCTCAGGCAGTCAGCGGCTCATTAACTCGTGAGCGCACGGCCTCGTGGGAGTCAAAGCCTTGGGTGTGTCTTCAGTATCAGCTGGGTTCTGGTCACGTGACAGCACAGGGAATTGTGGGTGAGGAACGATCGGCTCCCTGATGCACTGAGCAACAGAAGACGAGCAAAGCCTGAATAAAATCCAGTGTTATTTTAGTATCACTATGAAAGTTTTTAAAATTTTTATTTTTGCAAAAATGTTTTTTTTTAATGTTTATTTTCATATTATATAATATTTGTATATATAATATTTTTAATGTATTTTTCAGTACAGCAAAAATACATATTTATATATATATATATATATATATATATATATATATATATATATATGATATATTTTAAATAAATGCTAAATATGTTGTAAAAAGGGAAATTGTTGAATTAAATATTTTATATTTGATTTCATTTCAGTTAACATTTCATTTCAAATATTTTTTTTATTTTTTTTTTTGGTTAACTATAACACATGAGCCATGAAACAAGGATTGCAAGTTAGTATATGTATGACCAAAAACATTCATATTAATCATAAGAGAGAGACCTGACATGGGATTTTGACAATACTTTTGCTTCAAATGTAAAAGGGGCAGTTTCATCTCTTAGTGTCTAATTAAATGGAAATTAAATGTTAAAGAGAAACTTCTAGAATGTTGTAAGAAAAGCTCATGGAAGTCTGAGTGAAGAGCGAGTGATTCATTACGTGACATACTTTGAGAATGACGAACTGAATGCCGGGTGAGTTTGAGTCACGGCGTTTCCTTCTGTACCTGAACAGACTGAGACATGATTCACACACACTCACACACTCACACACACACACGAAGACATTCAGAGAGGTTAAAGCAATTCACATCCAGTAATAACCCAATGAAAGTCTCTAGCGTTATTGACAAATTACATTTATAAAGATCGTCTTAGTTTTGAAAAGTGTTTGTGAGCAAATCAGTGCAGATGGAATCAAATACTAAATGTTCTACTGCTAGTAAACTGCCTCGCTGTCTACAAAGACAGCATACTAACTGAAATCAAGCCTTATAAGTGGTTGATCTGATACACTGAAAAAACTCTTATTAGATGAGTTTGTTTCTTCGTCAGATTTGGAGAAATGTCTCATCAATGGATGCTCTGCAGTGAATGGGTGCCGTCAGAATGAGAGTCCAAACAGCTGATAAAAACATCACAATAATCCACAAGTAATCCACACCACTCCAGTCCATCAGTTAACATCTGGAGAAGACAAAAGCTGAAACAAATCCAGCATTAAGATGTTTTTAACTCTAATACGAGTCCATAATCCATAATAACTCTTCCTCCAGTGAAAAAGTGTTCTGGTCTGAATCAGGAGAGAAATCTGCACAGAGTTTAAAACAGTCCAAAACAGCTCTAAACAAATATGTGTCTGGATTTTGATGTGAGAGACGACAGGAGATGAACTTTTCACTGGAGGAAATTATTATGGATTATAGAGTCATATTTTAGACACTAAAAACATCTCAACGCTGGATTTGTTTCAGCTTTTGTCTTCTCCAGATGTTAACTGATGGACTGGAGTGCTGTGGATTACTTGTGGATTATTGTGATGTTTTAATATTAATTTTCTTTATAAACTAATTAGCCAAACCAAAAGCACTTCAAATGCATTTCTAATGGTTTCAGATGTCTCACCGCAAGACTTGTCAACATCTAGCAAGTATTTCAAACCAACTTAACATAATAAAGCACCGAGGTGAGAAAAGCTTTAGAGTTCAGACCGGCAAAACACTGAGAAACACAGGACTCAACATGACGCTCTTCTTCATGAATGCGTAATAAAAGCACAGTTGCTTTGACACTGGAATCTTAATAAAGTCTCCAGCGTGTCACACTTTAATCTGAATCCCGGAGGAAAAGTGTCTCCTCAGAGAGACGGAGCAGCAGGAGTAAACGCAGATCCTTCTGTCTGTCTTTAAGACGTTCACAATGAAACACAACACTGTCAGTCCACCCTGCTCTTCACAAACTCTTCAGTTTGACGAGGCTTCACTGCCGTTCCTGTCGCTCTGAACGTCTCCCAGCACAAATATTTACACAGCCTGTTTGCTTTTGTTAACATTTGAACCTATTTTGAGGAGGCTGGGTTTGGGGGATGGGAGCAGAAGAGCTTCATTATGTTCCTCCTGCGGCCTGAAGAGGCTTCAGTCGTGAGTCTATTTAAAGCTCAGCTCACCTCTGTCCTCTTCTCTTTTCCCATCAGCGCTCTCTGATCCTTCCGACGCCATTCAGATCTCTGTGTTATCATTCACCGAACACAAAACAACATGTTTAGATGAGTGTTTATGATTCACCTTTCCTGTATAACAGATGTATAGGAGCTGTCAAGATTCAAAATTCAAGATTTTAGTATCACAACCATCATTCATGACTGTTTCCCAGGTATTCAGATGTTTTGCATGAGGAACAGACATCATTTACTGAAAATTTGGACTTATTCACATCAGGGTTATTATAGTTAGCTAAAGCTACAGCCATAAAACCATTTTTGTTATAAACAAAAACAAAAAAACAAACTTATTTTATTTCAGCTAATTGCCAAAGAAACAAATCTAGTTGTATTTACTTTAATTTGACATACAAAAATAACTAAAATATAAAAACTAAATCCAAATCTGAACCAATAATTAATACAAAAATTTGCAGACATAATAAAAAAAATAAAAAAAAAATAATAAAAATAAACACACAAGAAAATCTCTAAAACTTTAACGAAAAAAAAGAAAATGAAAAGGATTAATAAAAACTATTAATAATTTTTCATTTAGTTTAACTTGATTTACTTAACTAAAATATAAAAACTAAAATAACTAAAACTGAAATAGAAAGGAATAAAAACCCTAGACATATTTAAAAAGCTAATAAAAAAATGACAAAAACACAAATTACTAAAAATGTAAAATAAAATTTTTAAAATAAAACTATTGAAACTATTAATAGTTTTTCATTCAGTTTAACTTTATGTAATAAAATAACTAAAATATTTATACCAAAATAAACTGAAACTGAAATAAAAATTAATGCAATCACAGACATATTAAAAAACAAAAACTAATAAAAATGACAAAGACAAAATAAAAATTACTAAAACTTCAAAAAAAAAAAAAAATTAAATGAAAAATATAAAAGAAAAACTAATAAATAAGACTATATTACTTTCTCAATGAAAACATAACACTGATTCACATTAGCATATTCATATAGTCTCATAAAGGTGAATTCAAACACCATTGGACCTCACTCTTCTTGTTAAGTTTGAATATGTGGAAGTGTACATGTGTGAAAGATTATCGGCACAAACACACAAATATATTTTTGGAACATGCTTGAAATATACGTTTATGGTGTTTTTTTAGAAGCTCAACAGCCCCACGTTAATGTTACTGCATGAAACTTCTTCAAAACACAACATGTTGTTTGGTGTATCTACACTCTTCTGACAGTGATTGCAAACTGATACTACAGTCCTGTTGTTTTGAAGCAAATGAAATGCTGTATGTGAATGTGTGACAGCTGCTGTGTGAGCGATCAATACTGAATCACAGTCACACAGACTCTACAGCACTGAATTACAATGCAGAAGACGTCAATAAGACTGGAACGATGCTCACATTCAGATCAATACAGAAGAGCAGGCCTTCAAGACGTCTTGAAAGAGAAAAGTAGGAGAAAAGATCCATATAGGGTGTTGCGTTTGTTTTACTAGCGCTGCACCCGCCATTACTGAAGACACACACACATTATATACACAGTGTATATATATATATATATATATATATATATATATATATATATATATATATATATATATATATATATATATATATATATACATACATACATATACACACTCACTTCCTGAATGCAGACAGCTGTATGTATATAATACATAAATTTTTGTGGAGTTTTTTGTAGCTTTCAGCTTAGAATATCAAATATTATTTCTTTCAGGAAAGAAAGAAAGAAAGAAAGAAAGAAAGAAAGAAAGAAAGAAAGAAAGAAAAAGAGAAAGAAAGAAAAAGAAAGAAAAAGAGAGAAAGAAAGTTTACTTTCATTAAGAGTTTAAATTAAACTAAAATACGAAAACTGAATAAAATTAATAAAAATAATACAGATAAAAAAAAAGAAAAACAATAAAAATTAATGAACAAAAAAATTTAAATAAAGATTTTTTTTTCATTATGACATTCTTTTCTTGACAATTAGGCACATAAAACCCCCAATTTCCATTACTGTAAGGCAAAAATAATATACTAATATAGGATATAATAATAATAATAATAATAATAATAATAATAATAGTAATAATAGTAATGATAATAATAATAATAATAATAATACTAAAGAACCCATCTAAATCTCTCTATAAAATTGATATAAATTCAGTATAGTACAACAGACATTACCACAATGTAAAAATTCAACTACACTTCTAAAATAATACATTGTGCACTTTAATTAATTATTGATTTTTCTCAGCATTACTGTATTGTATTTTTTTTTTTTTTTGTCACGCAGTCAATGAAAATTGGAGTGTTAAACACTTAATTCATGAAAATGATATCTCAAAAATAAATAAATAAAAAATCTTAAAGGTCCTTCCATGCATGCATCCTTCTCTTTACGCAAAACATCATTTCTTGTGTTTTGCTGAGACATGGACATTTCTACAGTTCTCCTGACATGGATCTGTTTTGTCATGAGCGCAGGAAATTAAACCATAAACTCAGCAGAAAGAAAACCACACGAATGATGATGATGATGACGAGTGAGGAAGGATTTCAAGACTAGTCAAACCGCTGGATTTGATGAGTCAGAATGAGTTTCTGTGGTCTGAAGGACTTTATAAGAGCAGCTGTGATTTAGGTCTCTCTCAGCTGGTTAATCAGGGCCTGTTCTTCTGACAAACTAACATTAACTATGAGCTCGAGTAATAGCGATCACAGTACTGAACTGAACGAGTGTGCGCTTCCAGGTCTTCAGGTCGTGAGGAAGTGAACATGAGGAGGGATTCAGTGCATTTCTCTCCTACACAAGTGTGTTTTTAGATCAACAATGCCAAAGGCAGTCGCAGGAAATTCAAGCACACTCAGGAGACGAGCATTACGCCATGTGTGATCGCTGCCAGATGGATCAGAGCGTCTGTGAGGAGAAGCAGCTTTCATCACTATAACGGGTTTGTGCTGGAGAAGAGATCATGTCACATACAGACCCATCCAGACCTGATTTATACACCATAAACCACTAGAACTGCAGATCATCAGACCAACAGCACTTCAGATAAGAGACTGACTCTCCTTTGAGCTGCAGCTCGTCATATTAATGGAGTGTTTCACTAGTTAGCAGTAAACTGGTTACCTCACCTAAATATGTTCATAGATTTGTGTTGGATGTTATCTTTGGAATTGAAATATTGATATTTTATTTGTAAACATCATACCCCTGTTGAAAAAAAACACCATAAGCTGGTTAGGTAGGTTTTGAAGCATGGATGCTGGTTTGAGCTGGTTTAAGCTGGTCCTTAACTGGTCATGTGCTGGTTTAAGCTGGTCATGTGCTGGTTATAAACTGGTTTAAGCTTGTCATGTGCTGGTGATAAACTGGTTTAAGCTGGTCCTGAGCAGGAGCTTAGTATCAGCTCAAACCAGCATCCATGCTTCAAAACCTACCTAACCAGCATATGGTGGTTTTTTCAATATTTCAGTTAATGTGATAAAACTAGCGAGCTGAGCCAGTAGCAGTGCTGACAGTGTCGTGTAAACATGACTGAAGACACGAAACACGGAGGAACAGACGAACCGAATCAACTGAGTGAGTCATTTACGATGGAACCACTCTGATTGATTCAAACTCTTGACTTCAATCATTCAGTTCAAGCGATTCACTAGTAAAAACCAGATCAAAAGAGCCATTCATTTTCGGATTTCGACATCACTTGTAACAATTTTAAAAAGTAGTCTACGTAGTGATGGGTGAAATGGAGCTTTTCAAAACTCTGAATCAGTTAAATCATTGCGTCACAAAATGATTCACAGTTCGAACCACACCAATCAGATCACGATTCATTTGATTTAGATCGGGGGCCTCATTTATAAAATGTTGAACAGAAACCATCCTAAATTTAATCTTACAATCATCTCTCTAATATGCATATGTGTGATTCATAGAATGAACATACTCACAGAAAACGCACGTACACATCTCTTTCAAATGTGAAATCTATCTTGAATGATCTTGAACTTGTGCGCAACTGAATGGTTTCAGTTCTCTGCCTTGTAACGACTCCTAATTAATGTCATTAACATATAAAAGACCACCAGTCATCGTCTAAATCCTTTAATTTAGAACAGCGAGCTGCAAGAACAGCTTACATTTTCAAAAACCTGCAGTACTTCGACAAGAAAAAGTGCGTACGTCTGCTCAGACCCTGATGTGACGCTAAGCACTTTTCCACGTCATAGACAGTTTTTACAAATATTAACGCTGGCATGGGTTTAAGCGCACACACACTCTAAGATCAAATCTGAGCTTTGTAAACGAGGCCCCGGGACTTCAAAGCCCATATCAGAATCTTTCGATTCAGATCGGAACTTCGAGGTTCATGCAAGCAAGCAGGTTCATGAATCATTTCACAAACTGAAAGATTCGTGATACCGAAGTCCCGATCTGAAATGATGTTTCGCAAATCGTTATTCAGATCGGGACTTGCGTGTATCGCAAATCTTTTTTTCTATTTTTTTTTAAATTGTACAAAACATTAAACCATTAATAATAGTAAAGCACATGATATAATTCTTTTTGGTATCTGTTTACTTAAAGGTTTCATGCAATAATTGATTAGTCAGAAGCATCAATCAGAGTAAACTAATGAAGACGGAGAACGTGAGCTCTGTGTGATCAGGCGCAGGCGTTCTCAGTGATGTCAAAATAAAGGCCCGCTTCGGACAAAAAAATAACCCCCTGCAAAAAGATTCTTCAGAGAAAGTCAAAGGTTTGGAACAATATGAATGGTTTTTGCACGTAAAACATTAAGAATGTCAAACTGTGCAGCAGAATTCAGCTCTTAAAGTAAAACAGAGGACCATTTGTAATTGCCGTTCATCAGTAATAACTTGCTCTGAAATTATTTTCTTTTCAGCCGTCTCATATATCTCTCTTATTAACCATCTTCAACCATTCAATTCATCATGATAAAATCAACTCCTGTCCAAAACTTTTGCTGGATAGCCAGTTTCACTCAAATATATGGCACAATGTGAAAGTGAACTTGGGTATGTTTCCTACTGACATAAAAACGCACCAAGAGATACAAACCTCATGACTAACACTCAAAAAAAAAAAAAAAAAAAAAAAAAAAAAAAAAAAAAATATATATATATATATATATATATAAATAAAATAAAAATAAAATAAAAAAATAAAAGTTTGAGGTCAGTAAGATTTGTGTGAATGAAATTAATACTTTTATTAATCAAGGAAGCATTAAATTGATAAAAAGTGACAGTAAAGACATTTATAATGCTACAAAAGACTCTATTTCAAATAAATGCTGCTCTTTTGAACTTTTTATTCATCTGTGAATCCTGAAAAATAAAATGCATCACTGTTTCCACAAAAATATTGTGCAGCACTATGTTTTCAACATTGATAATAATCAGAAATGTTTCTTGAGCAGTAAATCAGCATATTAGAATGATTTCCGAAGGATCATGTGACACTGAAGACTGGAGTAATGATGCTGAAAATTCAGCTTTGATCACAGAAATAAATTACATTTTAACACATTCAAATAGAAAACAGCTATTTTACATTGCAATAATATTTCACAATTTTTTGCTGTATTTTTGATTATATAAATGCAGCCTTGGTGATCAGAAGATATAAAAACATTACAAATTTTACCGACCACAAACCTTGTAATGCTAATTGCTTAATACATGACATTTGAGTTCTAAATCTCTAGATATGAGTTTGCATTTCTTTAGTTTAGTCGTCAGCTGTCTGTGAGTGTGTGTGTGTGTGTGTAGTCAGTTGCGTGAACTAACAGACCAAACACAGGTCAAGACTTTAGTGAGACACATAAGCTTGACTATAGGTCTGATTACACAACAGCAGAAAGCTTCAGTAAGCTCATCAAGAGCTCTGCAGTGTTGAAATCAATCAGTCTTTCACAACACAATCACTACAATGTCTTTCAGAAACAGAAACAAACTCATCTGCAATTAGCTTTTTCAAATCTATCAATAAAATGAAAAGTTAAATGCAGCCAATCGAATGTTTAAAGGGCCGCATGAAGCTCTGAAGTGGAGTAGGACGCGGTCTATTTTAGCCTTCCTTCTCATCCAAGTCAATCAGTAAATACATGATGTTAAGCACAGTTTGTAAATGCAAACCACTCATTTGAGGCTCCACAAAAAGACCCACAGAGATCTTGCGTCATGAGCTGCTGCGGCTGTCAACACACTTTCACATTTAACACAAAGGCACAAACTTTGTTTAGGCAACAGCTATGAAAAGCATCAGGTTTGATAGCAAACAGCAGATGAGTGTAATAAACGAGAGGTCAGTGAGCGCCAATTGCATTATTTAAACCCAATATTTTTGTGAATTGTGCATTGATATGCTTATTTGATTATGATGTCAACATGCTAAAAACAAACCATTGGCAGTTTGTTGCGAGTCAATGATTTTATGTAAAGAGAACACAAAAATGCATGCATAAAAGCACTAATTATGCATAAAAGATGCATGCATAAAAACACAAATGATGGATAAAAGATGCATGCACAAATTATGCATTAAATGCACAAATGATACGGCTGTCAACACGCTTTCACATTTAACACAAAGGCACAAGCTTTGTTTAGACAACAGCTATGAAAAGCATCAGGTTTGATAGCAAACAGCAGATGAGTGTAATAAACGAGAGGTCAGCGAGCGCCTCATTTACCTCAGCTTTTGGAAACTAAACCACACGTGCAAAAGAGCATTGCTTTTATATTTTATTCTATTTACAGCACATTAAAAAAACTCCACCGTGTCGAGTCGTGGCAGATATAAAGCGCTCGATGCCCACAGGTCAGTCCGGCCATCTGTGGAGGTCCTGCTTCACAGCAGACACACAGATATTCAAGCCCACATACAGCTGCACTCATTCAGCACACACATGATCATGAACACGCTGCTTTTTATGCTTTAATAAAAGAGACGGTGCATAGGAGCGTACAGTTCTCTCCATATCTCCAGTGGAACATTTCATAAAGGAGGAAAGCAAAGTAAACTGGGCTAAACGTGAGAATACAGTGTACACAACTTCCTGAAAGCGTCCTTTAATTGAAATCTGCATCATAAAAACTAAAAATCACTTCAAAAGCGATGGGTTGGCTCCTCCGAGAGTCTGCAAACTCGAGTAGCAGGCCACCAAGGTACGGATAAAGTGCTTCTCTTAACGTGACATTAAATAATCAAAGAAAAACATCGCATAATCAAGAGTGAAAAAGAGGATGGAGAGACATACAAGAGATATATTTCTTGGAGAGGACAGAGAAAGTGAAGCGACGGACAAACTGACATACTGCATGGTGTAAGACCTACATGATGCAAAAAGGAGTTTCACATTTTCATAATCTGAAGAATCAGACACAGTAAGACTTGTCATTTTGTATTATAATACGGATATTCGTCGTTCCGTTCGGATCCTAAACGGACGTAAGAGTCATAAGAAACAGCAGCAGTGTGATCTTACAGGAGGCCAGTCACCGGTCGAGTGTTTTTTTTTTTTGTGTGTGTGAATAAATACATTCGGATTTAGTGTCGAGCTACTTGTTCTAATATAATGTATGTCCTAAAAAACAAACAAATGAAAGATGGAGAGACAAACGGGGGAATTGTTCGCTCGAGGTTCCCACGTTCTCCTCGTGGCCCCTCGAACACAGTCCGTGCATCGTGTTTTCTTCCAACAAGCCGTGTGTGGGGGGAAATAAAGCACCTTCCCTCATGATATCCGTGGCAAACGAAGGCGCTCTCCGTCCTGGGAGATCTCCACATCCCGGGAGCGCCTGCAAAACCCTGAATGACAGCCAGTCCACTGCCGTCCTCGTCCTCTGTAGAGAGAAAACAAACAGATACATGAACAGACAGAACAGTATTCAGTATTGATAAAAATGCAATTAACTGCATTATTTAAACCCAGTATTTGCATGCACTGTGCATTGATATGCTTATTTGAGAATGACGTCAACTTGCTAAAAACAAATCATTGGGAGTTTGTTGTGAGTCAAGGATTTTATGTAAAGAGAATACAAAAATGCATTAAAATATGCATACATAAAAGATGCATGGATAAATATGCACAAATTATTCATAAAAATGCATGCATATAAAATACACAAATGATGGATAAAAGATGCATGTATAAAAATGCTCAAATGATGCATAATAGTTTATGCATATAAAAATGCACAAATGAAGCATCAAATTGCATGCATAAAAATGCACAAATGTTACTCAAAAATGCATTCATAAAAATGGACAAATGATGCATAACAATCCACTGAAGTTTAGATCTGCAGACATGTAGCCATGCAAAGCAGTGGTAGATGTGACTAAATATGGCTGAAGGGAAATTCGGAAGTCCAAACACTGGCAGTGGGAGCGGTTTGTGAACTTGAGACAATATTGAACCAAGACTGCATCTGATCCTCAATAAACATGAGGTGACCTAGCAATCTCCAAAGAAACTAAGGCCATGGGAACCAACCGGGAAGTTAAAGACATTTCTATGCAAAACAGAAATCAAGCCTACTGTTTTAAATAGCGTTTAGAGATCATGAAATTTAAAGAAAATGTGCACCTAAAAACACAAGTGATGTTATGTACCCACATTCATTCCAAATCTGTAAGTTATTTTTTCTGTGGAACACAAAAAGAGATGTTTAGCAGGATGTTCACACTGCTCATTACCATACATCTAAAGCACACTGGGAAAGCCCTGATCAAAGCACAACTAAAACAACCTAAAAGTACTCAATAAGACTCATGCAGTGAAAAGAGCAGCATCAACACACTAGCAAAACATTTACTTTTATGTTCCACAGAAGAAAAAGTTGTTTGGATTTGGTAAGGTATGCAGGTGAATAAATGAAAAATTGGGTTAATTATTCCTTTAAAAGAATGCAAAGAACAGTAAAGCTTGAAGTACACTTTCTTTTTTACATGTACGCAAGGGAATATGTAAGGTGCACCTTATACAAATTTCAATATTAACATAGTACGTGCATTGCCTGATTTTTTCTAACTGTGAGCACTCTGTACGTTTAGAATGCACATGCACCTTGAATATTTTTGGAGACGAATACACAAACAGATATTAGGCCTGCATGATTAATCAAAATAAAACTGAAATCACATTATGGCTCAATGCAATAGCAAAATTTCATTAAATAAATATGTGCAAAGTGTTTTAGAGTTTCAGAGTAAGTTTATTTAAGTCAAAATAAAAGTTTGGTGGTTTGATTTTCCTTTATTCATTTTAAAACATTAAACCACCAAACTTTTATTTATTTTAGATAGATAAAGAGGCTGTAAAATAAAATAAAAAATTACTATAATTATATAATTTTATCTAAATTGTTCATTTGTTTATAATATTAACATTGTAATAATAATACCAATATTTTACTTAGTAACAACAATAACAACAACGACTATTATATAGTCATATTTACATATAATCAAAATTTTGGACCAAAATGTGCAGTCCAACAAATAAAGCAAAACTATTGATTTTTTTTTTTTTTTTTTTTTTAAATCGCAATTGCAATTTTTGGTCCACAAGGTGGCGACACTGGCCCAAGGCCATTGTTTTACATCTGAAAAAGAAACAATATGCAGAACAACAACAAAAAGAGTATGCAAAAACAACAGATGTCCACTGTGGCGAGTGCTTGCGTGAAGGGGTTCAGAGATCCATGCAGCTCTAGTTTAAGTAAGTGCAAAGACAATTTTATCGCTCATAACTTCTAGAGAGAAATAGCGCAGATACTGGGCAAAGATTAAACTTTCCAAGACAAGAGACTCACCTAAGTTTCGCAGTGAGCTAGTAGAGATGTGATTTCGGCACCCATGTGTCCCACCGCCTTGGCAGCCTCCATGATGGCACGGCGGTACATCCCTTTCTTTTTGCGGTTGAAGCGTGACCTGAAGAATTCGCGGAACGGCGAGAGTTTGGCAACCGAGAGTTGGGAGGTGGTGGGAGAACCGAACCAGGAGACTTTAGCTTCGGGCCAAGGAGCATCAACCTCGCCTTCTTCTCTACGAATACCGCTAATACTGAGCACCCGCGCAGGCCACCAAGGGAATCCTTGGATTTTCCCCCAGACAACATCGCCCACTGTTACGGCATGACCTTCCTCGGTCACGCATTTAGTCATGCTGCGAGTGTGCAGTCGTACGGTTAGAGGCGGAACAGTCTTACTTTCCCCTTGAGAGGAAGACGAGACTGAGATATCGTCGCCTGGAGCGAGATCGCAGATTTCCGGCGACGTTCCATCGGAGCTAAACGACTTGGACTCGTCTAGACTGTCGCTGCTGCACACGGAAAGGCTTGAGGAGTCTGCTTTCCTCTTCCGGAAGTTGATGAGTAAAGTCAAGTCGCCGTGCCGTTCCACTTCCTCGCCTGACCAAAGCTCCAGCGAATTCTTCTCCGCACCATCTTCAGACTGAGAGATGGGAACTTTAGGACTTTTCCTCCGAATGCCGTCCACCAATTCTGCCTCGTACACGGACACCTGCTCCGCTCCATCGGCCCGGGATCTCAAGCGTATCTTGGGTGAAGGGGCGTCCGGATTACTCAACTTTGGGAGCTTGAGTTTGGGAATGGAAATAGTAAGACCCGTTCGGATGGTGTCTACAGGACTTTGCACGACTTTTTGGGATTCCTTGCAAGCATTTTGCTCTCTGTGGCCATTCTGCAGAAGCTGCTTTGGGCAGAAGGGTTTGACAGAACCGTGAACTCTCGAGGGGATCTTCATCACCTCGCCTTTACCTTGTGGAGTGCTATAAGAGATCTTAATCACGGGACTATGGGGAACGACATCCCTTTTGGGAAACTTCTCATCGTCTTTCTTGTCCTTCCGGAAGCGTTTGCTGTCATAGACCATCGATTCCTCTCGTCTCTTTGACTCTTTGTTGTTGTTTTCTCCGTCGTCCTTCCTCTTGGCTGGAGTCACTTTAGCGTCCTCGTCGGCTTGAAGCGCGTTCTCCTTCCTGGACGTATTGGGCAACGTTGGTCCATCTTTGCTCTCCTCGTCGCTGTTTAGTGTGTTTTTGCACTTCTCACACAGCACCTGCCGAGGTCTCAGTCGGATTGTGCTCATGGTCATCCTTCCGGATTCTCGACTTCGTCTTTTCTTCCTCTTGATTGGACGCGGCGGCGGTTGCGGTACCCATTGGTTGTATGTATGCCGGACCCACATGGGCTGCGGAAACGGGGCACCTTCGAAGTATGGCGGATATGTCGGCTGACCCGGTTGCACCGGGATGGGAACGGGCGGTGGTGCCATCTCAGGCTCCGTGTTCTCATCTTTTGGTCGCTGTGTCGGCTGACTAACGGGTTTAGAGGAAGCCTCTTCACTCGAGACTTCACAGTCCGGTCTCAACATGAGGCTCTCTTCGGATTTTCCAACAATGTCTGGAAGGCAAAACAGCCCAGTCCTATGGAAAAGAGTCAAGAGGGAACATAAGAGCCAATAATTTCACTCAACTCATTTGTTGAGTGGTGTGATGCTAATTTCTTAAAAGTACATTTTAAGGAAATCATCTTTGATGTGTTGGTGATCATATGCCTGTATTTGTTCACAATCAAGAATTACACAGGTGCAATCATACAAGCAATTAGGAGTGCATATAGATAAAACTCTTACGTGGGACACTCATGTTAATTGGGTTTGTGAAAGACTTCACCAGAAATTGTATTACTTATGAAGACTGTGGTTTAAAGCCCTAAACACACTGAACGATTTTCGGCTGTCCCAGACGACAGACTGGCATCGTGAAACAATCATGGCGATTTCTGTGATCGTGGCTCCTAATTGGTGCTCTTATGTCGCACAGTGAGAGAGGTTCAAAGACAGCCGTTGTCACGGTCTTGGGACCAAAGATGGCCCACGATACAGCATGATCATCGCAGTGTGTTTGCAGCTACGATCCACGTTTACTGACCAACCAATAAAAATGCGACATGAAATCAACGCGACATGGCGCTAAAACATAAAACTGCTTACCTCAAGCTCTTATCCCTTCCTCTTTCGCCGCTTCCACTTTTTTCAGCACACATAAAAAAATACAATTGCTAAAGTGTGTTTCATCATGCTCTTTTTGTTTACCAATAGCGCATGCTGATGACGTTTTATTCTTCTGTAGTAACGTGCGTCGTATCGTACGAGTCAATAGGTGTCATAATCGTACACGTCGTAGCCAAGTTTATTAGATCCATGTCTCACAGTGTGACATGCAATGATCTTATAAGATCGCAAAAATCGTGCAGTGTGTTTTGGGCTTTATGGACTAGACAGGAAAATTATGTATCACTTTTATCAGAACAGGTTTAAAAACTCTTTTATACTAGTATCAATTAGGTTGTTGAATATTGATCAGTGATGTTTATGCCTTTTTGTACCTGTGTGAGTGGTTGATGTTTATAGTGTGTATGAATATTGTTTTCATTTTTAAATGTATCAGGTTTTGTCGAAATGCTTGGCTATTGAGTCTATTACAAATTTCCTGTTTGGGGACAGTAAAGTATATTTCACATTTCATTTCATAATGGACAGAGTAATGGAGGTTAATTACTCATAATATTGCGCTTCTGTACATCGACAGAAAAGCTTCCTGACGTTCTGTTATTCTGAGTCAAGACTTTTCTGTTTAAAAGCCACTAGTTGCACCAATTAGACTCAAAAAAAAAATAAGGATAATACTGTTTTTTTTGACACTCTCCTGTCTGTCATTGTTTGGATGAACAGATAGTCAAGATAGTGTCAGGATGCTGAGCCACAATCTTTACAAATTTTAGTCATTTTGTTTTGCGTTTTTGTCAATATGCAAAAAAATAGTTTTAGTTATTTTAGTACTTCAACTTAAACTAAATGAAAATGAGAAAATAACTGAAATAAAATATGCACATTTTTTATATTTTATTTAAGTTAATGTTTAGGTCAAATGATGCCATTTTTATGGCTTTGGATTTAGTTTACAATAATCTAAGATGGCACAGAAAGAAAAATAAATAAATAAAACTTGCGTCACCTTTAAATGTCCTTATTTTTAACACTATCACAGTGCTATAAAACCAATGAACACTCAAGAACAGAAATACACGATTAATCATTTCTAATGGCAAGCTGACTCTTGACCAGAAAAACAGGTTAGTGAACCAGTTATATCATGCAACACATAACCACACCTATTTGTTTTTATAGCCTTTAAAAAAACACCACAGATATCCCTTCATCTCTCAAAACTCTTATTCTTAGAAAATCTAAGAACTTAAACATAGTTGGATGAATCTCACAAAAACACGGCAAGATCACATTTGAAAAATACAAATTAAAGAAAATTAAGACTATTTTAGGATAACCATTATTATTATTATTATTATTATTATTATTATTATGTGCATTGTGACATTGTTTTCATAACAATTTGGCACATTATCTCCCCAACACCTCACTACTGTAATTACTGCATTATATAATTATTACGACTAAATTATTACGAGTTTAAATTATTCTCAGTGGTGT
This sequence comes from Spinibarbus caldwelli, assembly GCA_039654775.1. Taxonomy (NCBI): domain Eukaryota; kingdom Metazoa; phylum Chordata; class Actinopteri; order Cypriniformes; family Cyprinidae; genus Spinibarbus; species Spinibarbus caldwelli. The sequence goes on along the minus strand of CM077242.1, from coordinate 519,562 downwards.
TATTCAATAGATTTACAACACTTTTTTTTAATTTGCATTTAATGAAACAAACACTCCATACAAATTCATGATAAGTTTTGTGACTCTATGGGGGGGGGGATAAAATAAAATGGCAATTGTGACTTTTTATTTCATAATTCAGACTTTTTTTCTTGCAATTCTGAGATATAAACTCAGAATTGTGAGACATAAATGGGTCAAACATGAGACGTCCCATTTTGGTGTCTGCATGAAATTAAATTTACAAAAGTAACTTTTTTATATATACACATAAAAAGCATATTAAATGCAAGTTAAGTGTCTAATGTTTCTGATAACTTCTGTGAAAATGTCAACACATTGTTGAAATAATGTTCTATTGTCATTCAGTGTAACAGATTTATTAATGTAAAAATTTAAATAGCATACGTAGTATTCTGATGTGTATTTATTAAAATATATAAAATAATAAGTGATCATACTAAATTTTATTATATTGTATTAATAACTATTAATAAATGGGTAAACCCTAGTGGTTTGAAGAATAGTGGCAAAGATTGGTAAAGATTTAAAATGACAATTAATTAGTATTTTAGGGCTGAACTGTTATCCTTAAGTAGAGTCTTTTAATGTCATCTAATGATTCTTGATCTAAATGCGTCTGACAAGATTCTTTAGTGTATGAACTATTGTTATGCTAAAAGACATTTTAGAGGGTGTTTTCTGTAAATCATGGTAAAAATGTATGACAGTCATTAGTTTCTCCTCAGAAAAAAAAAACACAGGACACATTCTAATGTACAGAGAAGAGAGGGGGGAAAAAAAAATTTAAAGCCGCTTCAAAACTCATTTGTCAGAATTAAACATTTGTTTCTCAGAATTAAGAGAAATAAACTAGCAATTCTGAATATTCTGCTAAATATAAACTCAGAAGTCTGACGTATTGTCTCACAATTATGAGTTTACATTTCGCAATTCTGTTGTTTTGTTTCCACCACAGAACAAAAAATTAAAAAGGTAATTGCGACCTGTCTTAATTCTGACTTTTCTTCTTAGAATTGTGAGTTTATGTCCCACACTTCTGATTTTATATTTTGCATGCAATTCTGACTTTTTTCTGACTGGCGCTTCGAGGTGAGCAGGAGTCTGTGAAAGAGGCAACCTGAGCCAAAGCAATGAGCCAAACGCGGTTAGAAACGACAGACAAAGAGACCAACGGGATGATCCGGATCCCCCCCCACCTCACTGAACAAAAACAAACCCATAAACCACCGGGGACACAGGAGAGGGCCAAGAGATTTGCTTGTTTTCACATGCAGCCCTGAAATCTGATTGTGCTGGAATTATCAATTAAACCTTAGAAGGAAGTCCTGCGGGTAAAAGAGGCAGAAGCCCTCAGGCAATAAACACCAATCATCTGAGATGTTTGATGAAAAATAAACGCCCACCCCTGAAGCGCCCGTCCTCGAGCGGCAGAATCCAAAAACCATGGCCGTGTGGGTGTAAGAAAACATTTCATTGCATAATCAGAATATTTATAACAGCTCAAATGTTCACGAGAGACGATAATGAACGACTAGATGCTATTTAAACACTCCCAGGCCGTTCAGAATGGAACACTAACTGACTAAAGACTGAATTCTGCTTACTATATTTTAAGAAAGTAAGAATTATTCTATGATAATTGTTTAATATACTTATTTTAGTGCGGCGAAAAACAATTGGTGTAGAAACTTCTTATGTAGAAATGTCAAGGAACACACTGACCTAAATGTGAAATAACATAAATAGTATTTTCTAGTAAAAATCTTTATTTACTACAACATTGAAAAATCATTTTTTACAGAGAATGCAGCTTATTTTCCATTTGTAAGTTAAATCTGAAAAACAAAATTAGTACATTTCTGACTTTTTTCTTGCAATTGCAAGTTTATATTTCATAATTCAGACTTTTCTTCTCAGAACTGAAAGGGAAAAAGTCAGAATTGAGATAAAAAGTCGCAATTACCTTTTAAATTGCATTGTTTGTGAAACATCAAGCAATACATCGAATTAAACAAGAATTTTTTTTTAAGTCAAAAAACTGAAATAGTATTTTCTAGCAAACATACTCCAATAACCTTTATTTACAACTTTGCAAAATCATTTTTTTTAAGTGCATGCAGGTTATTTTGCATTTTTAAGTTATTTTCAAAAAATAAAGAGTAAAATTTATATTTCAATTTTGCAAGGAAAAAAGTCAGAATTGTGAAATATAAACTCAAAATTGAGAGGAAAAAAAAAGCCACAATTACCTTTTTGATTTTTTATATCAATAAAAAATATGATAACTCTTTCGTATACTTATTTACAGCTTATTTTAGTACACTCAAAAATTAATGTAGAAACTTTTCTGTTGTAGAAAATGACATTAAGGAGAAAAACATTATTAGTATTTTCTAGTAAAACATACTCCAATAATCTTTACTTACAACTTCGTAAAAGCATTTTTTTTTTTACAGTGCATGCAGCTTATTTTCCTTTTTAAGTTATGTTTGGTGCAAAAACATGTACATTTTGGTAGTTCAATTAAATACTACGTTAAAAAAGAAAAGAAAAAAGATGATACTTCTGGTGCTTTCGTCACACTGGAAATGAAAGGTTGAGTGCACTGCATTGTGGGACACCTATGCCGTGTAATCACTAGGTCATCTATTGACACAGAAAATGTGCAGTTAGTATGATATTCTGAACGTAGCACAATATGTCTAGCGACCGGCGATGACTCACGGCTCCTGAACACGAGCAGGACGTGATACATGATGACATAACAGGAACAACGCAGCATCTGACCACATTTCAAAGCAGCGATTTAACAAACATTGCATAATAAAGGGCAGGAAAGTGACACATTTATGCTCATTCTTTAGCAAAAAGGTATTAATACTTCAGGTTTCCATAGTTTTCATTTAACTGCCAATTAATAACAGCTGAAAATAAAAGCGAGCATATGTAGACAGTTTATATCATAAGCTGTCAAAATATTTAACAATTAAACCACATATATGGAATACTGCGCAAACTTACTAATATAAACACTGAATGATAAACGTTACATATAGCTCTAGAATGCAGGCGATATTTCATTTTTTCTCAGCGGTCTCTAGAATATTCTGATGCAGTGTCTATAAAAACCTCACAGTTGCTCATATTCGAGCAAATATCCATGTTCATATGCTGTTCATATTGGAAAATAACATTGTGAAGCATTTGAGTGACATTTCACATTATTTACATTAAACCTGAAAACAACAGATTCATTTTTATGGAAAAGGGAATGAAGGGCTACACAATTAATCAAATTTCTAATCGCAATTACAATTACAGATGCCACAATTACATAATCGTTCAAAATGGCATTTAATCGTTCAAAGTCCACTTATGTTATTCTGTGTGCTGAAGATGTGTTTTACTGGTTAACTTAAGGGTTTTCCCATTGTTTTAATTTGAGTTTAAGCATAACATTACAATAATATGCATATTTTGACTTATTTGTCATTTAAAGAAGAAACCAATCCAATGTATAGTTGACATTTGGGGCTTAATACTACAGAAAAGCAATAAAAATTTTTCAGCTTGTTTATTTTCATATAAAAATATGGCATGCAGTTGCTTCAAACAATGGTACAAATATTATTTGATGTAAACTGTGATAATCGCAATTACAATTTCAAGGGAATAATCGACAATTACGATTTTTGTCATAATCGTGCAGCCCTAAGGTGAACTGGTGTAAACAATGACAGGTCATTATAAATATGAGAAAACAGGTAAACAATCAAAGGCCTCGTGTGATTTTATAAGAAAAACATTTCAATTAAACTCCCAAAATGCATTTAGATGAATGAAATGAATAAACAGGTAGCCTATACACGAGTAATATTTGACCTTTAAACTGAATGTATGTCCAGGTAGGCTATTATAACAATGGCATCTGACCCTTCATGAAGAATAATGACGATTTAACTCAAACGGATTGCGTGACCCAATTCGTGAAAAGCTCGATGATGATAGTGTGTGAAAACATCAATCAATGTTTCAGCTGGAAATGATACAATGTAACATCAAAGCGCTCCAGATGCTACATGGCTAAAGCAGAAAGATCAAGCAACCTACACTCAAAAAAATAAATCAATAAATAAATTTAAAAAAATAAATAAAAAAAATAAAAAAAAATCACACAATCCGACACAAAATAGCCGATTTGTTCGCGTTTCTATTGTGATGATGATGATGATGATGATTATGGTTGCTGTTCTTCTCATTGTCTCTGATTAAGGCCTGCTTGTGTTCTCCTGGCCTGCTGCTGGGCCTGACCTGACCAAAGTCTGTTTTTTGCACACAAAAAAAAACCACACAAAGAAAGGCGACTCACTTTCTGCTGCAGTCCAGTAGAATGCCGGTGTAGCTCCTCTCCCGGTAAATGAGCGTCACCACCAGCGTGTCGTTGACGATCTGCTCGACGGTCACCGGGATCCTGGAGCCGGCCCGCAGCTCCTCCGCTTCAGCCTCCATCGCCTCGTCGCTCGATCCCGGCCGCTGGAGCTCCGCGCTGCAGTGACGCCTTCAGCTCCGCCCCGCGCTGCCAACTAACTTTCAGGGGAAGTTGCTAAAGGAAGGTCGATTTGTTGCTTTTTTTTTTTTTTTTTTATTGCAAAACTTGTAGAAACATACAGAAACAGGGAGCGAAACATGAATAAATTCCAACAAAGAGCAATCATAAAAACAAGAACAGAAAACAAACATTCTGTATTTGCGTGCGTCAAATTAGGCAGCGGCTATTTGCACTAAGCGTAAATATCAATTAGACGCTATTTACACTAAGTGCAAATAGCGTATTTTCTTAACGATAGATACTATTTACACTACGTGCAAATAGGGATGGATGCTATTTACACTAAGTGAAAATAGCGGCATTTTTTAACTATATGCTATTTACACTAAGTGCAAATAGCTATAGATTCTATTTACACTATGTTAAATTATCAAGATTTTCTGCTATTTATACTACTTATTGCAAATAGTGGCAATTATCTGCACCTCAGTATTGTAGTACATTATAAAACAGTACGCAATAATAACGTATTGAGTGTAAATTATAGTTTTAATTCAAATTAGGCTATTAAATGGATGCCACCTTATTGGGACAATAAAGCTCTCTCTACACCTACCCTAACCCTACCCAATACTTTATTTTCAACTTTTTGATTATTTCCTTAATTTTTATTGAAAATAAAAACCTTTCCGATGCCATATGAGATTTGAAAAGTGAGAAAAAAAGTTCGGCAAAAGGCGAATTTGAACTCGGGTCGATCGCGTCAAGAAGTACACGCTTTACCATTTATGCAGATACTAAACAGATACAAGAAGCGCGTCTTTTCTTAATGTTGACTAAACCAATCACACCTTGGTGGGCGGAGTTAGTGTAAATAGCCTCTGCCAACAAGGCGGGGTATTTGCACTTACTGTAAATAGACACTCCAGTCAAATTATGGTATTATCTATACATACAAATACAAAAATAAAATTACATCCTTTTAGGAAAATTGTCATAACACATCAAAAATTTGGCACTCTTTTTGTTATTTGTAAGTCTAAGAGATGAAACAAGAGAGTCCAATTCAACAAGAAAAAGGGGAAAGATAAAGGTGATTTAAGCCATTTTTGTTTATGAATGAAGAATTTTGCATTCAATAAAAGAAAATTAACAAAATATTCAGCAGAAAATAGCTTTGGATTTTCATAATAAAAATAACATCTTTGAGGACAAAAGTATGGGTCACATTTGTGAGGTTAGAAACATAGGTGCTTAAATCAACCCATAATTTGTTGGTAACACCACAATCAAAAAACAAATGTGCAGCTGTTTCCTCAACAAAACCACAAAAAGAGAAAGACTCATCAACATCAGAATATTTAGAAATAGACAAAATAAATTTAATGAAGGATTTTATAATGAATCTCCTTAACCTTGTTAGATATGCAAAATTTATTTGGCAAAAGCCAGGCCTTTCTCCAATTTATATTTGTTATGAAGGAACCCCAGTAGAGTTTCCCTCTTGGAGTAGTCTTTCTCTTTGTCTGAAATATTTTGCGAATATGTCTGTTATTGCATTTCCGATCTAAAATATTGATACCACCCAAACAGAAAGCTGGATAAACACTGTTGCCTTTACTGAATTTAAAGGAAAACGCCACCATTTTTCCATATTCCAATATGTTTTTCCCTCAACTTAGATGAGTTGATACGTACCTCTCCCGTCTCAGTGCGTGCATTTAATGGGTCTAGCGCGCGGTGCCACTATGCTAGCGTTTAGCTTAGCACCATTCATTCCTTAGGATCCAAACAGGGATGAATTTAGAAGCTACCAAACACTTCCATGTTATCCCTATTTAAAGACGGTTACATGAGTAGTTACACGAGTAAGTATGGTGACACAAAATAAAACGGGGCGATTTTCTAAGCAGATAAAAAATGATAACTATAATGTATGGCGGAAGAGCACTTCGCAGCACTTCGACTTCAGCGCAGTAATATCATCACTCCTGAAAACTCCCCCCTCCCCTCTCCCTCTCCCTCTAACGTCCATCAATAGAACCAATATTACTGCGCCGAGGTCGAAGTGCTGTGAAATGCTCTTCCGCCACTACTCATGTAACCGTCTTTAAATAGGGAAAACATGGAAGTGTTTGGTAGCTTCTAAATTCATCTCTGTTTGGATCCTAAGGAATGAATGGTGCTAAGCTAAACGCTAGCATAGTGGCGCCACGCCCTAGAGCGGGAGAGTTACGTATCTGTCAGGCCCCTGGACTGTTTTGTTGTGGTTTTTGCTCCCCATGTGTTCCCTGTGACCCAGTTTCTCCCCAGTCTGAATGTGTTAATTTGCTCCAGGTGTGTCTTGTTTTCCCCTGATTTCCTTGTCTTTAAAAGCCCCAGTCCATTCAGTTGGTTTTTGTCGGGTCTACTTGTTGGATGTCGTGTGTTTCCTGTGATGGATTTTCCCCTGTGAGTCCAGTATTAAAGACTGTTCAACGTTTCTCCACGTCTCTCTCTCATTCCTCCCAATGAATCATGACAGTATGAACTCATCTAAATTGGGAGAAAAACATATTGGAATATGGAAAAACGGTGGCGTTTTCCTTTAAGGTGACTTTTAATGAACTGGGTTAAGCCTAGGTCGATTTGTTGCTAAATGATGTTGTGATGTCATGGCACGATGACATTTTTAAATACAACATTGAATTATTGAACAATTACGATTTTTTTTTTTTATTTTTATTTTTTTTTATTAGCTAGTAAACTAGTAAAACCACGTTCTGAACAATTATAGTTTTAGGCAGTGTATTAGTAGTTAGTTAGTATGCTACACTTTAAGAAAAGTCTGTAAAAATAGGGCACAATCTACTATGTTAATATGAAGGAATTTTTCGTATTGATTTTTTATTTTTTTTTTTTTACAGGTTTTTTACCTGCATTTTAAATTACGCGTTGTATTTTGTGTTTTCGGGTTACAACGGATAATGTCCTGAAAAATTACTAATATCTTCCATTTTTTTTCTAGATATTTTTCTTAGTGTACTAACTGATCAACAATTGCAGGTACATGCTACTAACAAGGTGTATCATAAATTAACAATTATTCAGTTATTATTAAATTGAACAATTGCAAACAGCAGGTGACTTAATACACGTGATGTGTACTGCTAGGCATCTTTGGTTTCCTTTTTTTGTGTAATTTAGATGGAAAATGTGCCTTTTTTTTATCATTTGAGTCACTTATCAAAAGTTGCCAAATTTTAAAAATAGCTAAATTTGTTGCAAGGTGCTTTTGGAAGAAAAAGTTGCTAGGGTAGATTGAAAATGTGCAAAATTTATCAACAAAACTGCTCAGTTGGCAACACTGACAACAAATGCATCTCAAAATAACTTTTATAGATTCTAAATGGCAAAAGTGTCCCATTTCACCAAAAAAAAAAAAAAATCACCAAAAAATCTTGTCAGGCGTATTTAGAACCAGAATCATTAGATGACATTAAAAGGCTATTTGAGGATCACAGTTCAGCCCTAAAAATACTAATCAATTGTTATTTTAAATCTTTTCACTATCATTCAAACCACTAGGTTTTACCCAGTTGTTAGCAATATAAAATATTCTATAATATTTAGTATGATCACTAATTATTTTATATATTTTAGTAAGTACAGTTCAGAATAAGTGTCATTTCATTTTTTGCATAAATATATCTGTCACACTGAATGATGATGGAACATTATTTCACCCCTAAACTGATATGTTGATATATTAAAGTATGCTTTTTATGTGTGTATATATATATATATATATACATACACACACACACACACACACACACTGTTATAAGCAAATGAAGTATGATGTATTCTCACATAATAATAGCTGAAACATAAATTTAGTACATGGCTGTCTCTGCAAACTTAAAAGGAGGCCTCAAGATGAATTAAATAACTTAATGTTTTATTAAAATGATTAAGGTTAATTATAGCACTTAAGGCAGCAGATGTGAAGGTCTTGAGACTGAGTTTCTGTCTCGCTTGAATCTGTTCACTGAGCATAAACCAAATGAATCGTGTGTTATGCTGTTTATTCCTTTCAATATCATATTTAGATTCAATATTTCTCCAGTTTGAAGATCTCCAGAGGTTTTTATTTCATGCAAAAATCCAAATCAGCTCTTAGTGAGAGAAACGTGACACAAAGACGTTTCATCGCCTCATAGATGTTCATAACTTTGGTAATACAGTTGTTGAATCTTTCATGTGTTGTATTGATCAAATCAAAGCGTTAAACACAATAAAACAATCCCGAATTAAACAGCAGCTCACATACAATTAAAAACCAACAGTTACCAGCTAAACCTTACAGTCATTCACTGAGTTTTCTTGACGTTTGTACAATGATTTCCAGAATTGAGGGAATATTTGGTGATTTTCTCATAATAACCCTGATCCATTAGGCCCTTAAAATGGCTGCCAGACACTGACTGATTCATGTGGAAGCACACACTGAGGATGATGAAGAGGATGATGGTCGCAGCGCCACCTGCTGCTCGATCTGAGAACAGAGAGCATCTCAATCATGTGCTGCTATTCATCAAAGCATCTTTGAGTGGTTTCTCCAGTGAGGACTCGATTCTCAACATCTTTCTTCTTCTGAAAGATCCAAACTAAGCTTTCTCTCCTAAAGGAAGAAACAGACTGAGTTTGTCATTTTTACAACATTTTAAGCATGGTTGGTGCTTTATTTCAGTGAAGATGTAATTGATTTCAGTAGGGAAATTCAAACTAAACTAAACTTAACTAAAAAAAACATTACATGAAATAAAATAAACACTGAAATAAAGTAGAATTTAAAAAAACATTTCTCATTTTCATTCGGCTTAACATAAAATAACTAAAATAAAAGTAAAACTGAAATAAAAGTTAATAAATTATATAGACATACAGGTGCATCTCAATAAATTAGAATGTCGTGGAAAAATTCATTTATTTCAGTAATTCAACTCAAATTGTGAAACTCGTGTATTAAATAAATTCAATGCACACAGACTGAAGTAGTTTAAGTCTTTGGTTCTTTTAATTGTGATGATTTTGGCTCACATTTAACAAAAACCCACCAATTCACTATCTCAACAAATTAGAATATGGTGGCATGCCAATCAGCTAATCAACTCAAAACACCTGCAAAGGTTTCCTGAGCCTTCAAAATGGTCTCTCAGTTTGGTTCACTAGGCTACACAATCATGGGGAAGACTGCTGATCTGACAGTTGTCCAGAAGACAATCATTGACACCCTTCACAAGGAGGGTAAGCCACAAACATTCATTGCCAAAGAAGCCGGCTGTTCACAGAGTGCTGTATCCAAGCATGTTAACAGAAAGTTGAGTGGAAGGAAAAAGTGTGGAAAAAAAAGATGCACAACCAACCGAGAGAACCTCAGCCTTATGAGGATTGTCAAGCAAAATCGATTCAAGAATTTGGGTGAACTTCACAAGGAATGGACTGAGGCTGGGGTCAAGGCATCAAGAGCCACCACACACAGACGTGTCAAGGAATTTGGCTACAGTTGTCGTATTCCTCTTGTTAAGCCACTCCTGAACCACAGACAACGTCAGAGGCGTCTTACCTGGGCTAAGGAGAAGAAGAACTGGACTGTTGCCCAGTGGTCCAAAGTCCTCTTTTCAGATGAGAACAAGTTTTGTATTTCATTTGGAAACCAAGGTCCTAGAGTCTGGAGGAAGGGTGGAGAAGCTCATAGCCCAAGTTGCTTGAAGTCCAGTGTTAAGTTTCCACAGTCTGTGATGATTTGGGGTGCAATGTCATCTGCTGGTGTTGGTCCATTGTGTTTTTTGAAAACCAAAGTCACTGCACCCGTTTACCAAGAAATTTTGGAGCACTTTATGCTTCCTTCTGCTGACCAGCTTTTTAAAGATGCTGATTTCATTTTCCAGCAGGATTTGGCACCTGCCCACACTGCCAAAAGCACCAAAAGTTGGTTAAAAGACCATGGTGTTGGTGTGCTTGACTGGCCAGCAAACTCACCAGACCTGAACCTCATAGAGAATCTATGGGGTATTGTCAAGAGGAAAATGAGAAACAAGAGACCAAAAAATGCAGATGAGCTGAAGGCCACTGTCAAAGAAACCTGGGCTTCCATACCACCTCAGCAGTGCCACAGACTGATCATCTCCATGCCACGCCGAATTGAGGCAGTAATTAAAGCAAAAGGAGCCCCTACCAAGTATTGAGTACATATACAGTAAATGAACATACTTTCCAGAAGGCCAACAATTCACTAAAAATGTTTTTTTTATTGGTCTTATGAAGTATTCTAATTTGTTGAGATAGTGAATTGGTGGGTTTTTGTTAAATGTGAGCCAAAATCATCACAATTAAAAGAACCAAAGACTTAAACTACTTCAGTCTGTGTGCACTGAATTTATTTAATACACGAGTTTCACAATTTGAGTTGAATTATTGAAATAAATGAACTTTTCCACGACATTCTAATTTATTGAGATGCACCTGTATAAAACATTTAAATAAAATGTAATAAATATTGACAAAAATGACAAAACCACATTAATATCAATAATTAAAAAAATGAAAGCAAAAGATATATAAATAAAAACTGATTCAGAATATTAATATAAACTATAATATTATTTCAGTGATGCTAAAGTAACACTGGTCAAGAAACAATTTTCACTCTGAAACAGTAATGCATTGAATTACATGTGAACTTTAGAAGTAGAAAAAGCTGGAATAGTATTTTCTTTGTAAAACATACTTCAGTTATCTTTGTTTTATTTACAACTTTGAAAAATATTTTTTTGTAGTGTGTAAGTCATTTGTAAGTTGACTGTGTTTCTATCAACACATCAGTCTGTTTGTTTGACATCAAAATACAGGCTTTCCCTTTTCAGATTTGACCCTGAAGTCTTCATTTTAATATTTTTTAGTCTTTTTTAATCAATGGATTTTAGATATTTGTACTTTTCCAGTACAAATATCCAAACGTTCTTAAATTAGAAGAAAAATATCTGCTAATGATCTAATGCATTTCTGTGTGATATGGAAAAATTTGCAGAATGGTAAATTATATTTAACATACAGTAGCTGTGAGAGTTTGGATGAGAAAAAAAGCTGAACTGAACTGAATAAGGACTCTGTTGTCATCCAGAGCTGCTTTACAGCTGAAACTGAATGTGTTTCATAAATGCTGAATTCCATTTTCCTGTTTATTTCTGTGAAGCTGCTTTGAAAATCTGTATTGAATAAAGTGCTACAGAAATAAACATGACTTAACCTGAGAGTAATAGACTTTTATTAAGAGCTGAAAACAGTCAAGATATGTAATAAACAAACACACAGCATGTCAAGAACAGGTGGGAAAAAGGTTATATCAATGAAATGCAGAAAGATTGACAACTAAATGTACCGTGATAGATGATGTTTAGCAGAAATGTGAGCAGTTTCACTGATTTATTTACCTGCTCATAGTTTCACACAGAAATCTGAAGATGTTCACTGCTTTGCTGAAGGACAGCGGTGCTGTGACTCCAGTACTCCAGCAGATGGAGCGCTATGTGAGAAACCACCTGTGCATGTTAGCTACAGCTTTTTTTTCAGCTGCTTACACACATTTTCAAAACTTTGCCTCTTTTTTTCCAAACTTTACACACAAATCCAAGAATTGCACACACAAAATTCAAAATGCCTCACATCTCTTGCAAAATGAAGCACTGCATTCAAAATATCACAAACACATCTCAAAAGCAAACATTTGTCTTTCGTTGCAAACACCTTTGCCATAATATTATATTTCTGGATATATCATATACACACAGTTATTCAAAAACTAAAGCTCTTCTTTCATGAGCTCCTGTGTACATTTCTGTACAAGATTGAAAATAATTGTCAGAGAAATTCACGGTAAAAGCAACATTGAAAGCAAACTTTTTTTTACTGTAAGCATTTGTGGTTGTGAATAGTCTCACACAGTACAGAGAACACAGTGAATACAGTACAGAAGAACAGAAATACATCAAGCATGTGTATTTGTGTAGATGTGTGTTTATAGGCCTGTTCTAAAGCTATGATCGTTTGGTGTTCAGCGAAGCACATGTGAGGAGTTAGTGATGAATTACTGTGTCATTTTAATTGGTTGTGTTTGAAAAAGGAAGTCAAGATACTTCCTGTTAGATTTCTGTGTGTTACATAGAGAATTGTGTGTTTTTTAAGAAAATGAAAACTGAGACAAAGGCTGAGAATTAGTGTATGGTTTTGCAGATTTGGTGTGTGCTTCTGCTGTTTGAGTGTCAGCTTTCAGAAACTGTGTGACAAGGAAAGATTTAGTGTGTAAGCAGATGAAAAAAAAAAATAGAGAAAATATTTGATAATATTCTAGTATGTTTTATTGGACTCCTAATGCATGTGTTTCTTTTACACTGCATGAACGTTTGCATTTTTTCTTACTCAGTATTTCTGTCTTGTTTTCAAATATTTAAATCAATGTACATTTACTTGGGAAAGTAAGAAAATGACTTAAGGTATGAAGTCTTGTTCTCTGAAAAATGTATCAAAATGAAGTGAGTTAAAAATCAACTTCATTCAAAGGAAAATGGGAAGGTTATCATTTAGCATTCTTCAGGTATTTCTTGGCTCAATCATGGAAATATCAATCCCAGCATTTCACCTGCAGGATTTGTGAAATGATGTGAATGATGTTCAGTGCAGCACGAGGAGAATGTTCAGAAGTATAGAGAGTGATCAACTAATACTGAGTGGACCTCATCCAGAATATGCACTGCTTCTTATTATATTACATTACATTATATTCAGAATTTAAAAGAAAGAATAAAGCAATTATATTAAAAAGAAGGCTATTTTTAAGACCCTTAAGTTTTTTTTCTTCCTTTTTTATTTTGTTTTCATGACAGTTAAACACATTTACTCCCAAACTCTTATTACTGTAATGTGAAAAACAGCAACAATTATGTGTAATTTATACTGTAAGTTACTTCATTTATTGTGCTGCCTTTACAATGCTGACTTAAATATCAATTTAACATGTTTTTGTTACAGTTATGAGAATAACAATTGACAATATTGGGAAGTACAAAAAACTCTCAAAAGTAAAAAGCCGAGATTAGAATTGTATTTTTAACAGTATTTTTTTTTTTTTTTTTTTTTGGACAATTAAGCACGTTTCTATGGAAGTCCATTTCCTTGTAATAAAAAAAATAAAAGGGTAATTGCGACATTTTATCTCACAATTCAGGCTTTTTTTTTTTTTTTTTTTTGCTATGAATTCTGAGTTTATATCTCACAATTTTGAGGGGGAAAAAGTCAGAACTGCAAGATTAAAAAGTCACAATTACCTTTTTTATTAAAAACAAAAAGCAGAATTGCGAGATGTAAACTCAGAAACTCAGAATTGTGAAGCATAAACTTGCACTTACGAGAACAAAAGTGAATTGTGAGATAAAAAGTCGCTATTGCCTTTTTTATGTTTTATTCCGTGGAAATGGGCTTCCATAGAAATGTGCTTAATTGTCTTTAAAAAATAATGTTACAATGAAAAAAAACAGCAACACTTTTTTCTTGTTTGAAATGTGATCTGGACATGCTTTTGTGTGATTGATCCTAAATTTGTATTCTTTAGGATAAACCCCTTGAGATGCTCATTTTAGTAGTTCACAATATATGAAAACACACACACACACACACACACACACACACACACACACACATACACAAAACAAAACAAAGAAATAAATAAGTGATGCATTAGCTGTAGGGCTCGTTGTGAATGCTGTGCTGTGTTGTGGTTGGCAGGACTGAGAACATGAAGTGAAAGTCAACACAGGTTGTAATTTACTCCACTAACCACATGATGTCAGTATAAAGACATTAGATGATCAGATCTAATCATCTCTCTGGAGTCCATGATTAATGTCTCTGTCTGATCGTGTGTGTAGGATGTAGAAGTCTTCAGATCCTAAAAATAGACCATAAATAACCTCTCCGTTTACAGATCTGAAACTTCTGCAAATAAACGCTGGAATGCTCTTATGTAGGACAAGCACTGTAAAAGTGCAGCATTGTGGGTTGCAGCAGTCGATGTAATGTTGTGATATTAAACTATTTGTAACTGTAACATTCAGAGCAGCATTGATAGTTTGACTTTCTGAAGAGAGAAACACTGTAACGCTTTCAGAACGTTGATCTGTTTGAGTGACAGGACAGTGACCAATCACATGAGTTTGGGGCGGGACTATCGGTTTGACTGACCAATGACTGAGCAGTAGGAGTTTAGAAATTTTTTGTTAGTTATTATTTTTGTATGACAGACTTGATGACAGTCTCCATAGCTCGATATCAATTCATATAACTTATATAACACACATCAATATGTATAAGTACGTTAATATGATCATTAAAGGGTTAATTTCATACAGTGTTATATTAGTATCATTAAGAGACTATTATAGTTTTTGTTAAAAATGAACAAGATTTAGATTTTATTTATTTTTTATTTTTTGCTTTCCTGTTAATTTAAGGTAAAATTTTAGTAAATTGTTGTGTTTTGGTCTTTTTTTAAATTAGTTTTTTTTTTTTTTTTTTTTTTTTTAATATGTCCATATAGGTTTTATACATTTTTATTATTAATTTATTTCAGTTTTTGTTATTTTTTAGAAAATGAAGTTAAACTACATGAAAATGAGAAATGAAGCATTGGAAACTAACAGAAATAAAATAAGGTTTTTATATTTTATTTTATTTCAGGTAACATTTATTTTATTTCAAGTAACATAAATGTTTTTATGGTTTTAGTTTTAGTTAACTATAATAACCCTGTTTCATACAACATTTTATTATAATTATCTTTTTCCCTTTGAGGTCCATTTAGTACATAGTGTTTTTTTTTTGTTTTTTTTCAGCTAAAACAGTCATATTTTAATTTTTCATGACCATTTGGATAAATGCTGTTGTTGTACAGGCTTTGGACGTTCTGAAAGTTACAGTATATTTTCTCAGCACATCAAACGCTTTTATTTCAGAAGATGAAGGAAATGTGATTCTTGATCCCCGTGTGGCTGGATCTGAATCTGAACCTCATCTCTCAGACGTGTCGGTCTTCTCCTCTGCTGATGTTCCAGGTCTCTCCGCTGCTGCCGCGTGACTCTGGCCTGATTTCTCTGCTCCCAAAGCAGCTCCTGGACTCTAAAATACACATAAACACACCAACATCCCTACAGCGTCTGCTTAAAGGAACAGCTCACCCAAAAACACTGAAAATCTGCTGAAAATGTGCTCACCCTCAGTTCATCCAAGACATAGATGAGTTTGTTTCTTTATCAGATTTGGAGAAATGTCTCAGCAATGGATGCTCTGCAGTGAATGGGTGCCATCAGAATGAGAGTCCAAACAGCTGATAAAAACATCACAAGTAATCCACAGCACTCCAGTCCATCAGTTAACATCTGGAGAAGACAAAAGCTGAAACACATCCAGCATCAAGACATTTTTAACTCAAATACAAGTCTATAATCCAAACAGTCCAAGTCAAAACAGTCCAAAACAGCTCTAAACAAATATGTGGCTGGATTTTGATGTGAGAGACAACAGGAGATGCACTTTTTCACTGGAGGAAGAGTTATTATGGATTATGGACTCGTATTTGAGTCCATAAAAACGTCTTAATGCTGGATGTGTTTCAGCTTTTGTCTTCTCCAGATGTTAACTGATGGACTGGAGTGCTGTGGATTACTTGTGGATTATTGTGATGTTTTTATCAACTATTTGGACTCTCATTCTGACGGCACCCATTCACTGCAGAGCATCCATTGCTGAGACACTGATGCAGTCACACATTTCTACAAACCTGATGAAGAAACAAACTCATCCTGATCTCTGATGATCTGAGGGTGAACACATTTTCAGCAGATTTGGGTGAGCTACTCCTTTAAGTGTTTAGAAAGTGGAACCTAATTAACTCCTACACTGCTGCAGACTTTTCTTCATCAGTCTGAACACACGCAGCGCTGCAGAAAGGCTCATATTCCAGTCTCGCAGCACAATCACGCTCACAAGAGCTCCGTCAGCATTATGAGAGACTCAAACCCCCTACAAAACCACAATCAACCCACAGTTCTCAGTCACTCCACTCACAGCCATCACTTATTTTGTTTTTTTCTCACTGAATGCATGAGACTCACAGCAGACAGTTTCTCCTTCAGTTTTGTTTTTACTCCAGCTCTGGGTTTCTGACGTTATGCTTCTCGTCAGCTTGTTTCTACTGAGACACAGTGATAGAAATGCAAAAAAGTGCTGTTCTTCCTCAGTGTTTTTGTCTTGTTTTCCAGTTCAAATGTCTAAAGATGCAAGATACATTTACTTGAGATGCAAAATGACATTAAATATGTCTTGTTTTTGTGAGAAATTGATCAAAATGAAGTGAGTACATGATTAAAACAAGCAAATATCTATCAGTGAGCTCAGAAAATGAATTCAAAGGGAGACAAGTTTTCATTCTCCATTGACAGCTATTTTTTCTTGTTTTAATTATAAAATCACTTCATTTTGATCATTTTGTCAGAAAGCAAGACTTCATATCTTCAGTTTACATCTGCAGTAAATGTATCTTGATTTAAGGATGTTTAGATATTTGTGCTGGAAAACAAGACAGAAATACTGAGGAAGCTATTCATTTTTGTATTGTGTGTAACATTTAATGCCACGACTTTATGAATTTAATATTTTTTGTTCAGATTTACCTATTTAAGGTTTTAATTTGTGAAGGGACAAATTAAGACTTTTTAAGAGCCGCAGAAACCCTGTACT
Source organism: Spinibarbus caldwelli (assembly GCA_039654775.1). Taxonomy (NCBI): domain Eukaryota; kingdom Metazoa; phylum Chordata; class Actinopteri; order Cypriniformes; family Cyprinidae; genus Spinibarbus; species Spinibarbus caldwelli. The sequence continues at coordinate 502,158 of CM077242.1, read as the reverse complement.
TGTGTTTATTTGTAATTATGTGTGAAATTTACAAGCCATTTCTGAGTGAAAATGTATTTTTTCAGTGTATATACAATACTGTGAGGCCTAAAAATATCTGGTCTGGGATTTTCTTTAAATTTAATTCTGAAAATAAGGTTCAGAGGTTTGAAACAAAATGAAAACAGAAAAATTATGATGTAAAATGAATGAAGAAATCTTTCAGATTGTGCACTATTTTTTTATGACTGTCAGAAAATGAGTTTCATCGATCATGTGACTCTTTGTACACATGGTTAAAAATTATTTTCAGAAGTCCGGAGCGTTTTACAAGAAAAAACTATTTCAGTTTTTCACTTCAAAAGATCATGTTTAACTCAATGTGTCACTTGATGTTTCTTTGTAATTATTTGTGAAATTTGCTAGCAATTTCTGAGTGAAAAATTTTTATACGCTCATTTTATTTTTCAGTGATGTTCTTCTTCCATTGAATCTCCAGACGCTCTTTGGATCTACTCAGATCCTGCTGGAGAACATGATCATCAGGTTTTGTTCATGTCAATTCAACTTTTCTTTTCAAATTTTGCACTAATTTATAAAAGAATGCACTTTCGCACGCTTAGAAATAGAGGTTAGAACTATTAGAACCATTTTTGGTTCCCCAAAGGACCTGTCAGTCAACAGTTCTTAAAACAACCATTTTTTTTTAACACATATGTGACCCTGGAGCACAAAAGCAGTCATAAGTAGCACAGGTATATTTGTAGCAATAACCAACAATACATTGTATGGATCAAAATTATTGATTTTTCTTTTATGCCAAAAATCATTAGGATATTAAGTAAAGATCATGTTTCATGAAGATATTTTGCTTATTTCCTACTGCAAATATATCAAAACTTAATTTTTGATTAGTAATATGCATTGCTAAGAACTTCATTTGGACAACTTTAAAGGTGATTTTCTCAATATTTAGATTTTTTTGCACCCTCAGATTCCAGATTTTCAAATAGTTGTATCTCAGCCAAATATTGTCCTATCCTAACAAACCATACATCAATGGAAAGATTATTTATTCAACTTTCAGATGATGTAAATCTCAATTTCAAAAAATTGACTCTTATGACTGGTTTTGTGCTCCAGGGTCACATTTTAAAACTCCAAAGGACCCTTTTTCCACTTTAAAGACCTTGGAAAGGCTCCATGGATGTTAAACGTTCATCATGGAACCAACAGACTTTGTGGAACCTTTATTTTTAAGAGTCTGAACTTTCACTAGACTCTTGGACTCCTCTGTACATTAGCGAGTACAGACACAGAGAGCCGTGTGATGTTGAATCAGCAGCAGAATCTAATAAAGCAGCAGCTGTTTCTCTTGCTAATGAAATCAGGTCTGGTGATGGGATCCAGCTCTGCAGCTCCTGATGTTCTGTGTTCTGGTTCCTCCGTCGCCGGCCGACTCTAATTCAGCCCGTTCCATCTGGATCATCCTGCACCGGAGCTCCTCAAAGCGCCGTATCTCCGGCTCGTTCTCCTCACACTGATCCAGCTCAGACAGACGCAGCTTCTCCACGGCAGGAGCCTCTGGATGAGACACAAACCAGACTTCAAACTGAGGTGACACATACTGAAACATGACCACTGAGCTCACTCTCACACAGAAACAGGAGCAGATCTTTGATTCTTAGTGGTTTTTGTTACGTCAGACATCACTATCACAGGTGCTCATAGTGATTCAATCAACCCTCAACCCCTGAAGCACTTCTCACACTTAACTTTAATCCCAGCTCATAGTTTTTATGTTTCAAACGGTTCAACCCAGTGTTGTTAATGTTAACTAAAATGGCAACTATAAAAATAGTTTTCAGTGTTAGGTTAGTATCATTGTTATACTATTATAGTTTTTATAATATATTAATATTTTTAATTATTGTTTTTATATTTATATTTTCTGTATGTATATATATATATATATATTCACCAATGCCAAAATCAAACCAACGCCCATATATATATTATTTTTATTTAAACATATATATTTAATGTATGCATATATTTTTTTTCTGTATTTTTTTTTTAGTACATCAATTTAATCTAGATGAAAATGACATAATGTTGCCTAGGCACTAGCTAAAATAAAAATTATTTTATTTAGTTTTTAAAGTTATAGCATAACAAAAATTGTGGCATGGTTTTGGTTTTAGTTAACGATAATAACCTTGTTTTTTGTTAATTGAAGTAGATCTGTAATAAAATATAAATATTGGAAAACCTGAAGACTACAAATTAGAAATATTGCCTTTGGAAAATAAATGAAATAAAATAGGTTTAAGCTGAAGTACTAAAATTGCGGAAACTAAAACGTGAATAAAAATAAATGAAAGCTAACTAGAAATACTTAAAGAAAGAACTAATAAAATTGACAAAAGTACAGAAGAAGTTTACTAAAATGTTAACTGAGATTAAAATATAAAAATATAAAATGAAAGCTAAAAAGTTCAAATTGTTAATAAATAACATAATATTAAAATAATACTAAAATAACAATGGTTCAATCTTTAACCTGAGTTAATTAACTGTAATTCCTAATTAGTCCATGAAAGAAAGGAGTGCATAACAACTCCCTGACTCTGCGTTCTGAACAAGTTTATTAATAAATCTAGTTTATTTATAAATTAAACCTAAATATAAAAATAATAAAAAAACGGAGAACATAACAATATTAAAATGAAGTCTGAAAATCTAAAAATAAAAGCTAATTCAAATTATTAATAGATAATCATATAAAAACTAATGCTGTCAAACGATTAATCGCGATTAATCGCATCCAAAATAAAAGTTTTTGTTTGCATAATATATGTGTGTGCACTGTGTATATTTATTATGTACTGTATATATAAATACACACACATGCATGTATATATTTAAGAAAAATATGTTACATTTATATACTAAATGTATTTATTATTTATATGAATATAAATATATACATGTAAATATTTTCAAAATATATGCTGTATGTGTGTCTCTATATAAACATAATAAATATACACAGTCCACACACATATATTATTTTATTTCGGATTCAATTAATCGCAATTAATCATTTGACAGCAAATAAATAAAAACAAATAATAATAAAATAGCACTGTTCAGTCGTTACCCTGATTTAGGATTTAATGAGGTTAGACTTGTGGTTTTTTGGCCACATACTGAGAGTCTCTCCAATCAAACCACACTCCTGCTGATTATTTGATTTTCATTTTAAACCTCATTAAGATCTCAGCATCATTCCCCAGTAATGCAGTGTAGAATCAGACGAGCGCTGACTTTATCGCTCGTCAGTCTAATGAGTGTGAGATTATTGCGTCTGGGGTTATTGATCGTTTTCGCAGCAGAATCCAGCTGAGCTTCACGAGCGTCTCCAAGGGAACAGATCTCACACCAGTCGAGCAGAACCAGGGCAAGGAGCTATTTTTGAGGCAGGACATCCTTTTTATGCAAAGCCACAGATGGCACACACACACACACACACACACACACACACACACACACAAACACACACACACACACACACACATCTACACCTCGCTCTCAGGTTTCTTTCACCTTCACCCAGTTGTGAGGAGCGCAGGTAACGGAGAATGGAAGGCAGACCGCGGTCCAAGACGTCTCGAGGAGGAAATGTGAGCGGACACTTCCTCAGACTCAAGGCCTTCAGCGAGATCACGTGACCTGAGGACAGACGGAGGTACGAACTCAACATCACGTGTCCGTCACGTGCTTCGCAAAAACACACATGTGTGTACAAACCCAGCTCTGGAGGAAGCGCTGAGATTGGGTTGCCCTCCAACAGTAACGTCTTCAAGCACCTTACAGACAAAGAAAGAAAGAAAAGCTTCATTTACAATGATTTACAGGATTCTGATCACTGCAGTCATATTTGTGACTTTAAACTGTAAAATTCATCATTAAACTTAAAAAAAATCATGTTCGTTCTTAGTGTTTTTGTCTTGTTTTCCAGTACAAATATCTAAACATCCTTAAACATCCTCGTTTTCTAAAGAATTTATCAAAGTTATATCAGGTCACATGTATTTCTATAGCGCTTTATACGATACAGATTGTTTCAAAGCATCGTCACAGTGATAAAGAGAAAAATAACAGTGTTAATGTTGTGAAATTCAACAATTATGAAACAAATTCAGTCTCTACAGAAGACAATAGAGTCATTATTCAGATCAATTCAGTTCAAGTTTTGTTCTCATCTGATAGTGTCAGTGCAGCTAGATAATATTACTAAATATTAATTCTCTTTTAATTTGTCTAATAATGCTAAAGTGTAAAATTGATCACTGAACTGCAAAAATGATGTTTGTTCTTAGTATTTCTGTCTTGTTTTCCAGTACAAATATCTAAACATCCTTAAATCAAGAAGATGCATTTACTTGAAATTAAAAAAATATATATAATTAAGTCTTGTTTTCTAAAAAAAAAAATGATCAAAATTAAGTGTTTATGCTTAAAACAAGAAAAAAAAAAAAAAACATCTATCAGTGGGGTCAGAAAAATAAAGGGAAAACAAGATTATTTTTTCTGACCCCAATGGCAGATATTTGTTCTTGTTTTAAGAATAAACTAATTTCATTTTGATATATATATATATATATATATATATATATATATATATATATATTTTTAGAAAACAAGATTTCATATCATAAGTCATCTTTTTCTTCTCAAGTAAATTGTTTAAGATTAATTTTTAGATATTTGTAAGAAAATATTATTTTTTTGTGCTGTCTGATTTCCTTCATAGCTGTGCTAGACTGTATTTTTCACATTTCTAGAAAACAAAACAAAGATTTTTCTTCTTCAGAATTAAACGCTTAATTCAGTTTGTTTACCACCAAATTCTGATTGAAAATTGTTTTTAGTTTTTTTGTGTAGTTTCTTGTATTTCATATCACTCCACACTCTAGTTGCATAATAAAATAATTCACAATCAAATCAATATTTGCCTGTTTGGGTGCCGTCAGTATGAGGGACATCTTGAGAAGACAAAAGTGTTAAAATGTAGCTTTAAAGTAAAGCTGCTTGATCTGTGCAGATTTCTCTCCTGATTCAGACCAGAACACTTTTTCACTGGAGGAAGAGTTATTATGGATTATAGACTCGTGTTTTAGTTAAAAACATCTTAATGATGGATTTGTTTCAGCTTTTGTCTTCTCCAGATGTTAACTGATGGACTGGAGTGCTGTGGATTACTTGTGGATTATTGTGATGTTTTATCAGCTGTTTGGACTCTCATTCTGACGGCACCCATTCACTGCAGAGCATCCATTGCTGAGACACTGATGCAGAGACACATTTCTCCAAATCTGATGAAGAATGAGTGCATTTTCATTAATTTTTGCATGGCTTGTTCACTCGCCGGTGTTGTCCGATGGCGGCCGGTAAACCTGTGAGTCGATTGTTCCTCACATCCAACCAGACCAGAGACGACAAACTGCTGAAGAAACGCTCAGAAAGACTGCAGATCTCATTCCCCTCCAGATACAAGCTCTAGAGCATGCAGAGCAACACATGAGAGTCTGAATCATATGCACTCAACTGCATACAAGTGCTATTCAGGGGCGCCGCTAGCAATTTTGGGCCCTATGAAAGAATATGAGGTTGGGCCCCGTACTGCACCAAACATACACAATATAGCCCAAAGTATTGGGTCACCCCCTTCTAATGAACAGCTTTGACTACTTTAGTAATTTCCATGAGTACAAATCTTAATGTTTAAGCATATAATGATATTCTAGGGAATTGTGTGCTTCTAATTTTATACCAATAGTTTGGACAGGACCCTTTTCTATTCTAACATGACAATGCCTCTGTGTATGAGGCAAGGTTAAAAAAAAAATAAATAAATAAAAAATAAGATTGATTTAGTCAGTGTGGAAGAACTCGACTGGTCTGCAGAAAGCCAAGTCCTAATCCAAGCTGAACACCTCTGGTGTGACTTTAAATGCAGATCTTGAGCCAAAAACTCATCACCAAACACCAATGACTTGTACATACACTATATGGACAAACGTATTGGGACACCCCCTTCTTTAGAACAGAAAAAGGCACTTCCAAAACTGTGGCAACAAAGATGGAAACATAATTCATGTATTTAAAAACTGTATTTCCATCTTTGTTGCCACAGTTTTGGAAGTGTCTAAAATGATTGTACGCATATGTACAAGTCACTGGTGTTTGGCATTGTTATGTTAGAATAGAAAAGAGTCCTGTCCAAACTATTGGTATAAAATTAGAAGCACACAATTCCCTAGAATATCATTATATGCTTAAACATTAAGATTTGTACTCATGGAAATTACTAAAGTAGTCAAACCTGTTCATTAGAAGGGGGTGACCCAATACTTTTGGCAATATAGTGTACAAGCCAACCTAGCTATTCAAAATCTTTGTCTGCAATTTAATAATATTGACCTATTACTTTTTTATTGTTTTTGACCATTATGTATCAGTAACATAATTCATTCAGAACCTGTTCTATGGACACAGACTTTCTGTACCACACTATTCTGCTGATATGGAATGAGTTTGATCTTAATCAGTTATATTAATAGAAATGCTTCCCTGGGGCAAACTAAAAAAATCCTAAAATAATAAATAGGATACCCCATAACACCAGCATTTCCAGCAGTATCCAACATTTCTCAATCATGATCTTACTCAGCTAAATGTGATTATTAACTTAACCGCTGTATTCCTTGTTTGCTAGCTATCTATGCACATACAGCATACAATGTTAAAAATGTTCTACATTATGAACCTTAACCCAAAAACCTTTATCTTCATACACTGTAGATAATTGTGACCCTGCCTGTGGAAACACAGCTAAAGTATTTTTTTTTTAAACAGTGGATGAGTAATTCACTCCTTGATTTGCTTAATAAAAGCCTCCTTTGAGATAGTTTTGACAGACATGTTTATTGTGTATATTTATTGTTTATTGTTTATTGCTAAGTTTAGTCTGGGGTGAAATAGAAGTGCAGGTGTAATAACTCGGGTGCAGTGTATCTGGTTTCCATGACAACCTCCCGCGCTTCCTGCTGCTGTTCTGTGTAATCAGAGTCAATCTGTAGATGTTCTAAAGCAAAACTAAAATGTGTTTAAAGTGCGACTGAATCGTCCGGCTCGGTTTGACCCCCTCGAACTCGAGACATAATGTGACAGTTTATCATCTGATCTCACTCAGTGACTCTAGGCTACGCAGGACGGGACGAAACCATGCAGTGAATGAGGAGAGATAATTTCACTGGAGATGCAGAAATAAGCCGTAATTTAGTTTTATTTGTAACTCTTTGGTAGATACATTTATAATTTCTATTACGTTACTACTGCTACTGTTACTACTAATAAAACAGATCTCTGGGGGCCCCAAAAGTGTGTGGGCCCTTAGAATCGTCCTAACTTCCCCCTCAGCGGCGCCCCTGATCTGCTGTTAATGCACCTTTAGATGTGTGCTGTTTAACACAGACGCTGGGATGCTCTTCAGGGCTCTTCTGCTCAGGTACAGCATGTCTGCAGGTGATGGTTTTTCTCCTTCTTCCTCACAGCGGAGGCTCAGATGGAGCTCACTCATGTTTGATTACAGACGCATGAATAATACTGTAATAATAATCACATGTGATCGAGCACATCAGCTGCTGAAGGTTATGACAGATGGGATGTTGTCAGTCGTTGCTATGGTGACAGCGCGTGAACGCGAAACCAACGGCGAGCGGCGGAGGCCAAAAATCCGAACGCGTTTGAAAAATACACAGTTGCTGTGTCCCAATTCGCCTACTTATACTATGCCCTAAAAGTACATACTCCTTTTGTGAAGAAAAAGTACATACTTCTGAGTATGTAGCAGAATAGTAGGCACGCTTTAACGGATGCTCTGTTGCTTAGTTACGTGCATCCTGTAACTATTTAAACTGCCCTGTCAATCATCTTCTCACAGTTAACATCATCCACATTTCGTTTAATTTGATTTCCTATCGAATTGGAGAGAAATGAAGAGGCACATCGCGGGTCTTTCATGCCAAGAACTCTTCTCATGTGTTGCATAATGATGCATTTCAAAGTTAATGACCAAACGTATCATTATACAAGTTCACAGTGTTGCTGCAGATGAAATATAACGTGGATAACATTAAATTAATATTTTTTTCATCAGGTTAGACATTGATTATTTATCATTCAAATCCCTTTCTCTACCTGTCAGTCGGTCGCGCGTATCCGCCATGTTTGTAGTTTTGTAACACCTTTTATGCGTGTTTGTAGTTCTAATGAATCCTCGTCCACCGCGCAATGTGTTGTGGGTAATATTAGCCGTTAGAGTGTGCATCGATCTGCACTTCGAATTCTAACCGGAAGTAGTAGACCATCCGGGAATCTTTGGCATGCTTTTTTAAACATACTATGATTTGGGACATACTAATTCTATTTTCGAATACTATTTAGGACGGATAGTATGCGATTTGGGACGCAGCAAGAGATTATACTCTCACTGAAATGTCTTGTATTCATTTAATTAATAACTTTTGTTAATTTATTTGTGAAAAGGCAAAGAAGTAAACTAACAATAATTTAGAGAAAAAACGCCCTGAAATGTAATAATATCTTCAAAAGTTTTTATTAAGTAGGCTAGTATTTATTCAGTGAAACGATCCTTCAACACTATAAAAAAGTTTGCTCAGGTAACAATGTGCTTCATGTGATAAAATCTAAATTATTTTACTCACGTCAACAATATTAGGCTATATTACAAAGGACAAAAAAAAAAAAAAAAAAAAAAAAAAAAATATATATATATATATATATATATATATATATTATTTCGACCTGATCAGGACTTTTAATTCACTTTGAGTTTTATGTTATGTATGCCACAAAAAAAAAACAAAAAACAAAAACAAACAAAAACAAAAACAAAAAAAAAAAAAAAAAAAACAAACAAAACAAAAAAAACAAACAAAAACAAACACGTTTAAGAACCTAATAACGCTTTTTTAGTTTGTGGTATTTTACTATTTTGATCCCTTTTGCTGTAAGATGATTTACTTGAAGAACACACCTCAACTTCAACTTCAAGTTCTTGTTCTTCAAGTCAATCCAAAATCGTCACAGCCTGTATTTCACATCCACCTGAACATCCAGCTCAATCTGAACCTGACACCTGCGCGCGCGTTTGTAACCTGAATGTGCGAGACTTCCGGTTTCATTCGCTTCCAGCTATTTAGCTATTTTTTGCTATTTTATATTTTATTTTAAAAATAGTCCGTCACACTGCTTGCAAACTGGTATTTCTTATGATATTGTTTAATTTATTGTCCTAATTATAAACACACTGGTTTGCAGCGCGAGCAGTTCTACGGTTTACTAAGCGTGTCATTATTCTAGTTATTTACCGACAGCAAGCGGAAGCCTCGAAACAAAATAGCTGATATACTGAGATAGCTATAGGTGGGATAGTGATAATAATAATAATAATAATAATAATACATAGGCTATAGTCGCTACATAATACCTAGAAGAATGAGAAAATAAAGTAAACGGTAAAACTTTTTGCGCAGTCATACAGGTATATTTGTAGCAATAGCCAACAATACATTGTATGAGTCAAAATTATCCATTTTTATTTTATGCCAAAAATCATTAGGATATTAAGATCATGTTCCATGAAGATATTTTGTAAATTTCCTGCCGTAAATATATCAAAACTTAATTTTTGATTAGTAATATGCATTGAAGAACTAAGAACTTCATTTGGACAACTTTAAAGGTGATTTTCTCAATATTTTGATTTTCAGGTTCCAGATTAGTTGTATCTCAGCCAAATATCGCCATATCCCAACAAACCACGCATCAGTGGAAAGCGTGTTTATTCCTCTTTTGCAGGTGATGTATAAATCTCAATTTCAAAAAATTGACCCTTATGAGTTATGACTGGTTTTGTGGTCCAGGGTCACATAGCACATATGTTTTCTTTCTTTTATTGACTTTGGTGTCGCATAACACACCAAGGTAGACTAATATGAAATATTTAGTTCACTGCTAGGTGAAGCCGACGGTCGCGCGTGCGCGTGCGCGTGAGGGGGGTGGAGGTTGGTGTAGTCTCTTCAGCTGGAGCTCACGGTCAGTTCGAGCGGAACGAGACACGTTTGCAGCTCCGAGGGTCCGTGTGTGAGTCTCTAGATCCGGTGCTCGCGGCAGATCGGCGGATCGGCGGCGTTTGTCGGAAATGCTCGTGTTTTAGAGGCATCCAGCAGCATCAGTTTCCGTCGCGCTGAAAGGAATGAGAGCAGAGCATCAATGTTTCACTGGGGCAAGTGGAAGAAGAGGATGGGAGCGAACAGTTCATCCAAGAGACCAGTGTTCGACGACAAAGAGGATGGTGAGGACCACACTGCACCACAACATCTTTACTCCACAGACAGCATGTGCCTCTGACTCCTAACATCACTGTGTTTCTGACTGTGCATTTACCACATGATGTTACACACTTTTGAACAGTGAATATGATTTAATGTAGCAGTGCATTTAGAAACACAGATGAGCTTTTGCTAGATGAACTGGTGCATGCTTGTGTTTATAAAACTGATGACAATAATGTTTTGTAATGCAAGTTCAAGTGTTTTTATTTCTTTTCTGTTTTCCTCATTTAAGCGCAAATTATGTTTCTATTTGCGTTGCGTTTTATTAATGGTCTTGGGCAGTAAACTCTTCATTTTAGTTCACTTTTACTCTCAGCATCAGAGTACTGTGTGTTTGAAAAGGCAGTATGCTGCAACTTATGCTATAAATACAGAAGAAACTGAGATCATGATTCTTAATATAGCAGATGTCTTAGTTATTAACAACCAGTTTTCACCCATACAGCAAATATATATATATTTTCACATATATTTTTGAATACATTTCAAAATAATGGGCAAAAATATATGATAATATATTTATGTAAATATACCAAAATGTTTTGTATATTTTTAAAAATATATTTTAAAAATATAAATATATCTTTTTAAAAGCATGTCCTATTTGAAGAAAAACCTATTTGTAGCCTATAACATGTCAACATGAATAAAAATTAGCAAGAAAATACAATGTTCCATAAAATATAAACATTATTAAATCATTATAAATCTTTTTTTGATCTTAGGCTATTCCATCCATATTTGCGTTCAGCCGAAATGTAGGCTGCTGTAAGATTGTAAATGTATTTTCTTGTCCCTGAAATACATTTATTTTGGTATGTGAAGGTTGAAACGAAATATTTGTTCTATTTCAAAAATACATTTCATTGAGATTCACTGTTTACAACATATATTTAAAATATATTTCGGCCAGAATTATTTTATTTTATTTAATTTTTTTGTCATATGGGTGCACAATGCAGATGTTCCACTTATTGTTTTCTGCCTCTTTAAGGTGTATTACATTTCAAATCTGATCCCAATGTGACTGTAGAGATCAGCTGGAACGCAGACTGTTGGAACAAAACCTGTCAATTAAATCATTTGATGTTTAATTGGTTAATTAGTGAGGATTACAGAAATCCAGGGAAATTAAACCGCTCTATCAGAACAGGCATGAATGGTGACATGCGTTTGTTGAGGGAGTTATGTCACATTTGAAGACGAAACCTGTAGTCTGTAGGTCAGAATGTGTCAGAAAAGGCAGAAATGAGGTCAGTTCACTGTGGATCTGTAAACATATGATGTGACTGGAGGAGGACGCGTAATGACCCATTTAGATACAGTATGAACTCGATGCTGCTAGCTTCTGTTACATGAAAATCACTGCACTAATCAATGTGAAAGTAATTACAATTATGTGCGGGATAATGAGTTGAGTTCAGGACACGACCGAGCGCTGCATGGGTTGTTCTGTATTTGTCTTCATGGGTTTTATTGATGAACATTTCTTAAGTTGCAAGTACAAAGGAGAGAAGTATAGCTAGAATACGTTAAAAATGTTGGATTCACAAATCCTTTTGCTTGACATCCTTGACATTTGAAGGTATTGTTGGCTGTACATTCAGACAAGAAAGAAAGAGCTGATGGAAGAACATTCTGTTAAAGGAATAGTTCACATAATGAAAATCTGCTGAAAATGTGCTCATCCTCAGGCCATTTGAGATCAGGATGAGTTTGTTTCTTCATCGGGTTTGGAGAAATGTGTCACTGCATCAGTGTCTCAGCAATGGATCTTCTGCAGTGAATGGGTGCCGTCAGAATGAGAGTCCAAACAGCTGATAAAAACATCACAATAATCCACAAGTAATCCACAGCACTCCAGTCCATCAGTTAACATCTGGAGAAGACAAAAGCTGAAACAAATCCAGCATTAAGATGTTTTTAACTCAAATATGAGTCCATAATCCATAATAACTCTTCCTCCATTGAAAAAGTGTTCTGGTGTGAATCAGGAGAGAAATCTGCACAGATCAAGCAGCGTTTACAAGACAAAACAGCTCTAAACAAATATGTGTCTGGATTTTGATGTGAGAGACGACAGGAGATGGACTTTTTGACTGGAGGAAGAGTTATTATGGATTATGAACTCGTATTTTAGACACTAAAAACGCCTTAATGCTGGATTTGTTTCAGCTTTTGTCTTCTCCAGATGTTAACTGATGGACTGGAGTGCTGTGGATTACTTGTGGATTATTGTGATGTTTTTATCAGCTGTTTGGACTCTCATTCTGACGGCACCCATTCACTGCAGAGCATCCATTGGTGAGACACTGATGCAGTGACACATCTCTACAAATCTGATACTCATCTACATCTTGGATGGCCTGAGGATGAGAACATATCCAGCTAATTTTCATCTTTGGCTGAACTATTCCTTTCATATATGTCTGTGGAGTTTTGTGGTGTTTTGATCAACATGTAAAGTCCAATACACGAGTAACTGTAGTCTGAGTCAGAATGTCTCTGTTGAGTTTGATGGATGATTCTTGAAATCTCCAAGAGGAATTACTGTCAGAGATGTTTAGGATAATACTAGAGATATCCAATCATCCATTAGTCTGATTCTGAACAGACAGAAGGTTTGGCAGATGTAGGATGAGTTCTCAGAGATTTTGACAGTATGTTGGATTTGTCATTTAACTGAAATAAAGCCACTTTAATCACACAGTGATAATAATATCCACATCATTATCAGAATCCGTAGCGGTTCTCTGGGATAGACGTGAGATCTGATCTGTCTCCTGGTTTGATTTTCTCACTCTTCCACGAGATTCTCACATTGGTAATCGGTGTGCGGCGTTAATGCTGGAGAACGGTTTGTGTTTCATCACGCATACGGCCGCTTTGATACTGCTTGACGAGAAAAAGGGTTATTCCTCATGATCCTTACATGAAAGAGGACACCAGGGAGAGAGAGAAGGAGCGAGAGAAGCTCTGTGTTTCTGTGTTTAGTCAGTTTCTCATGAGCGTCTGAAGGAAATATGTGACTCACATTGGGCTGTAGACTCAGGACTGTTTTTATACATAATGTCCAAAAACAGCTGCAGAAAAAATTTGGGAATGCAAACAAAAACTGTTTTGTCATTATTTAAGGCCTGTTCACACCAAAAATGATAACTAATGATAAGTATGTTAGCAATAGCATCCACACCAACATATCATATGTTCTGTTTATTATAAACATGCTGCAGTTTTGTCGTCTGCTGCTTTAAAGGCTCTATATGTAGAATTCAGAAACTCTTATTAGTGACACCGGTGGCAATTATGTGAACTGCAACAAGCAAATTATTTGCTCACACTTGCACTCATGCTCATATCATACTGAATGTGTATTCACAGCAAAGTCCATTTTTTGCTTAGAAGTAAAAAGAAGTTGAAAATACCTTTGCTGTTGTTATGATGCTCGTAGGGGTGTGATATTGACAAAAATGATATTTCAATATTTTTTCAATAATGATAATTAAACAGTATTTAGGTGAGTGTGTTTTTGTGCTGTACCATGGTTGGTTTAAGTCTGTCATGGATAAATAAATGTGAGACCAAAACAGCCAGTAGGTGGCAGCTAGTCCCTGTCTCAATGAGCAATTCATTGAATCATTCACTCAAACGATTCATTCAAAACAGCTGATTCATTTACAAATGAAGCAAGTGACTGTGTTTTTGAATAAATCATTGATTCATTGATTTTTAAAAATGTTGTTAATTATTGTCCTTGGTGTGAATGGTTCTTTAGCTATCTAATGTTCTTCTGAATGCTGGTATTTTAGATTTTTCAAATGTTAATTTGTTGAAATCCTCACGCAAGTCTTTTGAATATGACAATTATAAATTAAATTAACAATTAAAGGTTTTCTCTGTTTGCATTTGCATGAAAGAAAGAGACTCACTCAGGTTTGGAGCGACATTAGGATGATCACAGAATTTACATTTTTGGCTGAAATGTTCCTTTAATTAAATTGTAAATTGACAAAAGTGAGATAGATTTAGTGCATGCATGTAAAACCATTATGGATGCCGAATCACAGCCTGACGCTGACCTCGATGAGGAGCCGTAGACCGATGCGCCGCAGGGTGAAATGCGTCACATGTTATTGAAATCAAATATGCATGAGCTGAGAATAAACATTTGACGTTTGCTTCCTGAGACAGTTATTTGTATTTGATAACAATGTGTGTGTGTGTGTGTGTGTGTGTGTGTCTGCATGTGCGGCCCTTTAATGAAGTAGGTAAAGACTGAGCTGTGAGAAACACTTCTCAAGCACACAGAGTCCCAGATCTTCTCTGTCATCTTTGGCTGTTCTTTCATCTGCTTCAGTCTGACTGCTTTACCACTAATTCTGAGCTGCTCTCTTGGCTGGCATCAATAATTCAGAGTGATTCAGAGTGTGTTCCTCACTGAAGATGCAGTGTGGAGCCTGTAGTCAAAAGAGAAGAAGACTAAAGCACCAAATGACCATTAGACTTTGATGAAACGATCACAATACGTCAGTTTGATTTCATGTTGACTTTAGGTTGATGAGTTCATGATGCTTTGAGGCAAGTGTGATGCTGATGTTGATGCTGATCGTCAGGATCTGTGCTGGAGTTGTATATCTTATTTGCAGGTTGAGATGAGCTTATGGGTATGGCGTTATTTTAATGCCAAATGTCGAGAGCGCATTTTTGTAGCGCGAAAGTAGATTAATATAATGCGCGAGCACGAATCTCTCAGCTCGCGCGCGGATTTCCTTTGCTCTGCACAAAACCGGACGCGCGCTCTCAGATATACGCTGCTCTCGCGCAGAGAGAGTGCGCGCACTTAAAACCTGTCCCTCCTCTCGCTCAAAGTGTGCGTGTGCGCGCTCAAACTTTGTCCTGTGCACGCGCAAATCTCTCCGTGCTCTTGCGCTGGATATTAATTCTTTTCACACCTGGATTAAACGTCAAAAGTTATCAACCAATCAGATTTTTCTACGACTGACCCGATGAAAATACTAGGCCTACGTGAAGAGGGAACTGATCTTGGAATTTCTTTACAATTTAATAATATTTAGTCATATCAAATGTATATTAGAAATGGCTAGGAATCGGGTGCTTGGATGATTTATATATATATATATATATATATATATATATATATATATATATATATATATATAGCAGCCTATCATACACTGTACAGTATTCACATGACTGCTGTGACTCTCAGATCTCATTCTCCATTCAGAATATTGTTTCTGACAAACACAAGAGCCAATGATCTACGCATCTGAAGAGCCATGTTTCAACACAAACCTGAATGAGATTTAAGAGATTAAATTCAATCTGTTTTACACATAAATCTATCACATGACTTCAGAAGAAAATGTGAACTACTGTTAATGAATCCTGTATAGTCCATTTATGGTTCTATAACTTCACAACTTCACAAAGATGAGCGTGTAAAACTCACTCTTCTGTTCATTCCTTCAGCTCTCCAGCAGATGTGTGATTTGTTTATTATTTTTAATGAACGCTGTGCTGTCGTCGTGACGTTAATAAATATGACACAGTGTATTCATATGAAAATAATGACTGTGGTTGTGATTGGCATTAGTAGGCGGTTTCTCCATTGGGTTGTATTGTATTGTAGTGTAATAATGGCAGTGGACTGACTCTGTTGGCTGCGCAGTCATTCATGAAATTACACACAATTTCACTCCAGCTGACACTTTAAAAGCCCCGCCCACTGTGGCCTGTATGCAAATGAGGACCCAGAGCTGGTGTGTGATTGGCTGATGCAGACGCCGCTCACCTGAGTGAGTTTATTGAATGTAAGGATGCTTCAGTTCTGCAGTTTGATAATCAGCGGTCAGTGAGCGTGTAAATCACGTCATTGCAGTTTGCGGAAAATCAATTAGCTTATCCCGGTTGATTATTTCTGCTCACATAAACACAGCATTAATATTAGAATACTAGTGTGGTGCAAACTGAGCTGTGTGCACTGAATGTAGCATACTGTTTTTGAAATACTGAGCTTTATGCAATTATTTATTATTACTCATTATATTGCATGTTTATTTCCAAAAGTGCCTTTTGATTATTATTTTAGAAATAAACATGGTTATTGTGCATTTTTAATCTAGACTGTAAAAATTATTATAAATAAAATAAAGATACAAAAAATACTATTTTGGATTTTCTACTGCAAAATGTCACGTTTAATTCAGTGTGTTTCTTTTTAATTATTTGTCAAATTTACTAGCAGTTACTGTTTGATCCTACAACAGTTTGTTTCAGTGTAATCTTAGAAAATCATGACTGGTGTTATTTCTCATTCCTGTTTCACTGGAAATGAAAGTTTAAGTCAATCGCATTGCATTGTGGGTTACAGCAGCCGTGTTTTATAATGCATATTTTGATAATGTAGGAGTTCATCCGGATGTTCCATGCATGCAGACTATTTGCTTACTGTGCACATACAGTATTATATACACTATATAATGCAGAAATAACAAGAGTAATACTGTAGTACTGTATGCTATTGATAGTTAGAGTTTCTGTGTGTTTGATAGGCATCAGAGACAAAACCTTTGTTTAGGTTCTTAACTGGAAGAAGTATTAATAAATAAATAATGAATGTTTTTATAAAAAATGATAAATAAATCATAATATAATCTACATTGCATAAATATGTAATACTTAATTTATAATAAAATTTAATTTATATTATTATTATTATTATTATTATGATTATAACATTTTTATTCTGTTTGGGGATTGAGTTAGTCTGTAACAGTAAGTAGCTTTATATAAAACAACAGTGTCCTCATTTAGATGCTGGATAAGTGTGTGTGTGTGACTGTGTGCGTGCGAGTGTGAGTGTGTGTGTGTGTGTGTGTGACTGTGTGCGTGTGAGTGTGTGTGTGTGTGTGTGTGTGTGCGTGCGTGTGGGTGTGTGTGTGTGTGTGTTTTCTGCTCTGCAGGTGGTATATGGGCCGTTTCTCCACGTGTCCTTGCTCACCTTCAGCGGATCAGCAGGAGAGCAGGCCGGGATGCATCTCGTTTAGCGTTCGCTCATTAATTGTTGTATCGCTCAGCTCTCATTAGGCGTCTCTAGCTGATTGAGCGAGCGCTGAATACGTGTAATTACTGTATTTTAATGATGTGCTCTTCAGAGAGGCTGATTGGAGAGCATCATCATTCACAGCGGTTGTGAGACTCTCAGTGTCACGCTGGTTTTCAGCTTTCTTGTTTTTCAGGTGCTTGTGATTGAGTGTTAATGTCAGGTTTATGAGGCATGTTTGTGCTGCTGAAATCCTTTAGCTAATTTGGTTTTCCTGGTCAAAAATGACCAGCCTTTTAAAAATTGCATCAATCTCAGTATGCTGTATTATCACCAGATCTTGGGTTCAATCGTTTTGTCAATGTTTTCTGTCAAATAGCACAGGTTTTGTGTTTCTTTTTGGAACTGACTGGCCTCAATGATCTGAGCTCATGATCCTTAGTTTTCAGAAAAAAATCACCTGAAAGTACAAAAACGAACAAATTTTATTTTTGGGAAGTTGTTATATTCTGTGTCAGGGTTATTATAGTTAACTAAAACTAAAACTGAAGCTACAGTTAGGACCATTCAAAAACAGTTTTGTTACATGAAATAAAATAAATGTTAAATATTAAATATTAATTAAATATAAAGTTATAAAAATTAAAATAATATTAAAAAAAAGATGTTTATATATATATATAAACATTTTCCAAGGCAACATTTCTCATTTTCATTTAATTTAACTTCATGCACTAAAATAGCAAAAACTGTATATACTGTGTATATATATATATATATATATATATATATATATGTATATATATATACACACACACACACACACACACACAAACACACACAAACTACTACTATAGAAACCACTATGACAAAAACACAACAAAATTACTACAGTTTTAACTAAAATTAAAATGAAGAAAAAATACAAAAATAAAAATGTTATATTTATATTGTATATTATATTAAAATATTAATGAAAACTACAATGGTAACTCAGTGATAATAAAATAACAGTGATTCACTCAAAAACTGAGAAGCATGAGCTCAGATTAATGAGGCCTGCTACAATTAAACAGTCAGCTTCAAAAAGAAGCACAAATCCTGTGCTAATTGATAGAAAACAAGATGATAAAAAAATGAATCCAAGATTTGGTGATAATATAGCATAAAAAAAGCTTTTTTATCTTATTAACAAGATAAGGGAAAAAACAAAACAGTACAAAAATAATGATTTTTTTGGGAAAGTCGTTCTGTGAGCATGCAGTGAATCTGATGTTCATTTTAAATCCAATTGAGCTTTTTTCATCTATATTTTTGATCTTGAATGAGGAAGTTTTGTGAGTCTGATCTCATTCGCACTGACTGTGATTTGTGGAAGTCGTTGATTTTCATTGACAGTCTGTGATTTGGTGGAGAATGACCGCTGATCTGAGCGAACTTCAGCAGAACGTTACGCAAATGAGAAACCCACAGCTCAGAGACTTGGCAGCAGTGCTGCTTTTCATAATATTTCACTTTAAAGCATTTCAGTGAGGTTATGAGGATCCTCAGACGATTCGCCCACGGGACACCCACAGTCTGCTGCAGATCTGAGAAACACTGCGCTCTGTTTGTGTCTGAGTGAAATCTCTGAAATACTCTTTAATATGCTTTTGGATGGACAGATAGGTTTTTCCACTATATTTTTCATTTTCTGCACAAACAGAGACTGCTGTACTGATATTTTAATAACTTTTTATTAATAAGTTTATTATTGTTGTCTAATCTGCACTTCAGAAAATCCTTAATTTCATTGTATTTTTAAAGTTTGCTGAATCCTTTAGTGTTACTGCAAGAATCATTTTTCTGCATCGACTGAAACTGAACAGTGAATTTCTATTTCCCAGCATGCAAAATACTATTTCAGTTTTTCTACTTCAAAATTGCATGTTTAATTCAATGTGCTACTTGCCATTTGTAATTATGTGTGGAATTTCTTAATGCAAATTGTTAAAAACCTGCACCATACCTTTTTCAGTGCATAATCTCCCAATCCAGTCCCACGCAATGAAACTTCATTTCATGGATTCATGCAACTGAACTGGGAGATTAAATGTTGAAAAGAAGTCTTATTTCATGTGTTTTTAGGAAGATCTGCTAGTGTCATTACAGTAAAATGTGGAGATTGTGTTTAGATTGAGACAAACATGATGCACTGAATAAAACATGCTGTAGGATTTACTTTGAAACAGTTTTCAAGCCTCCTTTATTTCTATAGCGTTTAATACAGTACAAAGCAGCTTCAGAAAGATGAACAGCAAAACAACAGAATCAATGATGCAAAATTCATCAAATATGAGACAAATTCAGTTTCAGCTTTAAAGCAGATATATAGAAGACAATAGAGTCATTATTCAGATGAATTCAGCTTTTGTTCTCATCTGATAGAGTCAGTGCAGTTGAATCAATAATATCATTCAGTATTACAGTAAGCGTCTTTTAAATCCACATCAAACCAATAAAAGGAAGGATAAAGGACAGATGCAGTGTTATTTAGTGTCATTAAGACATTGTTATAGTTTTTATTCATATTTAGAATTTTTAATTGTATATATTCTGTCTTCAATTTAATTTTAAACTTTTAGTATTTTTATTATATGGTTTATTTATTAAGTGTCTATATACTGTAGTTTTCATTAATTTTTATTTAGGTTTTAGTTTTAATTTTTGTTTACTTTAGTTTATTTATTTAGTTTTAGCTTAGTTATTTTAGTATATAAAGATAAACTAAATGAAAATGAGAAATACTGCCTCGTCAACTAGCTGAAATTACAAAAAAAATTATATTTTATATTTTATATGATTTATATTTTTATATTTTATTTCAGTTGATTTTTTTTTTTGTCATGTAACATGAAAATGAGAATGTTGCTTTGGCAACTAGCAGAAATGAAATAATTAAGTAATGAAAGTAATGAAAGTTGTTTTTTTGTTTGTTTATTTTGTTTTACTATGGTTTTAGTGTTAGTTGACTGTAATAACTCTGGACGGATGGTGAGAGAATAATAATGTGTCTGTGGACTCTGTTTAAGCCCTGATCAGTGATCACATTAAAACACTGAGTCTCTGTCAGGAACCAACAGAAGCCGTGTGTATACTGGATGAATGCAAACACATGAATGAATGATGTGCTGCTGGTGTGACGGCCGGACGGCTGGATGTGTGTGTGTGTGTGTGTGTGTGTGTGTGTGTGTGGTCCGTGTGTTTGAGAGCCGACACGCATCCCACTGCTTCAGCAAATCCGCTTTACTGACTAATTCAATCAGCCAGGAGTCTTATGACACACACACACACACACACACTCGTGCTGTATTTCATCTCTGTCTCTCTGTAGGTCTTTTTCTCAGACACTTGAAAAGTCAAGGTGAAAATTGCTGCTGCATAATTATTTTGCTGGCTTGTTAAAGGAATATTTCATCATTTTCTCATTCTAAACCACTAAATGAGACATTTCTCCATGCAGTAACATGTAATGATGCTGTTGAGCTCCAAAAAATACCATAAAATCCCTACTTTATCCAACCTTATCCACATATATAGACTCATGTAAAGCCATATACAGCAAATCTCAAATGACTGATTATATAATCACAAAATGTAACTATATTATCACACAGCTTTAATCTGATAAATGCAATTATAAGGCATGAAGACATTAAGATTTTATAAACATTAACATGATTTTCTGTTAAAGCTGCTTATATAGATACGTTTGACACTTGTGTGCTATATTTTAAGTGTTATTTCAAGCTTTTATGTGCTGAAAGGGAATATAGAACACACATATTTCTATAATGCATGCTCATATGGACTACTTTTATCATGCTTTTTTGTTAATATTTTTTTCTTTTTTTTTCTTTTCTTTTTTTTTGGATCTTGATAATCCAGAGGGCAAGTGTTTTATTTTACTTGCATGCATGAACCTAATCCATCTGCACATCTGATTAAAAGTGTCCAAAATGAACAGAACCGGTCAAATGATAACCTTTTAATTAAAACATTAAAATTAATGGTAACATTTTACTGCTAGACTTTATATATATATATATATATATATATATATATAAAGGCATAATTAAAGTATTTTTAATGTATTAATTATGCATTGTAATGCACTTTATAATGCATTATATGATCTTATTAATAATTGTAATTACAGTTATAAAGCATTATAATACTTTTTTACTCATAAATGCAATGCATTAAAACACTTGACAAACAACCATTTTCAGATGTAAGAAGTGTACAAATACAATGCATTTTAAGTTTGGTTACAATAATTTATGAAAATATGTAATGCATTGCAGTGTAATTTATTATGAATTTTCATTAATACATTTATAATGCATTGTACATGAAGGCATAAAATGTTACCTAATTAACATTATTAATATCAAGTTAATTTATTAATATATCAGAATATTTTTGTCACTAAGACAGTTAGTTATTTAGCAGGTCTTTTTCTTGCATTAATATGGTGTCAATAAGCATTTTGTTAATTTGCAAATTTTAGTTAATATTTTGAATTAGATTTAATTTTTATATTTTTATTTTTTTGTGTGTGTTTTTGTCATTTTTATTAGGTTTTTTTAAATGTCTGTGTAGTTTTCATTTAGTCTAAGTTTTCGTTTTTTCCTTTTTAGTTTATTTCAGTTCATTTTTAATTTATTTTATTTCAAGTAATGAAAATGTTCTTTAAAAAAGATGATATTTATGGTTTAGTTTTAGTTAACGCTAATAACCCTGATTATCATTCTTGCAATATAATATGGTTGGTTATTTACTCGCCCGCAGTACAGCAGTGCAGTGTTTTATTTGTATTGCTGCTCATAATTGTTAATTTGGGAGTCTGGTTTCTGTCCAGCAGATTTGCGGCGAGTCTCGGAGAGAATAACGCTGCACAATAACGACATGGAAGCTAAAATAAACAGGCAGGAAAATCAATGCGCCGGATGAGCTTGTGACGCTGCGGCTCTCATGAAGCGAGTGGATGGAGGCACTTCAAAGACGAGGCCATCTGCTGCCCTTTATCGATCCCAACCCTGATATTTACAACTGCGCTCCATTCTAATGCAATCAGACTATACAGCCAAGAAAAAGCTGGAGTCCAGTGAATGCATCGTCGCTGTCCTGTACGTGTCAAACATTTGATGCAATGCTCTTTTGGACCGCATGCTAAGAGAGAGTTTCCTGTGTGTTTCGCTTCACTTTGAGGGTGAATGATCAGATAATCAAAGCCAAGACAATTAGAGTGCTGTGAAGAGACTCGACACAGGCTTTGGCCCAGAAGTGTTAAATGAGCGGTTCAAGTTAAACATAGACTGAGTGTTTTACTTAATGGCACACAAATCCAGCGCTCCTTGTGTTCTTGGTGACATTTTCATTCTTAGCACATCTTTATAAATGCAGAGAGAAAATAGGCACGTTTGCAGTTCTCATCCATATTCAGCGGCGAGTGTTTTGAAAGCGCCCGTTAAACTGTGTTATTCCTTCAGCGCACGACCAGAAAACAATGAGAGCTGCGCTATTAATGATAGTAATTTGAGTAAACAAAGACTCAGACTTATAGATTTATATCAGAGAAGCCAACTATAGAGATATGAATGTATTGATTTAGTCATTGTTCTGTCTGTATGGAAATGTGCTGGAAATCTGCTCACCCTCAGGACATCCGAGATTAGAATGAGTTTGTTTCTTCATCAGGTTTGTAGAAATGTGTCTCTGCATCAGTGTCTCATCAATGGATGCTCTGCAGTGAATGGGTGCCGTCAGAATGAGAGTCCAAACAGCTGATAAAAACATCACAATAATCCACAAGTAATCCACACCACTCCAGTCCATCAGTTAACATCTGGAGAAGACAAAAGCTGAAACAAATCCATCATTAAGACATTTATAACTAAAATCAGAGTCCATAATCCATAATAACTCTTCCTCCAGTGAAAAAGTGTTCTGGTGTGAATCAGGAGAGAAATCTGCACAGAGTTTAAAACAGTCCAAAACAGCTCTAAACAAATATGTGTCTGGATTTTGATGTAAGAGACAACAGGAGATGAACTTTTTCACTGGAGGAAGAGTTATTTTGGATTATGGACTCATATTTGAGTTAAAAACATCTTAATGCTGGATTTGTTTCAGCTTTTGTCTTCTCCAGATGTTAACTGATGGACTGGAGTGCTGTGGATTACTTGTGGATTATTGTGATGTTTTTATCAGCTGTTTGGACTCTCATTCTGACGGCACCCATTCACTGCAGAGCATCCATTGCTGAGACACTGATGCAGTGACACATTTCTACAAACCTGATGAAGAAACAAACTCATCTAGACTACCAGTCAAAAGTTTTTGAACAGTAAGATTTTTAACACTTTTTAAAGAAGTCTCTTCTGCTCACCGAGCCTGCATTTATTTGATCCAAAGTACAGCAAAAACAGTAACATTTTGAAATATTTTTACTATTTAAAATAACTGTTTTCTATTTGAATATATTTTCAAATGTAATTTATTTCTGTGATGCGCAGCTGAATTTTCAGCATCATTACTCTAGTCTTCAGTGTCACATGATCCTTCAGAAATCATTCTAATATGCTGATTTGCTGCTCAAGAAACATTTATTATTATTATTATTATTATTATATTATTATTATTATTATTATCAATATTTAAACAGTTTATTTCATTTTTTCAGGATTCTGTGATGAATAGAAAGATCCAAAGATAAGCATTTATCTGAAATAAAAAGCTTTTGTAACATTATACACTATACAGTACCATTCAAAAGCTTCATTCAGTATAATTCAATTTTTTTTTCTACCTAGCTGTTTTCAACGTAATATTAATAAATATTTTTTGAGCAGCAAATCAGAATATTAAAATGAATTCTGAAGGATCATGTGACTGGAGTAATGATGCTAAAAATTCAGCTTTGAAAACAGAGGAGTAAATTACATGTTAAAATATATTCAAATATAATTAGTTATTTTAAATAGTAAAAATATTTCAAAATTTTACTGCTTTTGCTGTCCTTTGGATTAAATAAATGCAGGCTTGGTGAGCAGAAGAGACTTCTTTAAAAAAAAAAAAAAACATTAAAAATCTTCCTGTTCAAAAACTTTTGACGGGTGTTGTACATCTAGGATGGCCTGAGGGGGAGCACATTTTCAGCACATTAATTTTAAGTGAACTATTCCTCCACTGTAGCTGTGAAATCTATTGAGTTTGTGGTCATGCTGCAGATCTCTGGTGCGTGTTTTGCTGTAGTATATGGCGTTGCGTGCGGATAAAGGGCTCGTGGTGATCGCTGCCAAGCACTGAATACTGCAGATGTCATGTAATCTGAATGTGCTTGTCTCAGGGGTTTTCTTTGAGACTGAGTGAAGCTATTCTTAAAGGAGACGCCTCTCATCTCAGACAGTAATATAGCGGTGGTGTTTTCAGAGACACACGTGGTCATGCATGAGCTTTGAAGATCAATAGTGTGTGTTCTTCTGTAATCCTTAAAGAAGATGAAACAGCAGCTTAAGGACTCGTGGCTTGTGATTCCTCTGCTGTGTAGCTCTCACTTCACTGTCTGTGTGAGAGGAAGACATGCATGTTGGGTAATTACTGGAGGTAAAACTAGCTTGATAAGTGAATTAAAGCACATTAACATGGATCCTGACAGAGTTCTGAAATCTGATTGGATGAGCCTCATTCTCATCTGGAATACAGAAGATATTTGTGCACCTGTGATCAGTTTAATTCTGTTTTTATTCTACAGTAAGGTTAAGCTGATGTGTTGGCAATTGTAAACAGCCAATATTTGGCTAATGGACTATATTATTTGGCGAAATCATTGTTTATGATTATTATTACTATTGATAGATGTAATTATTTTCTTGTGTTTTGTCATATTGATTTTTCTATCGTTGTGATAGTGAAGTGTCCATCAGATTCCAGCTACAATTTTCATTTTTCACCTACTGTTTTATGAATACTGCAATTTTCAGTGTTATTTTAGTATTTAGATATTATAGTTTTTGTTTATATTATGAATTATATATTTATATTTTGTTTTAATTGTAACTTTACAGTTTATTTAATTTTGTGTTTTTTGTCATTTTTGTTAGTTTTGATTTTTATGTCTATTTTTTATTTATTTTTACATTTATTTAGTTTGAGTTATTTTAATACTTAAAATTAAACTAAACAAATGAGAAATGTTACTATTGAAATTAGTTGAAATAAGGTTATGCTTTTTATATTTTATTTAGTTTACTTTTTAAGTAATGAAAGTTTTTCTTTATAGTTTTAGGTAATATTTCTATTTTATTCTTTTCTATTTTAGAATTTTTAAACAAAAATCAGTCTTAACCATTTGTATTAAGTTTGATATGTAGTTACTTTAGTACTTCAAGTTAAATTAAATGAAAATAAGAAATGTTGCCATGGCGTCTGTTATGGTATTGTGGCTGTAGAGACACCCACAACGATGGAGAAACAATAACAGTCCTTTAATTCCAACTTCAAACACATAGGGCAGGAGACTCACCAGGAGAGTATGCAACCACACACACTAAACTTAAATCAATCCACAACAAAGACCAGACACTGAGGCAATATATACACAGGCAAAACAAAGGAGCAAACAAGATGATTAACGATACACAGGTGAACAGAATGACATAATCAAGACAACTAAGGAAAACTGGGTCAACGGAACAAAACAAGGCAGGAGAACTGAAACAGGGAAAAACACAAAAAGTCCATAACTGTATCAGCAACTAGCTGAAATAAAATAAGTTCAAGTTGTTGTTGTTTTTTTCATTTAATGTAATGAAAATGTTTTTCATCATTTTAGTTTTAGTTAATGATAATAATAGTTAATTCTAGAAAAATTCTATTTTATTCTACAGTGACAATAACCTTGGTCAATTGGCAATAATTCTATTCTATTCTATAATGACAATTAGGGGCTGGGCGATATATCGAACTTGATATTCATGCGTATTTAGTCAGTAAAACCGGTTCCGTGATTAGCGGTAAATCTCCATCACTTGTTACGGAGGAACATGTTGTGCTCTTCTTTGCTTCTTCATGCACATTTGTTTTATTTTTCTGTCATGAAGTCCTGGTGCGGGCCAAACCAAAGACGTTTTCTATAGTAATGCTTTAAGGGGAATAAAAACAGACGTACGATAAGAAATCTCCAGAGAAAATCAGAAAAGATAAGAAGTTGAGTTCCGGCGCAGTTACTGGTCTGTGAAGAACTGCTCGTATCTCACAATATCATCTGCTCTTTCTCAAGTTCTCTTTGAAATTTAATAATGTGTTTGGTAAGAGATATCAGATCATGTGTTTCAGACGTTTATATTTCTAGCAGTGTGTGCAGATTAGGGCTGGCTCGATACCACTTTTTCAGAACCGATACCGATCCGATACCAAAAATTCTGAGTATCTGCCGATACCGATATCAATCCGATACCAGCACAGCTTTTTAAATCAGTGTAGAATTTCTATACCTCAGTGTGTGTTGACCTGCTCGTCACTCTTTTGTGTTTTACACACAATCTACTAAATATAGACAACTTTACTGTAAAGAAAAACAACAAATTAATGAATATGTATTTATAATCTATGACAAAAATACTTTTATAAACTAGGTTAGTGGATAATTCAGTAGCAAAAGTTACTCTAGAAAAATCATGAGTGCACAATAATTTTATAAAATCTAAAATTAGAGATTTTTTTAAAATTTTTATTGGGGAACAAAGAAAAGTGAATTAATGTAGGACTAAATCTGGTAAAAATGATATATTGCTCTTTGTATTGTTGTAAAATACATTCATGGAAAACAAGTAATATACAGTATTTATATATAAATATATATATACTGTAAAATTAAAAGACATTTCTTTTAAACATACTGCACAGTAATGAGGCAGCACCATTTGACAGATGAGACGAACAAGAAAAGCCATTAATAATCTTTCATTGCGCAAAAATATTATAATACGAAAGACTCCGATACAGAGCGGCACAAAGCACTTGTGCGCATCCCGTGCGCAGAATGATGCGCTTGAAGCAACAGAGTCACAGCGCGCAGGCGCAGTGCTCCGCAGTCCGCATAGAGAAGTTCAAAGCACAAAGAAAAGAAATATTAATGCACAGTGTATTAAATCTGTGCAACAGATTGAGCCTTTTCTTTTAACCGTTTAAAATTTCAGTTACTGTACTCTTGAAGAACCATTCATAGTGCTCTCTACAGCAGAGCTGCGTTTACATGGAGCCTAATAATCCGATCGTAATAGGACTAGAAGCACAATCGGAATAAAAGAGTCACATGTAAACATCAATCGGACTGAATTGGCCAGATCCGATTAAAATGTTGATCGGATTGTAAGGGGTGGTTTATTCTTTTTGTAATCCGAACGAAAGGACAAGTAAACACTTGATCGGATTGAAAACCGAACCTTTTTTTTTTTTTTTGCTTATCTATACATACAAGTACAAAAATAAAGTTACATCCTTTTAGAAAAGTTGTCATAATACATCAAAAATTTGGCACTCTTTTTGTTATTTGTAAGTCTAAGAGATGAAACGAGAAGCAAATTCAACAAGATAAAGGAGATTTAACACATTTTTGTTTATGAATGAAGAATTTTTTATTCAATATAAGAAAATTAACAACATATTCAGAAGATAAAAGCTTTGGATTTTCATAATAAAAAATAACATCTTTGAGGACGAAAGTATGGGTCACATTTGTGAGGTTAGAAACATAGGTGCTTAAATCAACCCATAATTTGTTGGTAACACCACAATCAAAAAACAGATGTGCAGCTGTTTCCTCAACAAAACCACAAAAAGAGAAAGACTCATCAACATCAGAATATTTAGAAATAGACAAAATAACAGGATAATTTTATGAAGCATTTTATAATGAATCTCCTTAACCTTGTTAGAAATACAAAATTTACTTGACAAAAGCCAGGCCTTTCTCCAATTTATATTTGTTATAAAGGAACCCCAGTAGAGTTTCCCTCTTGGAGTAAACTTTCTCTTTGTCTGAAATATTTTGCAATCTAAAATATAGATACCACGCAAACATAAAGCCAGATAAACACTGTTGCCTTTACTGAATTTAAGGTGATTTTTAATTAACTGGATTAATCCTGCTGGGATGACTCTCATCAAAGTATTATATTATTTTGGTAGGACTGGAAAATTATGGAGATTCATAAATTGTTCATATGTTAAAATATTACCAAACTCATCAAACACAGATAGAATACAGTTCAAGTTGTTATTAACCCATCTAGGGAAAAAAGAGACTTATTTATAAAAGTTATATCAGCATTATTCCAAAGGAGAGCTTTGTGGAGAAACCCCGGACAAAACACAACTTCCACGAAAGAAGACATTGCTGATGGAAGTTATATAAGGAGATAGGTAACTTGCCAGGCAAGAAATTACACTTTAGTAAGAAAGACAGGCCACCAAGCTGGTCAAATATCTTATTTGGAATAAAAAACCACAGTGACATTGGATTCATAAGGCATCTTCTCAGCCAGTTTACTTTAAAGGTGTTTACAGTATCCGTGAAGTCCAAAAAAAGGCCACCTTCGCTTCTGGAATTAGCAAGCACTTCTCTTTTTAATTTGCAAGGTCCATTTTTCCAAATAAAATCCAAAAATATTTTATTAATTTCCTTTATAGCTTTATCGTTGACAAACAAAGAAAGAGCAGAATATACAAAGTAAGAGAGCCCTTCAACTTTAGATAAAAGAACTCAACCGTATAAAGAAAGATCTCTCTGAAGCCAGGTGTTAAAGATCTGTTTCGTTTTTATCATTTTATCAGAAAAGTTCAAATGATGTCTTCTGATTGAAATTTAGAGATATGAATTCCTAAATATTTTACACTTTTTTTTTTTTAACTGGGATACCACCTAAGAATATATCATCCATATCATGAATTGACATAATTTCACATTTCAAAGTATTAAGTTTTAGACCTGAAGCACATGAAAATTGTTCCACCAATTCCAGAGCATTTGGCAACTGATTTTTGCCCTCCAAAAACAGCAAGTGTCATCTGCTAGCTGCGCCATTTTGATCTCCCTGTCAAATACTGAAATTCCTTTCAAATTTTCAACATGGTTAATTCTTAGACAGATTAACTCGGTTGCTAAAAGAAATAAAAATGGGGAGATTGGACAGCCCTGTCTGACTCCACGATATATGTTAAACCTCTTAGAAGTGTCAAAGTTTACAATCACTGAGCTGTTAATACCTCTATAAAACATGGTTACAGTCTCTATAAATGCTTTACCAAATCCAAATAATTCTAGAGTACAAAAAAGAAATTTGTGTTCTATGGAGTCAAAAGCTTTATGAAAGTCAAGAAAGAGTATGAGACCATCTGAATAAATTAGATCTGAATAATCCAGCAAGTCCAATACTAATCTTATGTTGTTAGAAATGCAACGAGCTTTCATGAAACCAGATTGAGATTCTGAAATAATATTGCCTAAACCAGCACTTCCCAAACCTGTCCTGGAGGACCCCTAGCCCTGCACATTTTGTATGTCTCCCTTATCTAACACACCTGATTCAACTCATCAGCTCATTAGTAGAGACTGCAAGACATGAATTGGGTGTGTCTGATTAGGGAGACATACAAAATGTGCAGTGCTAGGGGTCCTCTAGGACAGGTTTGGGAAGCACTGGCCTAAACCATAACTTAATCTATTAGCATATACAGAGGCTAATATTTTATAGTCTAATGTTAACAAAGCAATAGGTCGCCAATTATCGATTATTAAAGGATCCTTGTCTGGCTTAGGTATAAGAGAGATGACTCCCTGTTTCATGGTAGCGGTCATATCTCTCTGACAGATGCATTCATTATACATATGAAATAAAGGTATTTTAATAAACTCCCAAAAATGGAGATAAAATTCTACCGAAAGCCCATCGATGCCAGGGGATTTTTTTCATTTTATGTAGAGCTTGCTTGATTTCATCAATTGATAAAGGAGAATCACAAATTTGACTATACTCTAGATCAATAACTTTAATATGGTGTTTAACTAAATCAATACATTTTTCAGAAATATTACAGTTGAAATTAGAGGTATAAAGAGTGCTATAAAATATAAAATTACTTTTTGGTCTTTGGAAATGACTCTGTCAATATTAAGTGTGGAAAGAGCTTTCCTCTGACCATTTCTTTTTTCCAGGGCAAAAAAAAAAAAAATAGCTAGAATTTCTTTCCCCCCTCTTCCAGCCATTTTGCACGAGACCTTGTATATGCACCTTTAGCCAAATCTAAGTAGGCGTCATCAAGCTCCAAATTTAACCAGATAAAATCTTTCGTATAAGGGTTAAAGAGCCGCCATGCATCAGTCAGGGAGAGATCCATGCAAAGAGACAAAATTAAATCATTATTCATTCCACAGTCAAGTCTAGGGGGGTATCTATCCAGATAATCATCCATACATTCGTTGAAATCTCCTCCCAGAATAAAATAAGCATCAATATATTTTCTATTTACCTTCCTAAGTTTATTCGCTAAATGAGAGAACATTACTCTGTTGGATGCACGAGAGTTGTGACCATATACACAGCAAGCTATGAAGGTGGCATTATCTTGTTTGATTACAGAAATAACCCATCTGCCTTCATCAGAGCTCAGAGTTTCTAAAACAGTTACTTTAAAACAGTGTAACATAATAGCAGTGCCAGCCGAGTGATTGCTGCCATGACTAAAGAAAAGTGAGTTTCCCCATTGATTCCTCCAAAACATCCGCTTCCCCTGAGTGAGCTTCTTGAAGAAAGATAAGATCGGCTGCATTTCTTTTGCAAAATAAAAAAAAGATTGATTTTCTTTTCAAACTGTCCTTTGATGATGTGATTCCAGATGTGTGAATGTGCAGCAGCTTTCCTCTGAATCATGGTAAGATTCTGAGTCCATGAGAAGCCGGATTTTGGCAGTGAATCTGGAGATGTTGTATATCTTGAAATATCACCAACATTTCGCTTTGCATCATTGCAAGCCTTTAACTTGCTCAGCTGGGGTTTAAAAGATGCTGAATACTCAGTAATATTATCAGTTTACCTGATGAGAACAAAACGAAGTGGATTGATCTGAATAATGACACTTGTTACGTTCCCATTCTATGATTAGTCTAGGGGAATTGAGGGATACATAACAAAATGAAAGGAAAGTCCACATGGAGTCTCTCATCCCAGTCCCAGCCCTAAAGAACACTGCCAACCACTAAAAGAGCCACCACAAATTTGATTACATAAAGGAACCACAGAAACAAAGCAAAAAGGCTTCAGGAGGTGGCAAGGCCAAAATAACAAACAAAACAGAATCTTACTCAATTTTAAATCTAATTTACCTAACACCGGGGAAAATAAAAATTAACAAAAAGACAATAGCACTTCCTTAACTACCTAACTTATCCAAAAACAGAGGCAAAATGATTGACAAAAGAAAATGGCACCCTCCTCCCTACAAACTATAAAATAAACAATTGAACATATTAAATAAACAACTACCAAAAAGTCAGCATTATTAGGAGCTAGATTTAACAATCTAGGCGGGAGCACAGCAACAGTATGCTAACTTAATCTCTAGCACAAATTGACATTAAGTATCAATTAACAAACAACACTTGTCTGGTGCTGCAGAGATGGTCCATGTGGAGAGAGCTCAAGCCTCATTCTTCCCTCTCTCTTTTCAGCTGTGCTTTCTTGATGGCTTTTCTAGCGGGTTTCCTCTCTGGAGGAGCCAATGAATGAGGAGTTAGTTGGTCATCAGCAAACGAGTATCAGGTGCTAGTAATCAACTCCTATTAGAGCAGCAGCACAGAAGAGAAACAAAAACAGAGAACATACAAAAACTCTTAACTGACCCCAGAACAGTACAGATTACGTCACAGGACGTAACACACTAACTTTACAACATTGACATGGCTATTAAACTGAACTGAATCAAAATTCATTTAAACTAAACAAAAATGGAAAATGTTGCCTTTGCAACTAGTTGAAATAAGTTTAAGCTTTTTTGCATTTTATTGTTTTCAGTTAATGTTTTTTTTTAATGAAAATGTTAATGATGATGACCCTGATCATTTGGCAATATTTCTATTCTATTGTATTGTATTCTATATTTTAGAATTGTTTGGGGATTTTTTAAAATAAAAATCAGACATGTTTTTGTGTTAAGCTGGTTGTTTAGTGATTTTAGTACTTCAAATTAAACTAAATTAAAAATGTTGGCATGGCAACTAGCTAAAATGGAATAAGTTTATACTTTTAAAATAAATGTTTATTATTAATTTCATTTAATGTTATTTTATTTCAAGTAATGATTGTTTATGGTTTTAGTTTCAGTTAATGATAATACTATTATCATTTGACAATATTTCTATTCTATCCTATATTGTTTGTGGGTTTTTAATAAAAATCAGTCTTGGTTTTATTTAGTACTTCAGCTTAAACTGAATGAAAATGAGAAATGTTGCCATATTTCTTTTTTTTTTGTTGATATTTTTATATTTTATTTCAGTTAATGTTATTTTATTCCAATCAATAAACACTTGGTTTCTCAGTGTTTGTGTGTCGGCTGCACTGTAGAGTGTTTTGACGTCCTATCCTGAAATGATCTGCATTACTGCATGCAGAAGTTCTGTTTTTCACGCAGGCCTCACATTATCCACATGATCTCTCAGCACATTTCACATTACCCATCATGCTCAGCACAGCTCTGTTTGTGCCCGCCAGCCGTTCGTGCCCTTGATTGTGATTAATAAGGAAAAGCTTATGAAAACTGTATAATCTCTTTTTGCATAATTAATGGAAAACCGTGACAGCATCTCCAAACAAATAAGTCCTGTATTCAGAGAGAGCTGAGTGAGTTTTGAAACGCTCAGAGAGGATGAGTGGAGATATTTGATGATTTGAGATGATCTGAGTAACGTTACTGTATGTTATGACTGTATATGGAGTGTGATGATGCTTCATGTGTGAATCGCTAGAGATTCTGCTGTAATGTTTATATCCACTGGGCTGTCAGTGGAAATGACTGGTTTGCATATGAGAGCGAGGAAAAATCAAGGAGAAATTGTGCATTTATCAGCTGTTTAACAATCAGAATCCAGAGATTAAACTGAACTATTTTATGAGTTTTGACTGTATTTGTTTCATGCATTGTTATTTTAGTATAATGAATAGTTTTATTTTTTATTTATATATTTCCCTTTTTAATTTTTATTTTATTTTAAGTTTTAGTGATTTTATTGTGTTTTTGTCATTTATCTTTTTTTTAATGTCTGTATAGTTTTTATTTAATTTTTATTTCAGTTTTAGTTTTTTTTTTATTACAAGTTAAACATTTATTTCAGTTTACTTTTATTTCATATAGTATGTTTTTATTTCATATAATAGGTATTTCATTTTTCTTTACATTTATGCTTTTAGCAGACACTTTTTATCCAAAGTGACTTATAATAGAAGAACAAAATAATTAATTAATTGATGAAATATTTGTTGTCAGGTTGAGTAGAAAGCATGATTAGAAAACAAGTTAGAGCAGAGGGAAATGCAGATTTTAGGATTTTTTGTTAGTTATTTTTTCTAATTTATTTTTATTTTTATTATTATTAATTATTATTTATTTACCCCATCTATCAATTATGAGCATACAGTTATTAAATATAATTCCTCTGTGTATTCTTTTTTTTTTTTTTTTTAGCAAAAATAAACTCATGATAAATACTGTTACTGCAACTCCATGAAATGACCGTGTGACTAAACCTTTGGTCAAGCTGTCCACCACAGTTAGGAAGCTTTTGTTGAAATGTGTGTTTTCCTGCTGTCTAATGTGCTGTTCACACACACACACACACACACACACACACACACACACACACACACACACACAGTGGTCAGATCACGTGAGCTCCATTATGGAGCTGCTGGACGAGACTCATCCTGTTCTTAATGATCTTCATGTATCTGTTGACCATCTGAAGGTTCTTTAATGATCCTTACAGGGACCCTTAACACAGCCTCATATATCAAACACACCGATGCTCGATGATCCCAGTGTGCACTGCAGCGAAACCAGCTCTAACTGTGCTTCTTTAATTGGAGCTTCTTCTCTGGAAAGCAAAGGCCTCATCAATATTTTTGATACTCTTTATTTACGTAATGAATGACAAATGAGAGAAGACGTTTGAAAGTTTTGTTTTCTAAAACGACTTGTAGGCAAATCTCCACCTCATCCAGCACTCGTTCAGTTTTCTGTTTTATAAAAGATCCCTGATTACTGTTTCAGTGACGATTCAGAGTCTGAATGAATCAAACTCAATCGCAAACAAATTCACAACTCTTTGTTCATCAGAGTAGAATTTGTGAATCTTTATTTTTGTGGAAACTGTGATACATTTTATTTTTCAGGATTCACAGATAAATATGCATGCATGCAATAATGCATCTTTAATGAATAAAATCAATAATTTATTTTTTGATTGGTAGAGTATTGCAGGTTCCACAAAAATATTGTGCAGCAATTTTGTTGCAGTTTTCAACATTGATAATAATCAGAAATGTTTCTTGAGCAGCAAATCAGCATATTAGAATGATTTCTGAAGGATCATGTGACACTGAAGACTGGAGTAATGATGCTGAAAATTCAGCTTTGATCACAGAAATAAATTACAGTTTAACAGATATTCACATAGAAAATGGTTATTTGAAATTGTAAAAATATTTCCAAATTTTTACTGTATTTTTGATCAAATAAATGCAGCTTTGGTGAGCAGAAGATAGATATTTTTTAGAAACTCCTCACCAGTCTCAAACTTTTGACAGGTATTAGAGTCTGAATGAAGTCTCTGGAGCTGGTCTCATCTGTGGCTCTGTGTGTATCATTAGTTGGAGTGCTGTGTGACACAAGATGGACCTCAGACAGGAAGAGACACTAATGACTTCCTCTGTGTGGGTTTTCTGCCCATGAGCGCCAAACCGCTGTCAGTCATCTCAGAAAAACCTTCAGCAAGATGCTTCTTAATGAAACCAATAAATACAGATGGATATAGTCAACAGGAAACTAAAATTAGTAATGTATTTTGTGTAATAATCACAATACATCATTTCAAAGCAGCTTCACAAAAAATAAAGTTGTTAATGTTTATAATATCTTAATATCTTTATAGTTGCATTTATCAGATTAGAGCTGGATGATAATAGAGTTACGTTTTGCAGCAATACAAACAGTGAAGCAGTTGATATAACATGAGTGCACGTACAGTAAAGTCAGATGAACTCTCTCTCTGGCTGATAATACAGTAGATTTTCTGAGGCGGTTGTAGCATCAGTATTCATGAGGGTTGACGGTCTTATTGTTGCTCTGTCATCCATTAGCGCTCCATTGGAAATCACTCGCTCCTTCTTCATTATGTTGGCTGAGAGCCAGATTTCCGCTGATGTGTTCGCCATAAAATGCCTGCGAACCTCCAGCTTTCTGTGTGTTCAGCTCTCCAGCTTTCTCCATGACGCTTTGTGTGAATTATGGGAGAACTGTGAGCAAAGATTCAATCTATGAATGCAATTATGTGATTATTCTACTCACTTTTCAACTTTAAAATCAAATTTAAAAATGTGAAAGCGTTAACAAATTACTACAACAGACCACGATTAACCCCAAAAGATCGATTGTTATACATGTGTTAAATATCACTGTAGTAATATGTCTTGAAAAACACTTCATTTAAAAGTTGAGTGATAATATTTCAAAGACATTTCCATCGTTTTGACAGATAACAAATATTGTAATGACCTGCTTTGATTTGAGTTTACTGAAACATTTCAGTAAACAATGCAGTGAGATTTTAAAGCATCTGTGTAAAAGCGATCTATCATTAATTAAATCACAAATGCACAGTATATGCTGTCTTTTTTCATTTTACAGCAAAATACAAAGTAAGAATGAAATCTATATTCTGAAGGTTTTTACTGAAGGGTTTGTTCATATAACATTCACCTGGTTTTATACAAAATTTACTCATCAAACATGGTGTAAATGTGTTTTCTGATTTAAAAAGAGAAATCAAAAATCCCATCTGGAAAAACTTTTAACTCTAACATGGCAACAAAATCAAACCAGAATTATGAATCTGACTTTATACAATACTATTATAGTTGGGTTGGGTTAATATTTTGAATGATTTTATTTTATTTTTTAATTTTATTTAATATTATTTAATTTGATTTATTTTCTGCTTACATGTAAATTTTAGATAAAAATTTTAGTAATCTTCTTGTGTGTGTGTGTGTGTGTGTGTGTGTGTGTGTGTGTGTTTAATTAGTTTAGGTTGTTTTAAAATATGTCTACAGTATATAGTTTTTAGTAATTTTTATTTCAGTTCTAGTTTAAGTTATTATATAGTTAAACTAAATGAAAATGAGAAGTAATTAGGAGGAAAGGCTTCAGCTCTTCCACTGATATTCTTGTTAAATTAAAATAGCCATCGTTATGTTATTCTCAGAAAATACAACATGAAGGAAACTTTACAGCTCATTCGGTCAAACTAACGCTCAAATAAAGATTATTTGTAGCACAGCCTCATGATCTGAAATGATTTCTTTCAGTCTTTTTGAGTGAACTTCCTAAAAGAGCCTCCTATAATTCAAACACATATAGTCTCGTTAGGACAAATGTGGATAATTTAGAAGACAGAAGAGGCGTTTGTGTGTTTAATATCACAGGTGCATGACGTTTAAATCTCTATAATATTTGAATCAGAGCTCTCAGAGGAACGGATTTGTCTGGCTTTACTGCATTCTGGGAACACAAGAAAACAGACGCCGTTCCAGCAAACAAATGACTAAACGTTACTCATCACATTTGGCCGTCAGAATGACTGCTGTTTTCATCCGGTCTTTCTTTAAGTGTATTAAAGCCAGAGCAAACTTGCCCACAGACGCTGGTTCATGAATGTAAAGCGCAGCGATGCTAAGAACTGCTGAATAGCAGAAACATTTCCCCTCACTAATTCAACAGAAGCAGCGCACTGCTAAGGGAACATCAACCTGATGAGCGATTGATTCTAAACAGCACCATTAAAATTGTGTGTAACTTTTGATTTGCTATTTTATTGACTGAATTATATTTATAATCCAAGTTTTCTCTTGTTTTCTTGTCAGGGCTGATTCTTGAGATCCTAGTGTGTTTCATGCACTGCTCAGTTTTGAGATTTTGGTCTATTCTGCTTCCATATCATGTCTCTTCTCTCAGACTAGTGGAAAGAAAACATCTAAATACACATTTAAGAGTTTATCTTATTGCTCTTTTATATATTTTTGTCTGTAGATTTCGATCTTTAAAGAGATTTTTCTCTTGCATTCAGCAAGCTTTACAGTTTTATTCCTCTCTGTATTCTGAAGGTTTGTTCATGTTTCATTCACACTGATTTATACAACATTTCACTCCTGAAAACATTGGAGCAAACATGGAAATGTATTTGTTTTCTGTCTGTTGATAGTATTTTCTGATTTATGGAGTGATATAAAGAGAAATCAAAAAAAAAAGAAAAAAGAAAAGAAAACCTTTAACTCTATATATGACAACAAAACCAAAAAATTATGAAC
Organism: Spinibarbus caldwelli; assembly: GCA_039654775.1. NCBI lineage: Eukaryota > Metazoa > Chordata > Actinopteri > Cypriniformes > Cyprinidae > Spinibarbus > Spinibarbus caldwelli. The sequence goes on along the minus strand of CM077242.1, from coordinate 463,942 downwards.
CTGATTTTCTGATCCAGCAATCAGATTTATGTTCTGGAAATATATGTAAATTAGTACATATTTAATTAGATAATGTCTCATTTTCATATTTAGACATAACATTAAAAACTTATGTAATAATATATAATATAATGTAATAAGACAATTGTCTTAATGTAGCATTGCTGTCACTGAGATACTGTTATAGTTTTGTTAATATTTTGATTTACTTTTTATTTCTATATTTTTTGCTTTCATGTTAATTTTAGTTAAATATTTACTCATTTTGTTTTGTGTTTTTGTCATTTTAGTAGTTTTTTAAAAAATATGTGTAGATTGTTTTTATTAATTCTTATTTCAATTTTGGTTTCAGTTATATTAGTACATAAGGTTAAACTAAAATAAAATGAAAATGTTGCTTGGAAACTAGCTAAAATATGTTTTTTTGTATTTTATTTTATTTCAGTAAACATTTATTTTATTTCAAGTAAAACTAGTTTAAGGTTTTAATTTTAGTTTTAGCTTGCTGTAATGAATTCAATAATTTTATGGATTTGGCGGCACTGTTGGATGAGATCAAAACCTGAACTGAATTGATCTGAATAATGACTCTTCTGTAGAATTGTCTTCTGTAGAGCTGCTTTACAGCTGAAACTGAAATCACTGATGAATTTCACAACATTAATTGTCTTGATATTAAATGTTCCTGTTAAATGTGAAATTTTCCTGTTCTGTATTGCATGAAGCGCTGTAGAAATAAATGCGCTTGACTTGTATGGTGTCAGGCAGCAGAAATCTGTTCCGTCTGCACACATGAGAAGTTCCAGTAAGAAGCGTCTGCAGAATGAGATTCTTAAGAGATGCTGGAAGTCTTTAGAGCGTCTCAACTCTCGCATCTTCAGAAGTGACCCGAGGCGACCCGCGTCCTCTCATGTGGATGAGTGTGTGTTTCTGAGCGTTTCTTCAGTCATGTGTGTGTGTGTGTGTGTGTGTGTGTGTGTGTGTGTGTGTGTGTGTGTGTTATGGCTCGTCTCAGGATGCGGTTAAAACACAGCAGAAAGCTCTTCTTTCTCACACAACTCTACTTGATCATCAGTGGATGAGCTTTCAAACAGAAAAAGGGCTTTCGGAGCACATCAGTCCGGGAAAAACCTCAGCAGATCACTAAATACATATCTAATCAAATCAAAACACATGAGCTCTGATATCTTTGACTGTTCACTGATGCTTGAATATTTCAAATAGAAACTCTGAATGCATCTTCATTATTAAATCATATTAAAACTACACTGGCCGTCATTCAAAACATGTTTCAAAAGCATTAAATGAAATGATGAGCCATCATATTTAGTTTCCTAATGCATTACACTGCAAAAATGATTTTCTTAGTGTTTTTGTCTTTTTTTTTTCTTTTTTTTTAATCAAGATACATTTACTTGTGATGCAAAATGACTTGTTTCTATCAATGTATCAACATTTATGATTGTAATTATTTATCATATGATTAAAACAAGAACAATTATCTGTCAGTGGAGTCAGAAAAATATTTTTCTGACCTCACTGGCAGATTTTTCTTCTTGTTTCAAGCAAAAACTCACTTTCTTTTTCTCATAAACCAAGACTCAATATCTCAAGTCATGATCATGATCAGTATGCATCACCAGTAAATGCATCTTAGTTTAAGAATCTTTAGAAATTTGTACTACAAAACAAGACAAAAACACAGTGGAGGAAAATGATTTGTTGCAGTGTAGGTATCATAATAATAATAATGTGCTGTTGTTTGAGTGTGTTTTTCTGCTGATCTGGCTGGATAAAGGTCGAATCGATCTGCTGTTTTCTCATGACTTCACACACGCTGGAGTTTTTCTGATGTGAAGCATTTATTGGCGCTGCTCGTGTTGCTCTGCTGCTCTATGAGCGCTTTTTCTGACAGAAACTGTGTTTATTTCTAATAGCACCACTGTGTGAAGTGTGTTTTTGAAGCTGAGCCACAGAAAAACCCCTGATTAATGCCTGCTGATTTTGCAGTTTTGCAGTTTTAATCCAGTTTTGGATGAAGCTCAAACAGTAGATCATGGGTGTGATTCTCAGGGACTACATGAAGAGATAAAAATTATACCTGCAATGCAATGCAAATTTCTTTGAACAAAATAAATGCAATGTAAATGTAGTTTTGCATAAAATATTTCTTGATGTTTGGCAGTCTGATCAATGGAGGTAATTGCAACTTTTTTCCCCCTCACAATTCTGACTTTTTTTTTTTTTCTTTTGTGCACTAAAATGTTTAATCTTTTGAGTTTTTTCCCTTAAACTTTTGTTACAGTGGAATTCTGAAGATATAAATTATGATTTTCCTTTGCAATTCTGAATTTACATCTCACTATATTTAACTAAAACTGAAAGTAAAAATAAAACCAATAAAAAACATTTTCATCACTTAAAAAACAAAAATGTTAACTAAAATAAAATAAAATAAAATGTATATATTTTTTATTTCAGCTAGTTGCCAAGCCAGCATTTCTCATTTAATTTAATTCAACTTGATGTACTAAAATAGCTAACACTAAACCTAAAATAAAAATTAAACTATATAGAAATTAAATGAAATTAAAGAAATTAAAGTATATAATAAATAGAAATTAAATTAAAGTATATAATAAAAAACTATATAAACATATAAAAAATTAAAAAAGACTATAAAGACATGAATAAAACACTATAAAAATACTAAAAATGACTAAAAAATTAAACGAAATTACTGAAACTTTAACCAAAATTAAAATGAAAACAGAAAATAAAAAAAAAATAATAAAAATAATTGTGACTTTTCTTCACAATTGTGATTTTAAAGCTGCAATCCGTAACTTTTTTTTTTTTTTTTTTTGGTTAAAAATTGTCCGAAATCAATATTTGAGCAAGTACATAACCAGCCAGTGTTCAAAACTATCTCTTTACTTTAACCCGATTCACAACTTATAATAATGTTTTCTAATTTGAGTGGTACGGGTAGGAATTCGCGGGAAATTCGAGCATGCTGCCTCGTCATTACGTCACGTCTGTAAACATAAAGAAGTTTTCCCGGCTAATAGCTATCTCACATGTGAGGATCCTGCAGGTGGCGCATCGTTTAGCCTTTTCTCACAGCAGCTGGAATAATCAAATTAATCATTTTGATGGCGTATTGTAATCCAGAAAGGATTATGTTTATGAAACACTTGTGACTTAAAGTAAATTATATTCCAGTTTTAAATGCACTTCTGATTATAGATAGCCTGAGATTACACAAGTTTTTGTATTTTAAAGAGAGCCAGTTCGAAGGAAGAATAATATTCTTTTTGGATTAAAAGAATATCTTTATATGAAATTCGAATGGTATGACAATTAGAGATTAGACTTTACAGAAATTGAAACCTACATGTAATGATAATACACACTACATACACGTAGTCACGCAATGCTGATGTTGTTAACATTAACAGTTCGAGAACAAAGTATAACAATAAAAACAATTTGCACGGCGTGATATGATATGAGCGAACCGATCGTTAGATTTAATCACCATTGTAGCGCAATTTATTGTAATGCTGTTTTCCTCAGTTGGTCAGCACAAAAGTGGCAGACTTGTTACTTACTCGTTCAGATGACAATATCCAGTGAAAATTCTTATTTGGGTCATATATTCCAAGATGTAGAATCTGTGATTCTGAAGTACAGTAGCCACACATACTCCTCAAAACATTAGATTCATATAACAGAGCCTTAATGAACTTATCAAATGTAAACTTTCAATGACTTATTTGGATAAAAGCATCTGCCGAATGCATACATATAGTAAAACAGCACATATTATTCTATTATACATAATAATATGCGGCGTTGTTGTCGTATGACTGTGTATAATGTCATGTCCTGATCATATTGCTTTGTGGAATACGATTTATATTCACATGACGGCGGTAAATGATGACAGAACTGACTGTTTTTTGGTGAAGAGACTCTTTGATTTTCTTGCATTTGCTTTTATTAATCTACTCTTTTCCTTCTTTTTCTTTTGTAGTAAACTTCGATCACTTCCAGATTCTGCGAGCCATCGGGAAAGGGAGCTTTGGGAAGGTAAGACGACTAATTCACATCCATTATCCACGTCTGTACGTACCGTAGTAAAAGAAGAGTTCCTCCAGAAGCTTGTACAAATAAATGAATAATCAGATGAAGACAGATTGGTGTGAACCGAGCCGTCGAGCCGCTGCTGTGTCACATGTAAGTACAGTGAGAGATTGAAATCAACGCAGAACCCTGGGTAATTCAGCCGCTCTAATTACCCAGCGCTCTCGTTATCTGAAACAAGGCCGGCTGAGATTTACCGCTTAAGTAGGGCTTTAAGTAATTACAATTGAATTTTTCCATTAATCTGGACCATAGCAGTTAATTAATTTAACAGAGACTCTTCTGCTGCTGTGAGAGACTCACGTGTGTCTCATCTGGAGCTTCAGAAGAGAAACAAAGACTTGAACTCAAGATACAGTCCAGAGTCATTTATGAAGAAAACTCAGATCTGCATTACGTCTCATGAGCTGCATTTATGGTAATACATTTAAATGTATGATTTTAAGGAGATTTTTATTGACCATAAAGTATGTTGGTATTGTGTTGGATCAGTATCAGATCTGAGTTGATACACTTGTGTGGTAGTCTGTCTGTATCCCATGAATGAACCGCAGATTTACTTCATCTGTGGGCTCTTTAAAGTCTTTAAAATGTTTTAGGCATTTCCTAAATATTCTGTACTGTCGAAAGAAACAGCCTTGGTTAATTCACTAGTGGGAAGATACCAAAACACAAAAGCTGACCTTTGATTTGGCCCACCATGCAAAATCATAAGAGGAGGGAAGACATAGGGAAAAAACATACCATTGAAATATATTTGTTTTAACTTTTTTTTTTTTTGCATTGAAATGTAAAAAAACGACAAAAAAAACAAACAAACAAAAAAAACAACAAAAAAAAAAACAATGTAACTGAATATATATATATATTTTAATATCTAGTATTTTTTTTTTTTTTTGCTGTGAAATGTAAAAAATATAACTGAAATAATGATAAAAAAAAATTACAAAATAATTAAAATAATATTTTTAAAATAATTTTCAAACATTTTTTTTATTGTTTGAAAATGTTTAAAATGTAATATTTTATTTAAATATAATATAGTTGAATATAATGCAACATTTACTTTTGGCCCATGACCTTCAATCAAGTTTGATTCTAGACAGTGTTGTTTTAGTGTCATACTATTATAATTTTTAGTAATATTTTGAATCAGTTTTTATTTTTATAATTTCAGTTAATGTTTTAGTAACTTTGTTGTATTTTATACATTTTATATATATATATATATATATATATATATATATATATATATATATATATATATATATACACACATACAGGTCCATCTCAATAAATTAGAATGTCGTGGAAAAGTTCATTTATTTCAGTAATTCAACTCAAATTGTGAAACTCGTGTATTAAATAAATTCAATGCACACAGACTGAAGGAGTTTAAGTCTTTGGTTCTTTTAATTGTGATGATTTTGGCTCACATTTAACAAAAACCCACCAATTCACCATCTCAACAAATTAGAATATGGTGACATGCCAATCAGCTAATCAACTCAAAACACCTGCAAAGGTTTCCTGAGCCTTCAAAATGGTCTCTCAGTTTGGTTCACTAGGCTACACAATCATGGGGAAGACTGCTGATCTGACAGTTGTCCAGAAGACAATCATTGACACCCTTCACAAGGAGGGTAAGCCACAAACATTCATTGCCAAAGAAGCTGGCTGTTCACAGAGTGCTGTATCCAAGCAAGCCGAAGAAAGCTCACGTCACACCTCTCTTCATCAGCTTGCACTGGTTGCCAATAGCCGCTCGCATCAAATTCAAGGTACTGATGCTTGCCTACAAGACAACCACTGGCGCTGCACCAACATACCTAAACTCGCTAGTTCAGACCTACGCGCCCTCCAGAAGCTTGCGTTCTTCTAGTGAACGACGCCTTGTGGTGCCATCCCAAAGAGGCACAAAATCACTCTGATGGACCTTTTCCTGGACTGTTCCCAGCTGCTGGAATGACCTGCCTATCTCAATCTGAGGAGCTGAGTCTTTAGCCATTTTCAAAAAACATCTAAAGACACATATTTTTCGCCATCACCTGACCAATTATTAATAGCACTTATCTATTCTATTCTATTCTATTCTATTCTATTCTATTCTATTCTATTCGTTTTGGTCTAATTTATTTATTTAAAAAAATCCTTGCTATGTGCACTGTACTAGACTAACTGAGACTTGTCACATCACTTGTATATTGTTGCTCTCTCGTTGGTCTGTTTGCTTCTACTTTGTAAGTCGCTTTGGATAAAAGTGTCTGCCAAATGACTAAATGTAAAGGTAAATGTAAATATATATATATATATATATATATATATATACACACACACACACACACACATATATACAGTCAAACCAAAATTTATTCAGACACCTTCAACATTTTTCACATTATATCACAGTTTATTTGCTATAGTTTAGAAAATGGTAATAAAATATGAGAAGAACTCAGAGTTAAATTGTGTAGAACAAATTAATCTTGATAATGTCAGATAACTTTGATAGAAAGGCATGTAATGAATTCTTTTGAATAGCTGTCAGCTGTTAAATTTAAGTACACGATTAGATAATACCAATTTAGCTCAACATATTACATTTTGTTCAGTCTGTGGTGTGAAAAGATCACATTAGCAATTAAAGAAAAAACACTTAAGTAAAACATGCTCAGGTCAAAGTGTTTGAATAATTTTTGGTCCAAAATTTGTATCAGTTTTACTGGTAGTCCACTGTATGAAGAATTCTGGGATATAATATGTCACAGTTTACATTATTTATCCTCACTTACATAAATGAACTATAGTGTCCTGCACCCGCTAGAAAAAAATATCAAAAATTATATCTGGTGTCTGAATATTTTTTGGTTTAACTGTGCTCAATAACTGTGCTATATAAATATATATATATATATATACACACACACACACAAGTGGATCTCAATAAATTAGAATGTCGTGGAAAAGTTTAAGTCTTAATTTCAGGAGTTTAAGTCTTTGGTTCTTTTAATTGTGATGATTTTGTCTCACATTTAACAAAAACCCACCAATTCACTATCTCAACAAATTAGAATACTTCATAAGACCAATAAAAAAAAACATTTTTAGTGAATTGTTGGCCTTCTGGAAAGTATGTTCATTTACTGTATATGTACTCAATACTTGGTAGGGGCTCCTTTTGCTTTAATTACTGCCTCAGTTCGGCGTGGCATGGAGGTGATCAGTTTGTGGCACTGCTGAGGTGGTATGGAAGCCCAGGTTTCTTTGACAGTGGCCTTCAGCTCATCTGCATTTTTTGGTCTCTTGTTTCTCATTTTCCTCTTGACAATACCCCATAGATTCTCTATGGGGTTCAGGTCTGGTGAGTTTGCTGGCCAGTCAAGCACACCAACACCATGGTCATTTAACCAACTTTTGGTGCTTTTGGCAGTGTGGGCAGGTGCCAAATCCTGCTGGAAAATGAAATCAGCATCTTTAAAAAGCTGGTCAGCAGAAGGAAGCATGAAGTGCTCCAAAATTTCTTGGTAAACAGGTGCAGTGACTTTGGTTTTCAAAAAACACAATGGACCAACACCAGCAGATGACATTGCACCCCAAATCATCACAGACTGTGGAAACTTAACACTGGACTTCAAGCAACTTGGGCTATGAGCTTCTCCACCCTTCCTCCAGACTCTAGGACCTTGGTTTCCAAATGAAATACAAAACTTGCTCTCATCTGAAAAGAGGACTTTGGACCACTGGGCAACAGTCCAGTTCTTCTTCTCCTTAGCCCAGGTAAGACGCCTCTGACGTTGTCTGTGGTTCAGGAGTGTCTTAACAAGAGGAATACGACAACTGTAGCCAAATTCCTTGACACGTCTGTGTGTGGTGGCTCTTGATGCCTTGACCCCAGCCTCAGTCCATTCCTTGTGAAGTTCACCCAAATTCTTGAATCGATTTTGCTTGACAATCCTCATAAGGCTGCGGTTCTCTCGGTTGGTTGTGCATCTTTTTCTTCCACACTTTTTCCTTCCACTCAACTTTCTGTTTTAGTTTTAATTACCTATATATACTCTGGCCTGACGAATTTAATGAGGCACAGCTTAGAAATTAGATCAACACTAGTTCAACATAATGATGTAATGTTTATGTTTATGTTATTAATGCAAGATATTACACTCAAAAAGGTACAAAATCTGTCACTGAGGTGGTACAGTTTCAATAGGTCCATCTTATTTACCCCTAAAGGTGCATATTAGTATCTTAAAGATACATATCAGTACCTTTTCTTTGTGAGAGTGTTTTCAGGAACGTCAGATATTTTCTTTTGTGGTCAGACGGGACTGATAATGATGAATGGAGCAGACAGCTTTCAAATATCAGATAAGTCTGCGGGTAATATTATTCTCAGAGCCTCTGATTTCATCTTTCCCTTTGCTCTTTTTAAATGGTCTTTTAGGAAATAAGTGACCCTCTTCTGAAGCCCATCAGCTGCCACTGCGCAATAAATCATGTCAGAAGGAGTTTGAACCGCCTCATCATGTCTTCATCAGAGCTAGAACCATAAAAATATGAGAAATGGCTGGGTTTGGCCTGAGTTTGATAAGAACAGAAGAACAGAAGTGAGGACGAGCACTTGTGTTCATTTCTGCTGTCAGTGTTTGTGAAGCAGGACTGAATATTATATTACATGCTTGTAGCGATGCTGGAGAAAGCCTTGAAACATCATTAATCTGAGAGAGACGGCAGGATCTGTGAAACTGTGCTTTTCCAGATGCTTTCTGTGTCAGAATGTGACATGTAACATGTTGTGCATTTAATTGAAGAGCATTTTTATCCGATTAACTTCCCATTGCTTGTCATTATTAATGCCTGTTTGAACAGCTAGAACTTTATATTCCCATGGTGAAAACTCAGCAAACTTTATATGCATGAAGGGTATGTGGCTAATTGCATTTTGTGTAATTTGAGGATTAATGGGATGTATGGTTGCCTAGCAACTAGCAGTTAAATTTGAGCTAGACCAGAGGTGGCCAAAGTTTTCAATATGAAGGGCCAAAAATCAAACTTGATTGAGGATCGTGGACCAGAAGTAAATGTTGCATTATATCCAACTATATTATATTAAAATGTATTACATTTGAAACTTTTTTCTTTTTTTTTAACGAAACAATTTTTAAATGATTTTTAATCATATGTAAAATAATTTTATAATGATTGAAAAATTTATTACATTTTTAAATTATTAATTTGTTTGCTTATTTTTGTGTATAAATTTTAATATAATATAGTTGGATATAATGCATCATTTACTTTTGGCCCACAACCCTCAATCAAGTTTGATTTTTGGCCCTTCATATTAAAATGTTTTGGCATCTCTGCTCTAGACATTGTTATTTTAGTGATATTTTGATATTTACAGTTTAATTTTATTTATCTACTATTATAGTTTTTAATTCTTATTTTTTTATTTTTATATTTCCTGTTTTCATTTTAATTTTAGTTCAAGTATTAGTAATTTTGTTGTATATTGTCATTTTTGTTTTGTAATATATTTTAATATATATATATTTTTTATTTATATATATAGTTTTCTGTATAGTTTTAGTTATCTCTAGTTTTTATTAATTTTTATTATAGTTTTAATTATTTTGGTACAGTTATTTTGCTAGCTCATGTTACATATTTTTTTAAATTTTACGTTTTAATTTTATTTTTAAAAATTTAATTTTGTTGTGTGCTTTATTATTTTTTAGTAGGTTTTTTTTCTTTTTTTAAAAAAATATTTAAATTATATATATATATATATATATATATATATTTTTTTTTTTTTTTTTTTTTTATCAAAATCACATTGTTTTTACATTTCAATGCAAAAATAAATTTAAAAAAGTTAAAACAAAAATATGAATTAGAGATTAAGCTTGTTTTTGGATGAAATGTTTGACCCAACATGCTGGGCTGTTTTTAACTCAACTATATTTTATAAATTACTTTAATGCTGGATTGAAATGAATCCAAAATGGGCTGGAAATTCTAATTGTTTTAATGCATGCAGAATAATTACAGTAACATCACGGGCAACAGTTATTCAAAAGGTGAAATTTATTAATAAAAACACCCAGGCATGTTCAAAAATACAACTGTACATGTGTATATGAGGGAGAAAAAAAGTGCAGAAAAGACTGGTATACTGGTAATATAAGACCAAATTTTACCAGTAATTCCCTGTACAATTCTACATCTGATATATATATATATATATATATATATATATATATATATATATATATATATATATATATATATATATAGCAAAATGTGATTTTAATAGAGATGAAAAAGCAGGCATGAAAACTGGTGAGACGTTTGGAAGACATGGTGATTATGAGCGTCACTAAAACATTGAGAGCTCAAACCTGAGTTCAGCCCAATCTGAAAGCACCTTCAGCAGCATCTCGGCTTAATTTGTGTGTCCTGCTGTGATACACGGCCCCGTGGAGAGCAGCTCCGCTGGGGGCCGGTGGGATTAGATCCCCATCAGAGCGGATGGTAATGACACGGCAGGAGATCTGCAGTCTGTGTTCCCACTGCACATCTCAGTTTAATTGCAGACTTGCATTTGTTTTTAAAAAATGCAACTGGGACACAACAAATAAAGACTTATTACAATGGGAGCTAATTAGTATGAGAATAGATATTATCCTAAATTGTGCATGATAAAGTGATAGTTCAGCCAAAAATGCAGTTCAAAACTTTTTGTGTCACCAGAAAACTTGCCCTAACTATATCTAGGTCACTAATCAAATAAATGTTGTTTTTTTGGGAAGCATCACAATTTATAAGATATAATTGATGTTTTAAGTAGTAATTAGATGTTTATTTTGTAGCCAAATAAGAAAAAATAACACTGTTCAAAAATGTGGGGTCAATAAAACTTTTTAAAGTTTTTGAAAAAAGCTGCTCACCAAAGCTGCATCTATTTGATCAAAAATACAGTAAAAATTGTGAACTATTATTTAATTTTAAAGCAGCTGTTTTTTCTGTGAATATCTGTTAAACTGTAATTTATTTCTGTGATGCGCAGCTGAATTTTCAGCATCATTACTCCAGTCTTCAGTGTCACATGATCCTTCAGAAATCATTCTAATATGCTGATTTGCTGCTCAAGAAACATTTCTGATTATTATCAATGTTGAAAACAGTTGTGCTGCACAATATGTTTGTGGAAACTGTGATACGTTTTATTTTTCAGGATTCACAGATGAATAGAAAGTTGAAAAGAACAGCATTTATTTGAAATAGAAATCTTTGGATATATATAAATACTGTCTTTACTGTGAATAAAATTATGTGAATAAAATTAGGCCTATTCATTTCTTAAACTTTTGAACAGTGGTGTAAATGAATGATTAATGAACTAAATAAATGTTGTAATATGGATATCGAATTAAACAATTATCTTACAGAAATAAAAGGGCATCATATCCTTTCAAAATCAAATTCCAGTTCATCCTTCATGCTTTCCCTAATTCTCTCTAAATGAGATGTATTTTAATAACATAATAATAATCAGCAGCCGTGTTTTAATAACAGGTGTGAATCTCAAACTATTCAGTTCGCGACTGAAGTAAATAGTAAAGATGGTGCACCTGTACAGTGTTGTAAAGGGAAGTTGCTAAAGGAAGGCTGATTTGTTGCTAAAAGTTGCTAAATGACATTGTGATGTAAAATTGTATCACTGCATCAAATCTCAGCAAAAAATACATTTTACATATGTTGATTTAGATTTGTTCGTAAAGTAATATAAATGCATAATATATTAAAATGTAAATAACTGTTCTTAAATACATTAAATTTTTGAAAGCGTACACATTTTTGAATGATTGCAATTTATTATTTTTTTATTAGCTAGTAAACACGTAAAACTACACATTCTGAACAGTTAATAGTTTTAAGCAGTGTATTAGTAGTTAGTTAGTATGCTACACTCTAAGAAAAGTCTTTAAAATAGGGCACATTCTACTAGGCTATTTTAATATGAAGGAATTTTCTGTATTGATTTTTCCACTCCTGCATTTTAAATTATGCATTGTATTTTGTGTTTTCGGGTTACAGCAGATAATGGATAATGGATAACGTCCTGGAAAATTACTAGTTGCCTACCTTTCCCATTTTTCTAGATATTTTTCTTACAGTGTACCATCAACAATCGCACGTACAAGCTACTAACACAAAGTGTATCATAAATTAACACTTATTAAATTACGAAATTATTTTATTACTATTATTATTAAAATAAATTAAACAATTGCAAATTGCAGTTAAATTAATTCACATGATGTGTGCACTACTAGGCATCTTTGGTTTTCTCTTTTTGTGTAATTTAAATGGTAAATGTTCCTTTTTTATCATTTGAGTCACTTTTCAAAAGTTGCTAAAACTTACCAAATAAATTTTAAATATAGCTACATTTGTTGCTAGGTGCTTTTGAAAGAAAAGGTTGCTAGAGTAGTCTGAAAAGTTGCTACATTTAGCAACAAAATTGCTAAGTTGGCAACACTGCGCCTGTAACGTTCGTCTTTTATCGCAGTTGACGCGACACGATCAGTGTTTATTCCGGAACGAAATGTGAAGAGCTCACAGTGATTGGACAGAAACCATCAGATCATTACTCCATTCTCTGTAAGTTACCAAATCCACAAATGAAAACACTGAACACATACTCTGAAAATTCTATTGCGATTCATCAACATTAACAGGTGTGAGTTTGAGAATAACCGAAGTGTATGTGAACGTAACATTATTACACGCTCAAATACACATTAACTACTGTAAACTGCTGCTGTATGAACATGTCTTTATGTGAAGATGATGCCTTTCAAAAATACTAATAAAACAGGTTTGTGTAGTGATGGGAAAAACGAAGCTTCGAAGCTATGAATCAATTGAACCAACTGCTTCGTAAAACGATTCCCTGTTTCGAAGCGCTCGAATCACTACAGGCTGACGGCACCTGCTGGTCAAAACAGTGTAAATACAACAAAAACCCGTGCCAATTTACAAACCAATTGCAGATGTGTTCATGAAAGTGTAACTGATTAAATGTATTTTACAAATAATGAAAATATCATTAAATATGGGGCTTCTGTAAAATTGTTGTGTTATTAATTTGTAGCCCTTGTTTTGTGTTTAGAAACAATTTTCAATCTGAAATAGCAAAAATTTACAAATAATAAAAAAAAAACACGTAACATGCTGAATTAAATATGAAATTTTGAAGACAAATTGTAAAATATGCTACAATAATCTTTTATTTACAACTTTAGACATTTTTTTTTTTACATTGTAGGCAGGACTTGGCAAATTAAATCAGTTAATCAGAAGCAATTAAATATCATTTTCACGTTGTATTATACATGCATAACTATTAAAATTCATTAAAGTAATTAAAAATTAATCTACATTATAAAACTGACCCAAGATCATTTAAACCATTAGACGCAATTTAGTGACACTCTTAATTTTGCAATGTTTCGAGACCAAGGTTCAAAACAGTAACATAGCCTCATTTGCTGAAATCACAAGATTGGTGAATTTAGAACAAGCTGATTCAAAACAAAAGATTCGTAAATGTTTCGAAGCTTCATGCATCAGTGTTTTGAAAGTGTCCAGTGCCCTCATTTACATTCACATGTCTTCATTCAAGCTTATATGATCATAAATGAGGCCGATTGTGTTCAGTGTTGCAGGCTGTTCGTTTGCTCGTTCTTCTGTGTTTATGAAAGCAATAGTGATTAATTGAGTTGTTCGTTCACATGAGCTCGTCTGAATGAATCCTTCAGCCTACAATGCTTTCTGTAACTGTTGGGTTGTGTCTCTGTGTGTGTGTGTGTGTGTGTGTGTGTGTGTGCCGATAGCGCTTGTCTCTCTCAGATGAACGTGTTCAAGAGCAAATCAAGCCTTCAGTGTTCTTCTCTCAGTCTTTGTCTCCTCTCTCCGCTCATCCGTTTCCAGCCTTTTAATTTTTAATTTTCGGCCGGTTCCAGATCTCTCGGTGTGTGTGTGTGTGTGTGCAGATGAGATGTTGAGATGCTGGATGAATGATGTGTTTTGTTATTGGGGTTGTAAGTGTGCTTTCATTTCCTGAGCTGCGTCACTGAAACTGAAGAGAAAACACATTTACTTGAGAGGAAATTATTCCTCTTTGTCACTGACAGACTCATCAGGGCTGTTTGGAAACAGTGTGTGTGTGTGTGTGTGTGTGTGTGTGTGTGATCATTCAGAGAAAAATCACTCTGCTTGTTCCAGTCAGTTGTGTTTAGTTCAGCTTCGATAGAATCGAATCCACTCCAGTCGATCTTATGGATGATTTTACGCTGTCACGAGGGAATCTGATTCTGTGTGGAGAGCACAGGCTTTATCTGGATTCAGATACACTCTACTGTGATGCCATAGAAGAGCCATTCTCCAAGAACAGTTCTTAAAAGAAACATTTTTCTAAGTGTGAAGAACATCTTGTTTGTTTCTAATTTGATGTTTCTAGTCAAAAATGACTGACTTTTTAAAAACTGCCTGTAAAACTCTCATTATGCTGTATTATCACCAAATATTGGATTCAGTCTTTTTTTCAACTGGATGGTTTATTGATCTGAGCTTACGCAGCTCAGTTTTTGAGTGAAAAAGTATTATTTAGGACCCTATGAAATCCGTTTCATTTTTTTCTTAAATTCAGATTTTTCCATTTTATTTTTCTGGACTCTGTTTTAATGGATAGAGTTTAACAACAACAGTCTATTAAAAGTTCAACAAAACATACATTTTAGAGCCCTATGAAATACAAAGAGCAGTTCTTAAAATAACTCTTTTCCTAAGTGTTAAGAATATTTTAACCCATTTTCCTCTTTTCTCTGGACTCTGTTTTAATGGATACAGTTAAAAAAGAAATAATAATAAATTAGGGCCCCATGATGTACGTGAATTTTTTTATTTTATTTTATTTATTTATTTTTGAAATTTGGTTTTATTTTTACCAAATTTTGCATTTATCATTATAATTTTTCTGGATTACATTTTAATGGTTTAATTAAACTTGAGTTATCAAAAAGAATGTCCAATCAATTGAATTAAAAAATCAGTTTAATTAATTTTTTTTTTTTTTCAATAATAGGGCCCTATGATTTTTATTTTTATTTTTTCAGAAATTCTGTGTATTTTGAAATCTGGTAATTAAATGAAAGCATAAAATGTTAACAATTTAATATTTTAATCAAATGGAAATTAAACAAAACTTTTCATCTTTTGCCAAAGTGTTTACTGTTAAAATCAAAACATGTAATATATGATTATTAAATTTAAAGTCTCAATTATTATTATTATTACATTGAGACATACTTTCTACTGTACAGCAGTAATATATTTCTGACATAATTTCTCTAGGTTAAACCAAACGTTTTTCAAATTTAAGTGTTCAGTTGTACTTTTGATTTATTCATCCAAAATTCAAATTCGGTAACATTCTGTGTTATACAGTAAATTCCATTTTTATGACTGGATTCCACGATTTTGTCAGTGTTCATTCATAAACAGAGGTGCTTGAGCACAGATCAATGAGGCTTATGATCAATCAGCACCAAAAAGAAACACAAAATCTGTCAAAGAAAAAAATGGAATACAATATTTGGTGATAATACAGCATAACATGAAATTCAGAAACAAGTTTTTGTAGGCCGGTCGTTTTTGAGTGTTTTTAATGAAGATGTTGTAGTCAGTTTTATTTTAAGAGCGTGAGACTGGAATAGTGGACAGACGGATGGGCTCTCTGCTCTTAGATCTGTTTCTCCTCAGCCTGAAGACGTCTTGACCCAGAAAGCAAACGCTGTTGATTGGAGTCTCCTGTAGATTGAACAGAACACGCTTGTGCTTGGTGACAACAATGGATCGAGCAGCTAAATATATCAGAGTCATGGGAATAGAAGAAGCTTGAAAAGTAAAGACACTCTGCAAACCCCAGCGGTGCTGCAGTCGTAACGCGACCGATGCATTATGCAGCGTTACATAAAACACTGCGCCTCAAACCTGACACGCTTCATGAGCACATAATGCTGCATTACTGCAGACGCAACCTCACGATAAAACTCACGCGCTCCACTAACATAATGCATTCAAAACATCTCGATTATTTTAGCATTCTGAAGAATTGTTATTTTATAAAACAGTCATAACTCCATAAACCATATTGAATCTGATAAGCTGTTACTGTTATTACTGCATTTACCCTTTTTTTATTATATATATATATATATATATATATATATATATATATATATATATATAATTACACATGAACTACACCAAAACAACTATGATGCAAAATCCTACATATTTATTTCTAACAGAATAACACAAATATTCCTCTGAAAAGTTTTCAAATAAAAACAATTCATTTTACTTTCATAAACTAACAGCTGCAATTTTTCATGCTGCAATGGTTCATCAGTAGACGTGAATATACGTTTATCAACTAAATTCAGTCCAAAAAGTGTGTGAGATATGGGGGAAAAGCTAAATATTTTATAAACATTTTTTGACACTAATATTACTTTACAGATAATTTTACAAAACCTTTTTTGACACCTAGTGGGACTCTATACACAATGTTGGGGAAAGTTACTTTTAAAAATAATGCATTATAATATCGCGTTACTTCCTAAAAAAGTAACTAATTACATTACTTAGTTACTTTTTATGGAAAGTAATGTGTTATGTTACTTTTGAGTTATTTTTTAAAATCTGGGCAGGGCTTGCTTGTTTGTTTTAAATATAAAAAAGTTTTTCTTTTGCAAATGTAAAGCGCTTTAACATCAAAAGTGAAGTGAATGCGTCTCAGGCTGAAGGAAATGTAGATTCACGTCTGTACAGTAGAGGGCGCTGCTCAAACTAATCACATGAAGAATATGACGCAGGAGAAGAAAGATCAACACTATTCAGCAATAACTAAAATCAAACACAAATGTGTTATTTTTTCTTATTAGTATGGTTTAATTGGATCATTGAAGGTCAGTAACAAAGACATCGGTTAATAATAGAATTAAATACATAAATGATATTTGTCTTATTTTAAAACATATTTAATTATAGCAGGTTTGTATAATATTCTAAGTTTGCATTTGACTGTTTTTATTGATTTTGAGGAACACTGAATGTGTTTTAGTGCAGGTGAGATGAGTAAATACATGTTGATATTTAGTCTAGAACTACAGTAAGATCATGTTCACACACAACGCTCTGCACTTACTCCTGATTTCTCTCAACATGGCAACACCAGAGCTGTCAGTCAATACATGAGAAACAAAGTAACTGGAGTTACTTATTTGAAACAGTAACTCAGATATTTCCCTCTAAATGAAAAAGTAATGCATTACTTTACTAGTTATTTAAAAAAAGTAATCTGATTACGTAACTCACGTTACTTGTAATGCGTTCCCCCCAGCACTGACTATACTGTACATACCTGGGTCAGAAATGACCCGAACACAACACCTCTTTAATCTCTTAAAACATAATGGTAAAAAATCTGGAAAAAAAGATAAATGATATTTTGAGAGTCCTAAAACATTTGCAAAGTTTGGTTTGCTTTACTAAAACTATGCATTGTTTAGGCATTTTTATGCATCTCTTTTGGGTACCTGAATGGAATCACAGCTGTCATGCACATGTTTATATATCCTGTATTTGCAGATTCAGTTCTAGTAACACTGCTGAGGAGCTGCTGAGATATTCTGCTGCTAATTAAATGCTGCTTGATAAGGACTGACACCGGCGTCTGAGAAAGAGAAGTCATTTTTCCTCATTAGGATTCTTACTAAAAGTGGTAACCATGGTAACCATAGTCTCCACCAAAATACCATAGTAACTGCGCTTACTGCTGTCATCCGAAACCAAAGGGAGCAGATCAGCTCATTTAATAAGGTGTCATTTCAGCTCAACATTTGTGCCAACTGAATATCATCTTGTCTCATGAAATGTAGATTTTCAATCCATAAACGCTGGTTTGAAGTGTCTTTACATCCTTCACTGAGAGAGAGAGAGGGAAAAGATGCTTCTGTCCTTGTCTTTTCTCACCTCTTTCTCTCTGTTTCATCAAGGTTTTCATTAAAACTCTTCTCTGAAGAGCAGCTTCTGCTTTCATGTGCTTCATGCATTTGCAAGCATCACAGTAGGCCTTATTTTTGTCATAATAAAGTCAAATACAGTATTTAATGGAGGGAGTTCAGTATTTCACTGAATTGAAGTGAATTTATAATTGCTTCTTGAACAACATAATGACTAAAATGTTGAATTTTCAAATGAAATCTCATTTCAAGTCTAAATTTTCCTTGATCTGTTGGCATACATTATAAGAGGACTTCAGGTTTCGAATATTAAAACGTCATCCTCAGTACAAAATGAGCATTTATTTCACATTTATTAAATGCTGTTATTTAGCATTTATTTATTGAAATTGTGAGCATTTACTGACAGGGGTCCACAATGAGGGTTGAAAATGAAATTTTTGGCTAATGTTAATGCAAAAAACTATTAACATGTCATATTAACATGTCATGACCTTTTTACAGTTTTTTTTTTCAACTGCTTACATTTTTAAAACTTTGCTTCTTTTTTTCAAAACTTCACACACAAATCCAAGAATTGCACACAAAATGCAAAACGCCTCACATCTTTTACAAAATGAAGCACTGCATTCAAAATATCACAAACACATCTCAAAAGCAAACGTTTGCAAACACCTTTGCCATCATATTAATTCCTGTTAGATTTTTGTGTGTTACATAGAGAACTGTGTGCTGTGTTTTGCAAAAAAGTGTTTTATGAAATTGAAAACTGAGTCAAAGGCTGAGAATTAGTGTCTGGTTTTGCAGATTTGGTGTGTGCTTCTGCTGTTTGAGTGACAGCTTTCAGAAATTGTGTGACAAGGACTGTAACAGACTTGCGTATGAGGTCCAAATACTTAATAATAATTTCCCATATAGAACTATTTAGAAGCCATCGAGAGAGTGATAAATGATAAAGCATCTCAACAGTGCGTGAGTGTGCAAGTGGAATAAAGACAGACAGTCAGAAGCAGCACAGACGGAGGTGTGTGTCATCTGTGAAATCACACACACACACACACACACACACACACACACACACACACACACACACACTGTGAGTCCGGCTCACATCATTTGCTGTTCCCTCTCATTAGAGCTGCATGGTAATAGTTAAACGATTATTTTGCACAAAAATTATAATTGTGCTTATTAATCACGATTGTTTTCATTTGAGGAATTTCTCAGTTCATTAGGATTATTGCACTTTCCCATAAGCACAAATCCGGAAAACGTCAATAAGATTTATTTGACCTCATCTCTCTACATTATACAAACTGGGGAAAACCTTAAGAATATATACAGTATACAGTGGACTACCAGTAAAACTGATAAAAATTTGGGAGCAAAAATTATTCAGACACTTTGAGCTGATTATGTTTTGCTTCAGTGTTTTTTCTTTAATTGCTAATGTGATCTTTTTACACACAAACTGAACAAAATGAAGCATTGCTTGGTAATATGTTGAGCTAAATTAATATTATCTAATTGTGTTCTTAAATTTAACAGCTGACAGCTATTCAACCGAATTCATTACATACCTTTCTATCAAAGTTATTATCAAGATGAATTTGTTCTGAAACATTTTAACTCTGAGTTCTTGTCATATTTTATTACCATTTTCTAAACTATAGCGAATAAACTGTGATAATGTGAGAAATGCTGAAGGTGTCTGAATACATTTTGGTTTGACTGTATATATGTTATGTGTGTGTGTGTGTGTCTGTGTGTTAGATGTATTATATATTTTAGTTAATGTATATTTTATTTTATTTTTTGTGGTTTTACTTTTCTTTAATGGTAATACCGCTCCTCTGAGATCCTCTGGTCAGCGTCAGCAGGATTTCACACGCTGTTTCTCATCAGGACGCTCGTCGCTGATTCAACAGAGTCTCGTAAGGGATTCTCTAAACATGCGAACAGATGATGATAAGCGTGAAATGATCTGTGGAAATGTTCTCCGGTGGGACGGGTTTATACGACTCTTTCCCTGGCGTCTCACAGCTTCAGTGTGACTCAGTCAGAGCTCGGTTAGGCCTCGATCCGCTTTGACCACAGCCAGCATTGTGATGATGTTTCCCAGAGCAGTGACTAAATATCAGCTCAGAACAGCTGGAAACCGGTCTTTCAGCTGACAGCTGACCTTTAGCACTCCGTCTAATGTGTGTTCAAGCACAGTCACAGGTGTTCATTATGAATATTTAACCATGCAAACAGCCAGCAGGAGTTTAATGCTCTCGTTTGTAGGAGATAAATGTGAAGGTAATTAGATTGTTGTTAGTGTCTTTTAAAGAACAGGGTCGTTCTGTGTTGTGACAAAGTGACCAGATCTTATGTATTTACCATTAGAGTTAAAGGAACAGTTCAGCCAAAAATGTAAATGTGTTCACCCTCAGTTCATCAGAGATTAGGATGAGTTTGTTTCTTCATCAGATTTGTAGAAATGTGTCTCTGCATCAGTGTCTCAGCAATGGATGCTCTGCAGTGAATGGGTGCCGTCAGAATGAGAGTCCAAACAGCTGATAAAAACATCACAATAATCCATAAGTAATCCACACCACTCCAGTCCATCAGTTAACAATTTAAACGCTGCTTGATCTGTGCAGATTTCTCTCCTGATTCAGACCAGAACACTTTTTCACTGGAGGAAGCGTTATTATGGATTATGGACTCTTAATCCATCTTAATTATGGATTTGTTTCAGTTTTTGTCTTCTCCAGATGTTAACTGATGGACTGGAGTGGTGTGGATTACTTGTGGATTATTGTGATGTTTTTATCAGCTGTTTGGACTCTCATTCTGACGGCACCCATTCACTGCAGAGCATCCATTGATGAGACACTGATGCAGTGACACATTTCTACAAATCTGATGAAGAAACAAACTCTTCCTAATCTCTGATGATCTGAGGATGAACACATTTTCATCGCTGGCTGAACTGTTCCTTTAGGGATGTGATGCATTATGTGCTGTTTCTCTTTCCCCTGCAGAATGATGTTTCAACGGATTTGTTGTCAAAGCAGAATAAGGTCTTGTTTTCAGGTTTCTGCTGGTTAATGTGTTTATGTTGTTGTGGAAAGGATGATTAGATCTCTGGGTGATATCTGGGCTGTTTGTCTGAGTTATCAGAGCCCGCGGGCAGGTTTGTATTGGAGGTGTCTGCTGTGAACCGATCGAGTCGCTGCTGGATCAAAGCGGATGCAATTAGGGAATGTTTTAGAGTGTTTTCCGTCTGGATGTGTGGGGTGAAACGCTGCTGTTCTCTCATGAGCTCAAAGGCTTTTCTAAAGTTCAGGAAAACAACATTTATACTGGATGCTTTGGAGGCTATTTCAACTGGATTATTTTGTTTGCTTGTTTCATTCGGACGACTAAATGACTTGATTGTTGCCTCTGGACTCTCACAGCAGCCGTTTGACAGAATCAGAGCTTTTTCTAGTGCAGTCACGCTGTGGCTTGTTTCATTTCACTAGAATGAGACATCTGGAGTATGTTATAAAAGAACAGCCATTTTAAAACTCAGTAAAATAAGAGTTATTCCTTCAATCGAATGCAGGTTATGTCACTCTGCCAATCCAAGTGTCATAACATGACAGACACATTATCATCATAAATTAATGATAATAAATCCGTTTGTCTTTCATTGGTTTTATCCTAACTAACAATTACAAGTTGAACACAAAAGTCATAATTACGGTTGAGAAGCTGGTACCTTCTTTAATCCCAGAGTTTCCAAGTTGAGGTGTGTGTGTGTCAGTGAGAATTTTAATTTAAATTTGCAATAAAACTAGCATGTAGTTGCATGTACAAAATATGACAGTATTGTACAATTACCATATAACAATTCAATTTACAGCACATTCATAAATTGAATAAAATCATAAAAAAGCAAAAACAGGCCCGATGCACATTCTTTATTCATAATTTTGTAGAAGCAGAGGTAAAAAAAAAAAATCTTGCTGAATTTTTTTGTGGAAACATCGCCTACATTGCCTTCTAGCTCCGACCAAAGTGACCTGAATGCGTCTGATGTCGTAATTATGACTTTCCAGAATTTCCCAGGAAGACTTGAACGCACCATTGAAAGCCCCTATTATTGCTGCTATTATTGCGTAACATTCCAAGCATGTTGCATGCGTTTGTTACATGTTAATATTAGGGATGTAACGATATTATCAACATCGTGATATTGCGATAGCAAAACTGTCTCAATATTATCGTGGTCACATGACGATATGAAACGATACGTCTTCGATAAGCACAATATGCTTAATCCCTTCATCAGGTCTGTTTTTGCTGCTATTACTGTCATTGTTGTTGTTGTTATTATTATTATATTCTAATTTGTTTGGCTTCCTAAAACACCAGTATGAGTGTAATTTAGACTGAGACAGTATTTCACTAATAAAAAGAGGGTTGAGTCCCCTTTAAAGTTCAGCTACAAGTCAATTCACTGACTTAAGTTTTCTTAGTTAAAGAAACATGAGTTGGAGCTCTTAATTTTGAACTCTCAACTTGAATTTTGAAGTGCATTAGATAGAAGAATTTAACTTTAAAATGTACACAATTTTCTTTTTTTTTTCCAATTCCTCATTAGTCTTTTTTAAAAATAGTGCAATAAATATTGTTTCGTGGACTTCATATCGCGATATTATCATATTGTGAGATTTTGATATCGTTACATCCCTAATTAAGAGAATACGGTGAATAAAAAACAGCAGTGCGTGCGAGGGAATGAATCACGTTCATGAATGAATTTGTGTTTTTGAAGGAATCTCTTAAAATAGTGCTGTCAAATGATTAATCGTGATTAATCACATCCAAAATAAAGGTTTTTGTTTACATAATATGTGTGTGTACTGTGTGTATATTTATTATGTATATATAAATACACACACATACAGTATATATTTTGAAAATTGATATACATTTCTACATTTATATATTTATATTCATATAATTTATATTATATATAAATATATTTAATATATAAACATATTTTTCTTAAATATATATATATGCATGTGTGTATGCATTTATGTACATAATATAAACACTACACACACATATTATGAAAAAAAAAACTTTTATTTTGGATGTGATTAATTGTGATTAATCGTTTGACAGCACTATCTTAAATTAATGATTTGATGACTCACTTGTTTTGTTCCTGAATGAATTCATACTTTTGAACGAATTATTTGAATGAATGACTCGCTTGTTTTGTTCTGGAACAGATCCATATGAATTATTTAAAAGAATGATTTCATGACTTGTTTTGTTCCTGAGCAAATCCATTATTTTGAACAAGTTGGTTGCATGAAAGATTCAATGACTCACATGTTTTGCTCCTGAATGATTCCGTGTTTATGAACAAATTGCTTGAATGAATTAATGATTTTATGACTCGCTTGTTTTGTTCTCGAATGAATCCGTGTTTTTGAACAAATTGTTTGAATGAATGATTAAATTACTCACTTGTTTTGTTCCTGAATGAATCTGTTCTTTAGAATGAATCGCCTGAATGAATTATTCAAATGTCTCACTCATAAAGACGGTCACTTGGCGCCACCTACCGGTGTAACTATGTAACCTCCATGGAGAATCACTGTAAAATCTAGTAAAAACTGTCCTGTAGTTACTGTGACATCTCATTCAGTGTTTTGACATGTTTTTGAAGGGCTTTTATTTTGTAATTTTGTCTGGCATTATGGGTGTTGTCTGTAATTTTGTTGAATCTGAATCTAGATTCTAAACTGTCTGTTTTATAATATTAGTTTTAGTTTTTTAGTTTATAATATTAGTTTTTAGTTTTGAAGTATTTCATATTGTGAATCTGTTTTTATACTGATTCATTCATTTGATATCTGCTCATGCAAGCTCATAATAATTAGAGAAAAATAAAAACATTATTGTTATTTATTATGTATTAATTATTTAATATTATATATGAAAACTATATATATTATATTGTTTTTATTATTAATGTCTGTGAATTTCTAGAAGAAACTAAATAGTGACATATGTGACCCTGGACCACAAAACCAGTCATAAGGGTCAATTTTTTGAAACTGAGATTTATACATCATCTGAAAGCTGAATAAATAATCTTTCCATTGATGTATGGTTTGTTAGGATAGGACAATATTTGGCTGAGATACAACTATTTGAAAATCTGGAATCTGAGGGTGCAAAAAAATCAAAATATTGAGAAAATCATCTTTAAAGTTGTCCAAATGAAGTACTTAGCAATGCATATTACTAATCAAAAATTAAGTTTTGATATATTTATGGTAGGAAATTTACAAAATATCTTCATGGAACATGATGTTTACTTAATATCCTAATGATTTTTGGAATAAAAGAAAAATGGATAATTTTGACCCATACATTGTATTGTTGGCTATTGCTACAAATATACCTGTGCTACTTATGACTGCTTTTGTGCTCCAGGCTCACAAATGCATTTGCAGTGATATAAGATATTAGCGAGTCCATGTGACCCATCTGCTGCCCCGAGTCCTGACTGTGTTTTGACCTTTTTCTCTGTCTCACATCACACACACTCTTGATTATCATCTAATGAGCTTTTAATGCAGATTCTGTGCTTGTGAAGTGCCTCTGACCCGTGACAGTTTGTGCCGTCGAAGCGAGCGTGTTATTAATAGAACGTGGGTCTGTGATGATGCATATGTTCCCTCATGTTGTTCTCGTTAGCGCGGCCCGTGCCGTCTTCCTCATTGCGTGTTCATCTGTGTGTGTTTCAGGTGTGTATCGTGCAGAAGCGGGACACGGAGAAGATGTACGCCATGAAGTACATGAACAAGCAGCAGTGCATTGAGCGGGACGAGGTCCGGAACGTCTTTAGAGAGCTTGAGATCCTTCAGGAGATTGAACATGTGTTTTTAGTAAACCTCTGGTGACTATCCTGTGCTTCCTCTGATTCTCTCTTGTCTTCTGCATGTGCATGATGATGGCACTTGTTTTTCCATATATATTTTTTTTTAATCTTAATTTTTACATATGTGCAACTTCAAGGAATAGTTCACCCAAAAATGCTAGAAAACTCCAAGATGTAGATGAGTTTGTTTCTTCATCAGATTTGTAGAAATGTGTCTCTGCATCAGTGTCTCAGCAATGGATGCTCTGCAGTGAATGGGTGCCGTCAGAATGAGAGTCCAAACGGCTGATAAAAACATCACAATAATCCACAAGTAATCCACACCACTCCAGTCCATCAGTTAACAATTTAAACGCTGCTTGATCTGTGCAGATTTCTCTCCTGATTCAGACCAGAACAGTTTTTCTCTGGAGGAAGAGTTATTATGGATTATGGACTTGTATACTTGTGGATTATTGTAATGTTTTTATCAGCTGTTTGGACTCTCATTCTGACGGCACCCATTCACTGCAGAGCATCCATTACTGAGACACTGATGCAGTGACACATTGAAACAAACTCGTCTCATCATTCTCAGCAAATTTTCATTTTGTGGTGAACTATTGGTTTGAGTAGGATAGATACAATTACTGAGAAACACCGGAAAACTGACATCTGCTCTTTTTTTGCATTAGTGACCTCAGGGAAAAAACTGAATGAAAAGTGCACAACATGACGCCTGTAAACACTGTTAAACTCTCTTAATCTGTTTAATGTGGCAGCTCAACCAGAAACGAGATCATTCCGGTAATCTCTCATATCTGATTGTCTGACGTCACAGGAACTGAGATTTGAGAGAAAGCCAGTCTGAGTAATAGATGAGTTTATCATCATCATCTTCTTCCTCTTTATACGCTCAGGTCATCTTTAAGGCTGTTTTCAAGCGATGAAGCGCTTCATCACTTCTCAGTACTTCAGGCCTCATTTTTATATCTTACTGCTGGAGAATGATCTGATTTTTATCAATTAAACATAATCTCTCATCTCAGTCTGTTCCGTCTATATGTTCACGCATCAGAGCTGTCTGACTGATGTAAAGTATTAGTTTGGTGTGTGTGTGTGTGTGTGTGTGTGTTTCATTTAGGGTGTGCTTTTTGTTGTTTATCTGAAGTAGGTTATATTACAATAACAGAGCGGCTTGTAAAATATTGATTTGAAATTTGATGCAGAATTCTCTGCAAATGGTTGTAGAGATAATACAGAAAAAAATACACTCCAAAAAGTTTAGGATTTATGTATTTGAATTGCATATAAAATGTCTATCAATTTGGACACTGTTACACTGTTTTAACATAAACAAACTAATAAACTTAATGTGATTTATATTTGTCTGTCATGCATAAGTGAAATAGGTCAGATTTCTGTAATAGTACTAATAAACTGAATGTGTTTTAAATACACAATAACCAGGTTTATATATTTATCATCAGTAAATCCAGTTTGTTTCAGTCTTATGTGCTATAACTATTGAATATTGCTTGTTCCACAGTTGTCATATTTTAACAATTTTCATACTATTTTTAACTGAGTAAATGTAATTGTTTTCACAATAAACAGATTTGTGCTGATTCTAAGTAATTTCAATAAATGCATTTTGAAAATGATTATTTAAATAAAATGAAATAGATGCAAATAGTTAATAATAAACTATGACATGACTGTTTATATATGACTGACAAATATAAGTTTATCAGTTTATGTTTATCTAAATGGATAGAAATTTTAGATTCTTATTTTTAACTTTAAGAAAAAGGTAACAGTGAAATATATTTTGTATTTAACAAATACTTTTTAAAATCTTTTCCTAAGATTAAACATAAGAATTTGAGTTCTGGAAAAGAATGTACTCAAAAATCATCATAAATAACTTCTTAAAGTTAGGATAACCTCCAACTTGTTTTAAAACCCCAAAAGCAAGATGATTAATTCATTAAACGGGTTGTTTCAAATACTATGCATAACTTAATTGTCTAATATGTTATTTAATGATTTATTTATTTAGTTGTTTATTAACTGCAATTTAAATGGATAGAATTTTTTTATGCAATTCGCTTGCAATGCAAATCTCACAGGTTCGGTTCCCAGGGAATGCATGAACTGATAAAGTCTAAACCTTGAATGCAATGTACTGTAAATGGCTTTGGATAAAAGCATCTGCCAAATGCATGAATGTAAATTCAGTAGAAAGTCGTTCTGTAATGATGATTTGAGGGAGCGTCCGGTCCATCTGAGCATCAGAATGCTTTCCTTTTCTGTAGATAATCGTTCAATCCACATCAAAGCCGTGTGAACCTGGAGGAGAAAACCACTCTGAATTGCTCCTGATCGGCCGTCTTCAAAAGCCAAAGCTGTACAGAACGACAAACGCAGAGAATGAAAGGCCGAACACAATGCGTCTCTCATGCATATTGCAGCTCTCTCTCTCTCTCTCTCCCACGCTGCTCCAGCATGACAGCTCTCTTCCAGTCTCCATCTGTTAAACAATGGCTCTCTTTGTCTCCGCTCATGATGGAGGCGCTTCATCAGGCCAGCATATGCACACACCGTCTCGTCGTTTATAAATAATACCTGTGGTTTAGTGCTCGAGCGGCCCATACGGGTGGAAACATCAGCGTCTGGATCCACAGCTGCGCACCTGACAGAAACTACAAGGTGTGGAGAAATAAACTTCATCAGAGAGAGAATCAGAAATCAAGCATCTGCCTGATTTTTGTTCCTAATCACTGCCAACCCGAGAGCATGGAAGCTCGTTTCCAACACTGAATAAAACATAAAATTTTATCATGCAATTCTGACTTTTTTCTCAGAATTGCATGATAGAAATTCGCAATTCTAAAAAACATGCAATTATGCGTTTACATCAAGCAATTCTGAGAAAAAAGTCAGAAATACTGGATGTAAACTCAAAATTGCGAGAAAAAAGTACTGTGAGATAAAAAGTCAGTTACCTTTTTGTCTATTCAGTGTTGGAAACGGGCTTTCATAAGAGAGGGATAGAGATGGAGAGATAGAGAGACTGCAGAGAGAGAGAATTTTTGATTTTTTTACAATCTTTATTAATTCATTTTTTTACAATTCAGATTTTTAAAATTTAACTACATTCACACATTCTCCAAAACACAACAAACGAAAGCAAACCTCAAAAACAAAAAAAACTTTACAAAAGATTACAAAAGAATAATTAAATGTTTTTCTTCATCAACTGTTCATCAACCATATTTGATTAAAAACCAAATTTGTTTCATAAGAGAGGGATAGAGATGGAGAGATAGAGAGACTGCAGAGAGAGAGAATTTTTTAATTTTTTTTTACACTTCTATTTTTTCATTTAACTACATTCACACATTCTCCAAAAACAAAACAAACTTCAAAAACAAAACAAAAAAATACTTTACAAAAGACTACAAAAGAATAATTAAATATATTTTCTTCATCAACAGTTCATCAACCAAATTTTATTAACAAAACCATTAATTAAAGGGATACTCCACCCCAAAATGAAAATTTTGTCATTAATCACTTACCCCCATGTCGTTCCAAACCCGTAAAAGCTTCGTTCGTCTTCAGAAAAACAATTTAAGATATTTTGGATGAAAACCGGGAGGTTAGTGACTGTCCTATTGACTGTCAAGTAAATTACACTGTCAAGGCACAGAAAAGTATAAAACACATCGTCAGAATCCTCCATCTGCCATCAGTGGTTCAATCTGAAATGAATATGAATGAATTTTGTTGTGTCTTCTATAAGCACAAACTAGATTTGCTGTAGCTTCCTGTAAGTACCCAGCATCAGGACTACATCACTCTCTCTGTGTGTGTGTGCGTGTGTGTGTGTGTGTGTGTGTGTGTGTGTGTGTGTGCGCGTGCGCGTGCGTGTGTGTGTGCGCGCGTGTGCGTGTGTGTGTGTGTGTGTGTGCGCGCGTGTGCGTGTGCGTGTGTGTGTGTGCGTGTGTGTGTGTGTGTGTGTGTGTGCGCGCGTGCGTGTGTGTGTGTGTGTGTGTGTGTGTGTGTGTGTGTTTCTGATGGACTTCAGGGACACGTTTGTCTCCAGGGGCTGGATTCACAGATCGACTTCTATTTTCTTCTTATTTTATAACTAAAAAAAGTCAAATGTTAGGGTAAACATTAAGTATATTTTGTTTTAAGAATCTTCTTAAGAATGTTCTCATCTTTTTCTTAAGATTGTTCTTAAAGGCTAAACATAAGAAGAATTTGAATTTTCAAAAAGAATCTTCCTAAAAATCATCATAAATAACTTGCAGTTGTTTTAAATCCCCAAAAGTAAGATGTTTAATTAATTAATTGGGTTGTTGTTTCAAATATTAAGTGTTGTTCATTATTTAATAAGCTATTTAATAAATTAATTAATTTATTACTTAATATATTCATGTAATACAAAATTTGTTTATTTTAGTATTATTTGTAGTAGAATTTTTATTATTATTTTGAATTATTTTACATTTTCAGTTTTCATTTTAATTTTAGTAACATTTTTAGAAAAAAAACTGAAAAAAATAAAAACTTAAATAAAAAAATAGTAATTATTTAGGTATAATTTATTTTTTATTTTAGTTTTAGGTTTGATATATTTCCACTTCTTTTTAGTCCTTCAACCTAAATGTATTTCAGTCAGTTGCCAAGACAACATTTCTTATTTTTGTTTTTCATCTATTTATATTTATATAATTTTTATTTTTATTTCAGCTTTATTTCAATTAATATAAATGTTTGTAATAGTTTTAGTTTTAGTTGATAATGGTTGTATTAGACAAGGCCACCTCATGATCAAACCCGTTCTCATGAAAATGGATATCAATAGCACAATTTTTTTTTGTATGCATATGATATACGCTTGTGTTTGACGTGCATATAATATGCATTTTGACACACATATAATACGCACCTACCCCACACCCCTAAACCTAACCATTGCGTATCATATGCACTCAAAGTCCATTTCTGCATATAAATAGTACGCAAAATAGAAACAGAAAATTGTGCCATTGAAACGCTCATTTATGAGATCAGATTACATGATCAGACAGAAAACCTGTCATTTTATTCCTAGAAAAAAATATTTAAGAACTTTGTTCAAGAATTGCGCTCTTATGAACATTCTTATGAATTTATCGTTGTTTGTTGAAGATGTTTGTGAATGCAGGCCCAGACGTGAACTAGATGCAACAAAACGTGATAAAGTACTGATGTTTTGGGGTTTGTTTTGCTGTAGGACTAGAGTGATGTGATCAAACTTCTAGCACTAAGTATTACAGTTTGTGTGTGCGTGTGTGCGCGTGTGTGTGCGCGCGTGTGTGTGTGTGTGGCCTGTTTGTGAATCATGGCCATATTCTTTAGAAAATATGACAAAAAACAATCAAAATGGGCTTTATACAAGAGCAATAGATGTTATGTCCTCTGTCTAAGTGTGTGTGTGTGTGTGTGTGGGTTTGAAGTTCTTGAAGGACAGTAACGCTTTGTCAAACACTGAAGTATGTGAAGTAGGGAAGGACAGTTTGACATTGACAACTTCATCTCAACACACAGTCACACAGTGTATATATAACGATTGTTTTGAAGCAGAGAGGATTTTCTCTTTTCTCTCAGAAGCAGCTTTCATGTGTCTCTCCTGAAAACACTGAGCTTTGAAGAGCCGCGTCTCTTGCTGTAGGCTGGGAAATAAAGAGGGCTTCCTCCTCCTCACAGGAAGCACAGAGTCTCTTTAAGCCTTTAAAATGTCACGTCTGCAGAAAGTTGTAATTACTGTATCCATTTACCCGCTCTGAGTCATGAAGCAGTGGGAGAACGGCTCGTCACATAAACACACACACACACACACACACACACACACACAATGAACACCTCCATCACACAGACGGAGGTCAGACCTGAGCGAACGAACATCACATCAACAATCATCCGACTGATGAATCACACCAGATCTCACTTATGAGTCAATATCAAATCCTCAAATGGTCTGAGCTGTTGTCTTTATTTCAACTTCAATTTAAAGCACTTTATTGGAGTAATCTATTTTAGTTAGTTAATAAGTTATTTTAGTGTCATTGAGATACTATTATTTTTTTTATTAATCATTTTTATAATTTAAGTTTTCATTTAAATCGTACTTAAAATTTTAGTAATTTTTTAATTGTGTTTTTGTCACTTTTATTAGTTATTTTTATTTGTCTATGTGGGTTTTATACCTTTTTATTTACATTTTAGTTATTTTAGTAAATAAAAATGAGAAATGTTGTGTTGGCAACTAAATGAAAAAGTATATTTTTTGTTTGTTTGTTTGTTTTTTACATTTTATTTTATTTCTGAATAAAATGTTTATTTTTTAATTATTAATATTTTTAATTTAGCTGTTTTTGTCACTTTTATTAGATTTATATATATATATATATATATATATATATATATATATATATATATATATATATATATATATATATATAATGTCAGTGTAGTTTTTATACATTTTTATTTCCGTTTTAGTAAATCAAGATAAATGAAAATAAGAAATGTTGGCAACTAGCTGCAATAAAGTTTGTTTTCTGTCCTGTTTTTATCCCCCCTCATCAGAACGCTCTGTTTGAATAGACATGGAGGATTGTAGACTCAGAAGTAAGCACTCATTGCTGTGATTGGCTACTAGTTGTGTATGATTGAAAGCCTACATTCTTCAAAGATGGACGCTGCGGTGATTTAGGTCAAAAACGCATTAATAACTCAATACATATCAAACAATCTATAAGAAGAGACAAAGCAATAGTGATCACGTAATGAAAACAGTTACACTTGTGTGTTGCGACATTACTGTCTGATCCAATATTGTTACACAGCATCGTCTTTTAGTTTCAATCTTTCTAAAAATCCCGTGTCAAATTGTGCCTTGTTTGTAAACGAATCCGCGGTAAAATGAAGTGAACAAAGGACTGGGTTCTTACTGATGCAGTCTGGAACTTCATTAAAAATAAAGTTCATTCACTCTTTCCTAACGTTGGTATCAGAAGGAAGGCACTCGTTATTTGTAGTAGAATTTTTATTATATTGAAAAAAGCGATGTAGAATCGGTGGACGGGGCTAAACAGGCAGCGATGTAAGATCGGTTCTGAAACTTACAGAATGTTATATATACAATGAACTCTTATATGTAAAAAAAATCAAGGGAATTTTGGTTTCACAATTCATGAACCCTTTAAAGTATTTTTGGTCTTCATAATGTCTAATGTGTATTTTGTATATTTTTTTTTATTTTTAATCAATACTAAGCACCTTACTTTAATAATATTGTTAAATAGAATTTGTTATTGCTATATTGTACATTTATTTTTCTTTCTTTCATTATTTAAAATATAAAAATATACATCAACTGAAATAATAGAAAACAGACTATTACTTCTAAATTATGTTTTTATGCAAAAAGCTAGATAACATTATAAGTGGAGCTCAGAGAACAGTACACAATAAAAAATAAAGGCAGCTCATGCCCCCTTTTATATGTGAAGAGTTTATTTGCAAAAACAGATAACGTTTTTTTATTTTCAAAAATCATGTTTGTTATTATTTTATCATGTTTTTATTGTGTTTTATTGTGTTAGTTAGCTGTATTTTTAGTTATTTTTTAACCTAATCAAAATAACCCAACTGCAATTTGATTGAGATTAATTGGAATGCACAATGAAAAAACATTTTTTGAAAATTGTTAAAAATCAGAGTTATCTGTTTTTGGATATGAACTCTTCATGTGTACATGAATATCTTTGGTTTAGATCAAGGTAGTAGTTGGTTTCAGCTAGAAAATTAATTTTTCTGCAGTTAATGAGTTACTTTCATCTGCATTTGATCCATCTTTATATAATATCTGTATTAGGGAAACATCTAAGATGAAGTTGAAACTCCGGTGAAACAGAGAGCTGACGGTTCACACTAAAATGATCATTCTGTCATGATTTACTCTCCGTCATGTCATCTTTCTTCTGTGGGAAATATTTTGAAGAATTTTGGGAATCAAACAACATTGGACCCCATTGACTTTCACTGTGGACAAAGGCATTTTTCAAAATATTTTTTTTTTGTGTTGCAGTTTTAGGTGAATTACTCCTTCCTTGTCTTTCCTGTGAGTTCAGGTTTTGTTTAAGACGTTTGACTCCTTATTTTCTCCTTTATCTCTTCACATGGAGACACTTGATCCCGTCCAGCATCTCTATCATAGATACACTCGTCTCCGCTCTGCTGGAACTTTCCTCAACTTCTCAGCTCAGGAAACTTGTGAAGTTCATTCGCGACGTTCCTTATGAAGGCACCTTGTGAAATAAGGCCAGCGGAGAGGCGTTGGCTGCGGGACATTCAGGAGAAATACTCTGAGGAGCCGAGTGTGTGTGTGTGTGTGTGTCGCCTCGAGTCGCTCGTGAAGCGCAGACAAGCGCTCCGTTCTATCTGGGACACTGCGAATTTTTTGACGAAATGTTGTAGTCCCTCTGTTTTCCCCTGCATGTGTTCCTCTCTCTCTCTCTGCATCCCTCGTCTCATTTGTCATCATGGCCTGATTATTTCAGCCTCTCGGACTCTTTCCAGTCTGCTAACCTTCCTCCTCGCGCTCCTGCTGTGGTGTGGAGTGAATAAAGGCCGTTGCTCCCCTCGGTCCCGGCTCAGAACAGCTCCTGTTCTCTTACTGACATGCTGCAGCTTTAACCCACTTTTTCACAATATTACTGTTTTTTTCTATATTTTTAATCAAATAATTGCAGCCTTGACAAGCAGAAGAAACTTCTTTAAAAATATTACAAATCTTACTGATCCCAAACTTTTGAATGGCAGTGTAGATGGGTTTATTTCTTTCATCAGGTTTGTAGAAATGTGTCTCTGCATCAGTGTCTCATCAATTGATGCTCTGCAGTGAATGGGTGCCGTCAGAATGAGAGTCCAAACAGCTGATAAAAACATCACAATAATCCACAAGTAATCCACAGCACTCCAGTCCATCAGTTAACATCTGGAGAAGACAAAAGCTGAAACAAATCCAGCATTAAGACGTTTTTAACTCAAATATGAGTCCATAATCCATAATAACTCTTCCTCCAGTGAAAAAGTGTTCTGGTCTGAATCAGGAGAGAAATCTGCACAGATCAAGCAGCGTTTACAAGACAAAACAGCTCTAAACAAATATGTGGCTGGATTTTGATGTGAGAGACGACAGGAGATGCACTTTTTCACTGGAGGAAGAGTTATTATGGATTATGAAATCATATTTTAGTTAAAAACGTCTTAATGCTGGATTTGTTTCTTACAAATACGCAGCTTTTGCCTTCTCAAGACATTAATTGATGGGGGAGGGATAAAAAAGCCACACTTGGTTTGACCATTTAGATTGTAATGTGTTCCAAAATATAATATTGTAAACTTTGGGTTTCATGTGGTTTCTGCTGTTCACAAAACTGTTTTGATTGCTAAAAACAAAAATCTTGAGTTTTGTCTAATCAGAGCCCTACACTAAAAAACCAAAAACAAGAACAAAAAAAAAAAAAACCTCAGGACAAAGTGTACTGTGTTAATATGAAGGAATTTTCCGTACTGATTTTTCACAGGTGTTTCACCCATATTTTGGAGTGTGCATTGTATTGCATTGCATTTTGTTTTAAGAAAGCTAAAGGGAATGTCTGTAAATGTAAATGTAAGAACAAATCCTGGCAGAAAATTAGCAGTACCTTCTCTGTATTTCCACAGTTTTTGCATTTTTTGCTTACAGTGTAAAAAACTCACTCTTCTGTGTGTTTGTGTCCGTTCCTGCAGGTTCTTGGAAAAAAAAAAAACATATTTGTCTTAATTCACACAAAAATGATCATTCTGTCATCATTTACTCCTCTCATGCCTTCTTTAGCAACACAAAAGAAGATATTTTAAGAAATGTCTGGGGTTTTTTATCCCAGTTTTGTTTCCAGGATTCTTCGAAATATCTTCTTTTCCTGAAGTTAGTCGCTCATACAGGTTATTTTGACTGATTTGAGGATGAATAAAAGATGATTTGTGTGTGAAGCACTCTCTTTAATCAGACTGATCTGCAGGTCTCAGACGCTAAAGAGTTTGAGAACGGCTCCTGACATCCTCACGCGTCCCTCGTCTCTCCGCTGACCCCGTGATCTTTAATATGAGTCTCTGACTGACTGTGCTGCTGTCTTTGTCAGAGTGAATGGAGAGCGGCCAGGTCTATAATAGATGTGGTGATGATTGGCTCTCAGACCTGCGGCCTCTTACGGACGGGAAATGAGCTCTGAAGTGCTCTGATAGGAGAATCACACACACACACACACACACACACACACACACACACACACACACACACACGCTCAGAGAGTCCTCACAGCATCTCATGAGAATATAATGAGAACGAGGGAATCACAAATATTCAGTGTGAAATGGAAACTTCATTCCTGTGAAACGAACGACTCGTGATGCTTCACCAGTGTTATTTTAATATCACTGACATACTATTATAGTTTTTATTATAGTTCTAATTTTTATTAATATTTTTAATTTTAATAATATGTGACCCTGGACCACAAAACCAGTCATAAGGGTCAATTTTTCAAAATTGAGATTTATACATCATCTGAAAGCTGAATAAATAATCTTTCCATTGATGTATGGTTTGTTAGGATAGGACAATATTTAGCTGAGATACAATTATTTGAAAATCTGGAATCTGAGGGTGCAAAAAAATCTAAATATTGAGAAAATCACCTTTAAAGTTGTCCAAATGAAGTTCTTGGCAATGCACATTACTAATTAAAAATAATTAGTTATTGCTACAAATATACCTGTGCTACTTAAGACTTCTTTTGTGCTCCAGGGTCACATATTTGGAATTATATTTTGCATTCATATTTTTATTAATATTTAGAATTATTAATAATTTTAGTTACATTTTAGCAATTTTGTTGTGTTTTTGTCATTTTTATTAGTTTTGTTGTAAATGTGCCTATATTGCTTTCATTAATTTTTATTTCAGTTTTTATTTTAAGCTGAATAAATTAAATGAAAATGTTGCCTTGGCAACTAGCTGAAATAAGCATAGTTTTTTAAACATTCTATTTCTAAATAAAATATAAAAAAGTTATTAATATTTCAAATGTGATTAAAGTTTTAGTAATGTTGTTTTTATAATTCTTAATGTTTTTAAAATATGTCTATATAGTTTTTTATTAATTTTATTTATTGCCATTTTAGTTATTTTAATACATCAAGTTAAAAGTTAAACTACATGAAAATAAATGCTGAAATATTTTTTTTACATTTTATTTTCTGAATAAAATCTTTAATTTTTTAAAATTTATTTTACTTTTTTTTTAAGTTTTAGTCGTTTTTAGTAATGTTTTTGTAATTTTTATTTTTTATGTCTGTATAGTTTTTTATTAATTTTTATTTCAGTTTTAGTTTTATTTTATGTTAAACTAAATAGAAATGTATGGAAGCCCATTTCCGCCACTGAATAAAAAATGAAAAAGGTAATTGCGGCTTATCTCACAATTCTGACTTTTTTTCTCATAACTGCATGATATAAACTCGCAATTGTGAGACATAAAGTTGCAATTCTGAGAAATAAAGTCACAACTGCAAGATATAAACTCACAATTCTGACTTTTTTTTCTTGCAATTCTGACTTTTTCTCAGAATTGTGAGATGAATGAATGAATGAATGAATGAATGAGGCATTTATATAGCGCTTTATTGTGTATTGCCATACACCCAAAGCGCTTTACAATCATGTGGGGGGTCCCCCCCCAAAACTGGACTTTAACTCAACTGCGAGTTTATATCTCACAATTCTGTGAAAAAAAAAAGTCAGAATTGTGAGATTAAAAAGTCGCAATAACCTTTTTTTTTTTTTTATTCAGTGGCGGAAATGGGCTTCCATAGAAATGAGAAATGTTGCCTTGGCAAGTAGCTGATATAAAATAGTTTTCTTTTACATTGTATTTTATTTCTAAATAAAATAATAAAAAATATTTACATTTTTAAGTTATTTTATTTTTAATTAAAGTTTAAAGTTGAGCTTTGTTATTTTTATTAGTTTTTATTTTCAGTTTTAGTTACGTTAAAACAGAAAATGGGAAATGTTTCCTTGGCAATTAGCTTTAAGTTTTGAATTTTTATTTAATTAATTTTTTTAGGGTTTTAGTTTTAGTTACATAATAAACCTGCGCTTCCCTGACTTTGGATTTCAGGAGATTAGAGATGTCTGGATGAGGAGATTAGATGACAGAAGTCTCTTTCCTCTGTGTGTGTTGAGCAATAGTTCGTCTGATGGACGTCTCGCTCTGAGAATAACATCTGCATAAAGATGATTGACAGTTGATGTAGACTGTGTCGGCACTTTAATTAAAATGTCCAAATCAGATCATCTCTACAACTCTAATTAACAAACCTCAATCTGTGAAAAACAATAGAAGAGCTTCTGGTGGTGATGATATCTCACACGTCATCTATAGATCTCATAAACCACTCCAGTTCATCAGGAGAGGGATTTGCATGTTAAATGAGAGCTGTGTGATGTCACTTCCTCTGACCTCTGACCCTGTGCTCCAGGTACTCGTTCCAGGACGAGGAGGACATGTTTATGGTGGTGGATCTGCTGTTAGGAGGAGATCTGCGCTATCATCTGCAGCAGAACGTGCAGTTCACCGAGGACGCTGTGAAGCTCTACCTGTGCGAGATGACGCTGGCGCTCGACTACCTGCAGAGCCAGCACATCATACACAGGTGTGTGTGTCAGCATTAACAACATTAGTAGCTGCACACAGCAACACTCTGTTTTCACTCGCTTTAACTCTATAATCCATCACCAGCCTCCAGTGATTTACCTGTTTACCACAATAACACACACACATTGCAACAGTGTCGCATTACAAGTAACACGAGTTACGTAATCAGATTACTTATATTTAAGTAACTAGTAAAGTAACGCATTACTTTTTAATTTAGAGGGAAATATCTGAGTTACTTTTTAAAATAATTTACGCCAGTTACTTTGTTTCCCATGTATTGACTGAATTATTAATTATTATTATTATCATGGTGTGTGAACATGATCTTACTGTAGTTCTAGACTAAATATCAACATGTATTTACTCATCTCACCTGCACTAAAACACATTCAGTGTTCCTCAAAATCAATAAAGTCAAATGCAAACTCAGAATATTACACAAACCTGCTATAATTAAATATGTGAAATAAGAGATATTTATGTATTTAATCCCATTTTATTAACTGATGTCTTTGTTACTGACCTTCGATGATCCAATTAAACCATACTAATAAGCAAAAATAACA
Source organism: Spinibarbus caldwelli (assembly GCA_039654775.1). Lineage (NCBI taxonomy): Eukaryota > Metazoa > Chordata > Actinopteri > Cypriniformes > Cyprinidae > Spinibarbus > Spinibarbus caldwelli. Next base: position 425,385 of record CM077242.1, on the reverse strand, counting down.
CATTTGCGTCATATTCTTCATGTGACGAATCGCTTTATGTATTCCCCAATTGTAAGTCGCTTTGGATAAAAGCGTCTGCTAAATGACTAAATGTAAATGTAAATGTAAATGTAAATGTGATTAGTTTGAGCAGCGCCCTCTACTGTACAGACGTGAATCTACATTTCCTTCAGCCTGAGGCGGATTCACTTCACTTTTGATGTGAAAGGGCTTTTACATTTGTAAAAAAAATAACTTTTTATATTAAAAACAAACAAGCAAGCCCTGCCCAGATTTAAAAAGGAACTCAAAAGTAACGTAATTAGTTACTTTTTTAGGAAGTAAAGCAATATTGTAATGCATTACTTTTAAAAGTAACTTTCCCCAACACTGGAGAGCAACACGTTTGAGCAGCGCGTGTGTTTGCTGTCCTTCACTATAGACTTTAGTCAGGATTCACCTGTATTTAATTTAAACATGAATGAAGATGAGGCCTATTGAACAGACAGTATGTGTCTCTCACAGCCTCAGTTTTACTTTTACATTCATGCATTTGACAGATGCTTTTATCCAGAGCAACTTTGCAAAATGCATTAAAGCTGTACATCTTTTCAATTCATGCATTCCATGGGAATCAAAAACATGACGTTGCCATTCTCTTCTGTTTGAGCTACATTTTCATTCACGTCTCAGTAAATATGCCATCTAATTAAGTGTTGTTTTATAATTTTTTAATAATATAGTTTTTATTTTACATTAAAGTGAGTTTTATTTATTTTACTGTTAGCTTTTATTTTTTATTGATTATGTTTTAAATAATTTTGTTGTGCTTTTGTCATTTTTAAAACTTTTTTATACATTGCTATTTGTTTAATTTATTTTTGTTTTAATTATTTGATTATTCATATTTTAAATTTAATTAGATTTTTAGTTATTATGTTGTGTTTTTATCGTTATTATTATTATTATTTAATGTCTAATGTCTTTTAGTTTTCGTTATGTTAGTTCATCAAGTTAAACTACCGTATTGTCCCGAATATAAGACGAAGTTTTTTTTCTTGGAAATACATCTGAAAAAACGCGGTCGTCTTATATTCGGGGTCTAGACTTTGACATGTCAATAATACACACACAACAATAGCCGGCGCCAAACACGCGTAAAACGAGTGTGCCATGAAATACGTGATGTGATGTGTGTGTAAAGATCGCGAGTGGAAACAAAAGAAAAAGAAAAGCTTACAGCAGCATGAGTCGTGACTGTTATGTTAGTCTGATGGGACCAAACTTCCTCTGAAAGTGATTTTAAAACATAAGACAGTACACAAATTTGAAGACTACAGAAAAGATTTCACTTCTACTGTTAATGCAACTGTGGTAGGCTACTATGAGATGGACAGACTAATGTTATATAATTGAGATGGGCTACCTTTTATTTTTATGGTATATCTAAAAGTGTATATTTTTAAATGTGATTGTTGGTACATTTTACCAGTATTTGCCATACTTTCAAAACAAAAATTAAAACAGGAAAAATATGCAATATGAAAATAATTTAAGAAAAAAGATTAATTCTCAGTAAAACACAAGATTTGGTTTTCAAAAAGCCTTTTTCCTAAAGGTACATCTGGAAAAAGGGGGATCGTCTTATAATCGGGGTTGTCTTATATTCGGGACAATACAGTAAATTAAAATGAGCAATGTTACATTGGAAACTAGTTGAAATAAAATAAGTAGAGTAAGCACATTTTAAGTACATTTTGTTTCATTTCAGTCAACGTTTATTTTATTTCAAGTAACGTAAATGTTTATTTTAGGATTTTAGTTCTTTTGTCATTTTTTTTAAATTTTATATCTGACTTTGTATTTAATTTATATTTTACTTTTATTTTAGTTTCAGTCTTAGTTTTAGATTTTATTTATTTCCAGTAACCAGTTTATACTGGACAGATGAAGAAATGAGCTCAATGTGACTGAAATTCACTGTACTGACATCCTCAGTGGTGAAATGATTATTAGTTGGGAGTCTTTATTATTCACTTTATATTAAAACAATAGAAGTCTATGATGTGTGCTCATTTAGAAAGCTGTGTGTGTGTGTGTGTGTGTGTGTGTGTGCATACTGTCTGCCCGTAGGGATTTGTGTAATTGCATGTTTAGCTCTGTGGGGCTCCTCAGGGAGACAAGGATCCTGTGCCAAATAAAATGTGTGCTTGTCTTGTTTTGGGCCCCGTCACAAACGCTTTAGAACAGAACTGACAGTGAACGCAGTGGACTGAATCTCTCTGGCTTTGATAGTGTGTGTATGTGTGTGTGTGTGTGTGTGTGTGTGTGTGTGTCTCACATTGTTTTCTCTGCGGTGGATTTCGCTGTATGTTTCTGAAGGAGCGTTTCCTGTCTATAGTATTATCTAGTTGCACTAAGTTGGGCAGAAGTGTTTCCTAGCAACAGTGTGTCATGTCACGCTGCCACTGAGGTAAAATTAGTCCGAGTGGAGGATTCCTGAAATCAGGAGGGTGAGCAGAGTATCTGGAAACATCCGACAGATCCTGCTCTGGTTAAAGACTGATAGTTCAGAGCTCATGCTGCAGAGATACTGGTGTTTGTGCTCCAGACGTCTGTGATTCCTCAAATCATGTGTCTGTAGGGGTTTGCTTAAGATGCAGAGATGAACCCTTTTGACGAACCACCTAGCAGTCATCCATAACACCCTAGAAACACCGTAGCAACAACCCAGAATAACCCAGCAATCCCATAGGAACACTCTAAAAACAGAAACTGCCTAGAAACCATCGGAACACCATAGAAGCACACTGCCAACGACCCAGAATAACCTAGCAATCACATAGCAACACACTAAAAACATCAGCTGCCTAGAAACCACCAGAACACCCTGGAAACACCCTAGCAACGACCCAGAGTAACCTAGCAATCCCATAGCAACATACTAAAAACAGAATCTGCCTAGAAACCATCAGAACACCCTAGCAACGACCCAGAGTAACCTAGCAATCCCATAGCAACATACTAAAAACAGAATCTGCCTAGAAACCATCAGAACACCCTAGAAACACCCTAGCAACGACCCAGAATAACCTAGCAATCACATAGCAACACACTAAAAACATCAGCTGCCTAGAAACCACCAGAACACCCTGGAAACACCCTAGCAACGACCCAGAGTAACCTAGCAATCCCATAGCAACATACTAAAAACAGAATCTGCCTAGAAACCATCAGAACACCCTAGCAACGACCCAGAGTAACCTAGCAATCCCATAGCAACATACTAAAAACAGAATCTGCCTAGAAACCATCAGAACACCCTAGCAATGACCCAGAATAACCTACCAATCCCATAGCAACACACTAAAAACATCAGCTGCATAGAAACCACCAGAACACCCTAGAAACACCCTAGCAACGACCCAGAATAACCTACCAATCCCATAGCAACACACTAAAAACATCAGCTGCATAGAAACCACCAGAACACCCTAAAAACACCCTAGCAACGACCCAGAAAAACCTAGCAATCCCATAGCAACACACTAAAAACAGAACCTGCCTAGAAACCATCAGAACACCCTAGCAATGACCCAGAATAACCTACCAATCCCATAGCAACACACTAAAAACATCAGCTGCATAGAAACCACCAGAACACCCTAGAAACACCCTAGCAATGACCCAGAATAACCTACCAATCCCATAGCAACACACTAAAAACATCAGCTGCATAGAAACCACCAGAACACCCTAGAAACACCCTAGCAATGACCCAGAATAACCTAGCAATCCCATAGCAACACATTAAAAACAGTAGCTGCCTAGAAACCACCAGAACACCATAGAAACACCCTAGCAATGACCCAGAGTAACCTAGCAATCCCATAGCAACACACTAAAAACAGAACCTGCCTAGAAACCATCAGAACACCCTAGCAACGACCCAGAATAACCTAGCAATCCGATAGCAACACATTAAAAACAGAACCTGCCTAGAAACCATCGGAACACCATAGAAACACCCTAGCAACAACCCAGAATACCCTAGCAATCCCATAGCAACACATTAAAAACAGCAGCTGCCTAGAAACCACCAGAACACCCTAGAAACACCCTAGCAACAACCCAGAATAACCTAGCAATCCCATAGCAACACACTAAAAACAGAAGCTGCCTAGAAACCATCAGAACACCATAGAAACACCCAAGCAACAACCGAGAATACCCTAGAAATCTCATAGCAACACACTAAAAAAAACAGTCAGAACAGCATAGAAACACCCTAGCAACAAACTGGTAACACTCTAAAAACATTTCAGGCACATGAACAACTGCACAGCAACACCCTACAAATGACCCAGAAAACCATACAGTAGAAACAGCCTAGCAACCCCTCAGAACACCATAGAAACACCCTAGCAACACTCTAAAAACATTTTAAACACATTTTTTAAGACGGATACTTATGCAAATCTACAATATAGCCAAAACTTGCTTCTGTTCACAACTCACTCCAAATAGAGGCATCAGTTCTCACCTTAGTTTTCACTGTCATATGACATCATCATCGTCGTAACTCGACTCTCTCATGATCTCGCGTGCAGGAGTTGCCGGAAACCAGTGATAATAGTTTATAGAGTTGTAAATATGGATGTGTTTCTTACAAAATCCCATCACTTCACTCCATAAAATGCTGGGTTAAATAGAACCCAGCGCTGGGTAAAATATGGACAAACCCAGCTATTGGGTTGTTTTGACCCAGTGGTTGGGTTACTGCCCAGAAGGTTGGGTTAAACATTTCACCCAACTGCTGGGTCAAAACCACCCAATACCTGGGTCTGTCCATATTTTACCCAGCGCTGGGTTCTATTTAACCCAGCATTTTTTAGAGTGTTGGCTTCAGAAGGCATTTATTAACCCACTGGAGTTGTATGGATTACTTTGTTGAAGGATGGATGCGCTTTTTGGAGCTTCAAAAAATTGGCCACCATTCACTGCCATTACAAAGCTGGGAAGAGCGAGGATATTATGTAATATAACTCATTTACTGAAGAAAGTCATTTACTGTACACATAGAATGGCTTGAGTGTGAGTAAATGATGGGATCATTTTCATTTTTGGGTGAACTATTCCTTTAAGGATGCAGTAGATTGTTTTGAAGAATGTGATGCGTTGCAATCACGTCACTGCTGTATGCGTGTGTGTGTGTGTGTGTGTGTGTGTGTGTGTGTCACATCTCTGTGTGAATTAATCCCATCATGCTCTCTGGCATCTTCATGACAGCAGGGGAACGGCTCTCTGTTAATTAGCTGTGAGGGAATCAGAATGTGGCTTTAGCTGGACAACGCTTTATTCTTAAATAGTGCGCGTGTGTGTGTGTGTGTGTGTGTGCGCGCACTCGTTGTAATTAGTGATTGTATTGAAAGTGTGACGGCCCCCTGAGAACTTAACATTCACACAAAAGAAGGCCGCTGAAGCTTTCAAAACACGGCTGCAGATGCGGTCAGAGAGAACTGACGTGTAAATAAAGTCCAGGTGTTAATGTCATGTGAACTGATGTGATGATGTCTTGATCTCTCCACACAGGGACATCAAACCGGACAATATCCTCCTGGACGAGCAAGGTGAGATGCGTGTGTGTGAAACTCTCAGAAATGGTTCAAGGAGACATGGTATGTGTGACACGAGTGTGTGTTCTCTTCGGTCTATTCGTGATGTTCCTTTTTTAGAAAGAGGCAATTATTGCCCTGGATTGCTCTAGTAGTTCTCACATCCGTGCGTTTGAGCTTCAGCTCCGCTTCTTGTCTGGTTGTCACTTGTCTGTATGTTGTTCTTCAGGTCACGCGCATTTAACAGACTTTAACATCGCTACCATAATCAAGGATGGCGAGCGAGCCACAGCGTTAGCGGGTACAAAGCCTTACATGGGTAAGAAACATCTCATCATCTATCACAGATCCAGAAACACAAGAAATTATGAACTCTGAACATCTTCCAGTTTTCATTTTATATTTTCTGTGCAGACCAACATTACTGTAATTTTTTACAGACTGATGTATTATTGTTTGATCAACTATTTAAGGAGTCCTGGATCCCTCAAGATGAAGATGGCCTTAAAATGATTTGAAATAAGACAAAATCTAAAAGGACTCATATTTTGATTCACCCCTTCCACAACAGTTTGTTCCTTTGAAGAACCAGGATTTATCTCTTAATTGTTATCATTGGCATATTATCATATTGTAACGTTTGCTAATATTTTTTATTCAAAAATAAAATGTAATTTATCAAATAAATTACATTTATTGATAACATTTAAAAAAAAAAAAAAACACCCAGCCCTAGTTGTTAATGTGTTCTGCTGTTTTTTTCCTATATTGTTTTGCAGTTGCTAGGGTGTTTTTGGGTGGTTCTGAGTGGTGCTGTGACATTTATATGTGGTTGCTAATGAGGTCTAACTTAGATATATGAGGAAGCCTCATTTTAAATGTGTATTTTCTAGATCTGGAAAAGTCACAATGACTATACATTTAACTAGTTATGCAAAAATTTTAAAATATTATATCACTTAGAATTTGTGAGTATAAAATATTTTTAATAATCCTTTCCCTAATCCTGATCCAGTAAATCAGAAACAAACAGCTTCTAAAGATTCAGGAAACCTGAAATTTAGTGCAAAAGTGTTCTGGACAGTTGAAGGCCGTGGAGTCAGTGTTAGAGCCATAAAGAACATTAAGAAATTTGTAATATTTTTCTACATCATTGTTATATTCTTTATTTTAAGAGTGATTGTTATTTGATATACAGTTTGCATATTCTGTGATATTTGTATTGCATATGTGACATTTCATATGTCAATTTTAATTTCATTTTTACGTAGTTTGAACCTGAAGAAGAAGGAAGGGGCTTGGTGTTAGACAGTCTTTTGACCATTCTTGAAACCATATCTAATTTGAAGCTTGAAAAAGTGTAAATAGCTCTTAAGTTTTATTTGTTATTTATTTATTTATTTTATTTTTTTTGTATCCTGACAAACAAAAAGCAAACTGTTACACTGCAAGTTTTTGGTTTTACGCATCAAAACTTTTGTGCCGGTCCCTATGGAAATGGCGGAGAACGGAAAGGAATAGCTCATCATTACAGTCAGTAAGCTTGAGAACCACTGATCTAACTAGGACATTAAACTAAAACATTGAACTGTCAGTCAGATGGTCTCCTCTTGTCATGAGTGGCAGTTCTTGGTTTGAATAACTGGACCAGACATTATTTTGTTAGTCTAAGTCTGACTGTGTAGATCACATCCCATCATAATCATGCTCTGAATGCATGTGTGTTCTCCTAACAGCTCCAGAGATCTTCCAGTCGTTCGTGAGCGGGGGAACCGGTTATGCGTTCGAGGTGGACTGGTGGTCGCTGGGCGTGACAATCTTTGAGGTTCTGCGAAGTTGGGTACGTTTTATTTTGTTTTTGCTTATTTACTTTTTGCAGATGACAGCGTAATGTCTTCATTGATGAAAAGTCCAGAACTGCGATTCCCAAAAGCATGATTGTAGAGAACATCGGTGGCAATGGTTTCTACGATCTACTGATGCTTACGATGGTTTTGGGAAATGCAGATTGAAGAGCCACCAGTAAATCTTGTGTTTGGACTGAAGTCTCCAGCAGGGGATGCTGATGTGCTGGTGCTTAACTAGCTTAACTTCCTTGGTCAACCATCTTTACCAGCTAAGCTTTGCTGGTTTGCAACCCTAACCCTATAAACCAACTTGGACAACTGTGCAGATTCATACAGAGTTTCAGCAGGACCGAAGCTAACGCACAACGCTCTCTCAACCTTCACTAATGATTATTAAAAGTTATATCAATGTTAGGACAAGATGTTGTTAAAGTAATGTTTATGGAATGTTCTCACAACGTTCTGAGATCAATGTTCTTGGAACAGTCCCTATGATGTTATTTACACTTGATGAATGTTTTAAGAAACATTTTTGTAACCTTTAACTCTTTCTCTGCCAGCATTCCAAAAAAAAAAAGTTGCCAGTCACTGCCAGCATTTTTGATCATTTTCACAAACTTTTCATAGATATTTTGTTGTATCAATATCTGAACATGCGATATGTCAAAGGAAAGAACAGAGCCTCTGATTTTAAACAAACAAACAGTTTTATTCTAGCTTCACACATTCTTTTTGGTAACACTTTATTTTGATAGTCCACTTTAGACATTTTTCTAACAGTAAATAACTTTGCAACTACATGTCAACTAGAAGTCATTAGAGTATTAGTAGACTGCCTGCTTAATATCTTCTAACTCTTTACTTTGATGGGTCCACAACATACAACACACTGACTATGAGTCATCTTTCAGAAGATGTGTAATAGCGCCTCCTACCAGTGTTGGGAAGTAACTAGTTACATGTAACAGAAATTCGTAATTTAATTACAAAATAAATGTAACTGGGCAACACTTCATTTTAAGGTGTACTTGTTACACGTTACATGTACTTACTATTGTAATAGCAATTAATTATTCATAATTACATGCAAGTAACCCTAAACCAAACCCTAATCCTAACCCCCATATAGTAAGTACATGTAGTTGATTAATATTACTCAGTACTTAAATGTATAATTACACTGCAACAAGGACACCTTAAAATAAAGTGTAACCTGTAACTGTAATCTGTTACAGTTACTGCGAAAAAAATTTGTAATTAAATTATTACAGTTACTTATGAAAATGTTAACGATTACAAACGGGGTTACATCTAAAAAAAAAATTAATCCAAAATTAAATCCAGCTAAAATTTAATTGATTTCTTTCCTAAATTGCAGTGACTGCTCTAAAATATGAGACACCAGTGTTTCAGGAGTTTAGGACACAGAATAGAACACATGCTTATTTGATAAAAGTTTTATTTCCTATTTGAGTTTATGCATATGCTTTACTTTTTAAGATTAACACTTTTTTTCCAAGGCCTTGTTAGATGCCGGTGTTTCCTGTCATAGCAACGCAAAGATTTGACTTCAAAAACAGTATCATAGTTACTAAACTATTTCTTGTTGTGATTTTAAATCTGTATTTACCTCAGAATGATCTCAAAGTAAAAAGAGGTGATAAAGTCTGATTTTGTGGTGGCTGTGCTTTAAAATTAAATTATTATAATCTTAATTCAAGTGATGAAGGATTTTGCAAGTGACAGTAAAAATCATTGTTGAGCACTACTATAAGGTTAACCTGGCCTGCTTTACATGTTTCAAAATGATTAACAGTTGAAAACATTCATTAGAAATTTAGAAAAGTAATCAAAAAGTAATCAAATGTAATCACTTACATTAATAAAGTAACTGAAAGAGTTACACTACTTATTACATTTTAAACAGGATAACTTGTAATCTGTAACCTATTACATTTCCAAAGTAACCTTCCCAACACTGCCTCCTACCGTATAACAGTCAAAACACAGAAAGCTGGAAAATAATGTCAAGAAAGAGTTAAATAATGTTTTAATCATGACAAGAAAACTGAACTTTTTAAATATTTAGAATATTAAATAACGTTATGTTTTGGGTGAAGATAAAGATAAAAAAACGTTATAATCATGAACAAAAAACTGGAGATTTCAGTGTTTTAGAAACATTTCAAGACAATGTTTTTATAATGTAAATTCGTTACAGATTTATGTCTCTCTCTGTCTATCTCTCAGAGGCCGTATGACATCCACGCCAGTAACTCGGTGGAGTCTCTGCTGCAGCTGTTCAGTACGGTCAGTGTACAGTACAGCTCATCCTGGCACAAAGACCTCATCTCGCTGCTGAGGAAGGTGAGGTCAACAGACCATCACAAACATACACAACTAATGCTCCAGATCAAGAACCAACACCCTAGCAACCAGTGTTGGGGAAAGTTACTTTTAAAAGGGATGCATTACAATATTGCGTTACTTCCTAAAAAAAGTAACTAATTATGTTACTTAGTTACTTTTTATCAGAATCAGAATGAGCTTTATTGGCCAGGTATGCTTACACATACGAGGAATTTGTTTTTGTGACAGAAGCTCTACAGTGCAACAGAAAGACAGCAACAGGACAGGGCACAGATAATAAAAAACAGGAAAAACGAACAAAAACAGTACAAACACTGAAGAGCAAAGCACAGTAGCTGCCATCTGCGGCGCCATCTTAGATCTGGAAAGTAATGTGTTATGTTACTTTTGAGATACTTTTTAAATCTGGGCAGGGCTTGCTTGTTTGTTTTTACTATAAAAAAGTTCTTCTTTTGCAAATGTAAAAGCGCTTTCACATCAAAAGTGAAGTGAATGCGTCTCAGGCTGAAGGAAATGTAAATTCACGTCTGTACAGTAGAGGGCGCCGCTCAAACTAATCACATGAAGAATATGACGCAGGAGAAGAAAGATCAACACTATTCAGCAATAACTAAAATCAAACACAAATGTGTTATTTTTGCTTATTAGGATGGTTTAATTGGATCATCAAAGGTCATTAGCAAAGACATTAGTTAATAAAATGGGATTAAATACATAAATATGTCTTATTTCACATATTTAATTATTGCAGGTTTGTATAATATTCTGAGTTTGCATTTGACTGTTTTTATTGATTTTGAGGAACACTGAATGTGTTTTAGTGCAGGTGAGATGAGTAAATACATGTTGATATTTAGTCTAGAACTACAGTAAGATCATGTTCACACACAACGCTCTGCACTTACTCCTGATTTCTCTCAACATGGCAACACCAGAGCTGTCAGTCAATACATGAGAAACAAAGTAACTGGAGTTACTTATTTGAAACAGTAACTCAGATATTTCCTTCTAAATGAAAAAGTAATGCACTACCTTACTAGCTACTTTAAAAAAGTAATCTGATTACGTAACTCACGTTACTTGTAATGCGTTACCCCCAGCACTGCAACCACCCATAGCACCCCAGTATGGTGTCATAGACTTATACAGGCAAACCCCACTCACATGTACTTATGACAGTGTAAATGTAGTTGGATGCTGTCAAGATATTCTGGATGGTTGCCAGGGGGTTGCTAAGGTGTTCTTTGCTGGGGTGTTTGGGGTGGTTGCTGGTTGGAGTTTTGACAGGACATTGAGGTTGCTAATGTGTTCTGCTTGTTTCTAGCATATTACTTTGCAGTTGCTAATGTGTTTTAGGTGGTTGCTCAGGTGTTTGGGTTGATTATTAGGGTGTTTTGGGTGGTTGCCTGAACATCTCTATGTGGTTGTTAACATGTTCTGTTTTTAGAATATTGCAGTTGCTAGGGCATTCTAACTCGTTGCTAGGGTGTTCTGGGTGGTTACGTGGGTGTTCTAAATTTTTGGCAGGACATTTTGTGTGTAACATGTTCTGATTGTTTTTAGCACATTGCTTTGCATTGTTAGGGTGTTTTGAGTGGTTTCTAGGGGGTTCTAGGTGGCTGCTAGAGTGTTCTAAGTTGTTACGAGGTTGTGTGGTTGCTAGGGTGTTTTGGGTGGTTGCCAGGATGTTTTTGTGTGGTTGTTCTGATTGTTTTTAGCACATTGCTCTGCATTTGCTAGGGTGTTCACGGTAGTTGCTAGGGTGTTCTAAGTGGTTGCTAGGTTGCTTTGAGTGGTTTGTAGGGTGTTCTAGGTGGTTGTTAGGGTGTTCAAGGTGGTTGCTAGAGTGTTCTAGGTGGTTGTTAGGGTGTTCAAGGTGATTACTACGGTGTTCTAAGTGACTGCTAGGTTGTTTTGAGTGGTTGCTATTGTGTTTTAGATGGTTAATACGGTGTTCAAGGTGGTTGTTACTGTCTTTAAGGTGGTTGCTAGGGTGTTCTAGGTGGTTGCTAGGGTGTTCTATGTGGATACTATGGTGTTCTAGGTGGTTGCTAGGTTGTTTTGAATGGTTGCTATTGTGTTCTAGGTGGTTGCTAGGGTGTTTTGGGTAGTTGCGAGGGTGTTCTAGGTGGTTGCTAGGGTGTTCTAAGTGGTTGCTAGGTTGCTTTGAGTGGTTTGTAGGGTGTTCTAGGTGGTTGTTAGGGTGTTCAAGGTGGTTGCTAGGGTGTTCAAGGTGGTTACTAGGGTGTTCTAAGTGATTGCTAGGTTGTTTTGAGTGGTTGCTATTGTGTTTTAGATGGTTAATAGGGTGTTCAAGGTGGTTGTTACTGTGATTAAGGTAGTTGCTAGGGCGTTCTAGGTGGTTGTTAGTGTGTTTTGGGTAGTTGTGAGGGTGTTCTAGGTGGTTGCTAAGGTGTTTTGGGTAGTTGCTAGGGTGTTCTGGGTGGTTGCTAATGTGTTCTGATTGTTTTACCACATTGATCTGCTGTCACTAGGGTGTTCTAGGTGGTTGCTAGAGTATTGTGCGTAATTGCTATGGTGTTGTTTGTTGTTGTTAGGGGAGTTCTTTCTGGCCCGAGTTGGAAAAGCCTTTACCTCAACAAACTGTGTTAATAAAGATGAAATGGACAGAAGATGGAGAGAGAGAAATGAAAACAGACAGAACACAGATGGAGTCAGAATGAATGAAGGGAGGATAAAACACTCTAATGATGCAGGAGAGAATAAAGGGAAAGACTGAGAGAAAGAGGAGGAGATGATAATGAGCTGGAGAGATAATAAAATAAGATGAATGAAGGAAACGAGTGTCTGGAGAGAGAGAAGAAATATTATGAGAGGAGAATAGATACTGGTGAAGAACAGAGAGACATTACAGTCATTTACTAGAGCTGAGAGATATGGGGAGATTATATTGCATGCATGAATCACTGGAGAAGAGCATTGTATCTCTATAAAGATCTCTTACCTTTGTGTGCAGACTTTGGTATATCGGCCAATTTAAGCACACTCTGAGACATTGTTGAGATCTCTTCTAAAACGCGCACATCTGAGACTGAAATAAATACATTTTTTAAATGTATTTATTTATTTACTTATTTCTACTTATTTATTTATTTATTTATTTATTTATTTATTTATTTTATTTACTTTATTTTTATTTTTATTTTTTTTACTTTTGGTTACCAAGGTTGCCAAGGCATCATTTCTCATTTTTGTTTAGCTTATCTTGATGTACTAAAATAATTCAAACTAAAACTGAAAGAAAAATTTATAAAAACTATATAGACATATTAAAAAAAAATGACAGAAAACAAGAACAAAATTACTTTCAAAAAAGAAAGTTTAACTAAAATTAAAATGAAAACAAGATATAAAAATAAAAAATTAGGAGAAACTGTTGAGATTTTTATGAGATCTCATTTGGAAACATAAGTCAAGTCAAGTCAAGTCACCTTTATTTATATAGCGCTTTTAACAATACAGATTGTGTCAAAGCACTTAACAGTATCAAATTGGAGGATAGAGTGTCAGTAATGTATAATAATAAGATTAAACACTCAATTTTCAGTTAAAGGCATTTCATTATTGAATTCAGAGATGTCATTGTCTAGCTCAGTTTAGTTTAAATAGTATATATGAAATCAAATTGACGATAATCGTTAGAAATTAAGTGTCCCATAATATAAGTAAAATTAACATTGGGTTATTGGGTTATTGTAATTTTTTTAACGTATTGTTTATATTTTTACATTTTAATTCAGACATAATGTAATAAGTTTATTAATCTGTTATTATTAGTAATTAGTAGTTTTTACTATCCTCGTGACACAGTAAACTGATCAGTTCTCAGTCTTCATTAATCATTTTTTAAATTGAATCTCTCAACATTTTACACAAGTAGCCAGGTGGTGAAGACAAGAAAAAAGAAATTAAATTACAATGTCACTTGCAATCGCCGCTTGCACTTTTCGCTACCTGCGACATCACTTGCAATCCACACAAACCGTGCGTGTTGCCAATGGAGACGAGACGCTGTGGTTGTTAAACGATTAAAACTAATTTAGTACAGTAACATACAGGGTCCTGCAAGTCATCTGTAAGATAAAAAGACAAGACCCGCAAATCCGCGGCCACAGAACAGCAGAATATAAACACAGTGCTCTCATTAAGCGCTTTTAAACCTCCCATAGAAAATCATAAACACTTAATATGGCTTAATGTGTTAAGATAGTGCTATTAAAAGATCAAATTCAATATACAGTTTATTAATAAAATGCATATGTATATACGTGTTTTTCTCCCATACCGCAAAACATGGCATAATGTGGCATAACGGACTAAGATTAAAGACTAAACTCAGTATGCTCCTGTTCATTATTAAACATAAGTAATATGTACAGATAAGCAGATGAGCCCAGAATAAATGCAACGCGCAAAGTTTCAGGTTTTCCCATTTAGAATAAACTGTCTACAGCCCTTTTATATGATTGTCTTTGTCCATTAAGCTACATTACGTGTTTTAATGATTTTCTACGGGAGGAAAACGTTTAATGTGCAACTTAACGCATTGCGTTCTGGGCTCGTCTGCTTGCCTGCACGGAGTTGGTCCTTTAATATCATTTAATGCATTTCTTAATGCGCGTTTATATGGTCTGTATAGTCTGCATAAACAATAAGAAATAGCCTACTGAATATGGTCTTTATCATCTTAGTCCGTTATTATGCCACATGAAGCGTTTTGCTGTATGGGAGGAAAAGTGAAAGTTTGCTCGTTGTGTTCATGGTCATATGCTTGCCTTGTAGTACATTAAATTAATAAACTATATATTGAATTTGATCTTTTATTAGCACTATCAGTGATATTAAGTGTTTATGGTTTTCTATGGGAGGTTTAAAAGTGATTAACGAGAGACTTTGCACATTGCGTTTATATTCTGCTGTTCTGTGGCCGCGGATTTGTGGGTCTTGTCTTTTTATCTTACAGATGACTTGGAGGACCCTGTATGTTACTGTACTAAATTAGTTTTAATCGTTTAACCACCACAGCGTCTCGTCTCCATTGGCAACACGCACGGTTTGTGTGGATTGCAAGTGACGTCGCAGGTAGCGAAAAGTGCAAGCGGCGATTGCAAGTGACATTGTAATTTAATTTCTTTTTTCTTGTTTTCACCACCTGGCTACTTGTGTAAAATGTAAAATGTTGAGAGATTCAATTTAAAAATGATTAAGAAATACAATAAAATAAAAAAGACTGCAAGTGACGTGCAGGTGTCTGAGAGCGCAAGTGCAAGTCTGCAGACCCTGTTGCTTTGAATTAAGATTATTTTTCTTACCCCATTAGCAGATATTTTTGCTTGTTTTAAGGAAAACAAACTAAATATTGATTTTTTTTTTTTTTTTACAGAAAACAAGACGTAATATCTTAAGTCATTTTACTTGTACAGTAAATTCATCTTGATTCAAGAATTTTTAGATAGTTATACTAGAAAACAAGACAAAAATACTAAGAAAATCATTTTTTTTTGCAGCGAAAGCAGTAGTGTCGTTCTTCAGCTCCAGTCAGTTCAGTTACAGTGCTGATGTTGCTAAATTCATCAATTATGACTATTAAGTCATCTTTATTTATATAGCGCTTTTAACAATACAGATTGTGTCAAAGCAGCTTTACAGTATTAAACAGAATAATGCAAAAAAAATTTGATTCAGCTATGCATGTAAAGATAAAGAATCTGTTCCTGCCACATCTATCAAAATCTCAAGTTTCTCCTAAATTGCATTACTATTAAATTCAATGTGTTTGTGAGGAATTGCTTATGCTCCTCTATTGTGGGTTGCTGTAGATAAGTATTTCTGTTAAATGCATAAATGTAAATGTGAAGTTTTCTTGCTTTTCAGATGTCTCTCTTGAGAAAAAGACCCAAGTTTTCTCTGATGTGAGAGTTTTAGAAGTTTCAAATTGTGCTGATATACAAAGTCTGCAATCAACAGAGATAAACCTGCTCCCTCATTAGTATCTGCGTGTCTCCTACGAATCAAACGGATACTTAAATGAAACCTGAGATCTCCTGAGCTGAAAGAGGAAGTTCCCCAGCTAACAAAAATATGTTGAAAGAATGTTTTGCTAACATTCCCATTAAGTTATGAAAACATTATTTCTCTGAACATTCAAAACACCAATTTTTTTTACATTCCACTTTATAATTTTGCAAACATTATGGGAATGTTACTTTTGAATGTTCTCTAAACTTTCTGAAACTTGTAACATTTAAAAATATTTAAATGTTATATAAACGACTAATGTTTCAGAAATATGTTCCATGATTAATGTTTTGAGAACATTATCAAAGGCCAGATAACTCTGAATGAACATTCTATTAACGTTACTGTAAGAACATGTTCATAACTTTGGCAGAATGTTCCTGTTAGCTGGGTCTGTGCATTCTGAGCAAGTTAATAAATGTTTTTCTGACCCTCTTTAATTTTTCTCCTTATATCCTGTTTTACTCAGAAATATGTCACATTACAGTAGTCAAATGTGGTGTGAATACTTTTATGAATATGCACTGATGTTTGTGTGTGAGTGAGAAGTGTGGTTGGTTTGTTTGTTGGACTGTCCTGATTCCCGTATCTGTTTGTGTTTTGTGTTTCTGTAGTTATTGACTGTAAACCCAGAGCATCGCTTCTGTAGTCTGGCTCAAATGCAGACGGCGCCCTACCTCTCCGATGTCAACTGGGACGACGTTTATGAGAAGAAGATGGAGCCTGGCTTTGTTCCCAATGTGAGATTGAGTTCAGCTGGTAACAGCTCACACACATACACACACACACACACACACACACACACACACACACACACACACACACATACACATACACATATACACACACACACACACACACACACACACACACACACACACACACACACACACACACACATACACACACACACACACACACACACACACACACACACACACACACACACACACACACACATATATATACATACAAAAAATTATAAGGGAAGAAACATTGTATTTCAATGCATTTGTCTTGGTTTGGGAAGTCTTTGCACTCTTACTGGGCAAATGCAAAGTGAACTGCAGAAGTTTTGTAAGCAAATGTAAAAGCATTGAAAAATAATTTAAATAATGTCAGTATTGTTTGTATAGTTTGTATGCAGGCACGTGCACACATAGACATAAAAGGGGGCTTGAGCACCTGCCCTTTTTCTTCCTCGAGAGAAAGTGCCCTTTTTTCTGGCCCGGGCCGTTTTTTTTTTTTTGTTGTTGTTGTTTTTTTTTTGTTTTTTAAATAAATGGATATATGTATATATGTGTGCGTGTGTGTTTCTGTTTGCGCACAGCTTTCCCTGTCAAACAAATAAAAAATAAAAATATCAGATCGGGTCAGGAAATGTTGAGACTCTGTCGAGTTCCGATGCCTTTCTCCCTCCGAGTCTCCGCGTCTCGGTGCAGGCGCGCGCAGCACAGCAGTGTAGCACACATTGATCGGCACATGCGCATCACAGACAGGCAGAGAGCCGCAGAAGTGAAGCCCTCCCTCCCTCTCCAGTTGTGTTTGTCTTGGTGTGGAGGTGAGTGGTGATAAACAAAAGACTAAGCTACCTGTGCCTCGAATTTACAGCTAATTATCCAAAAGACAAAAGGCAAATATAGTTAATTTGTCTTGCTAACATCCATGACTCATGAGAGAACTACCATGTAAGTCAGCTAAAGTTTAGCTGAGGCAATAAGAAGTCTAGTAGGTTAGACCAGTGTGCTTTCTTTCACTGTATGTTTCAGTGCATTAAAATGCATTTAGATTAAGAATGATCACAAAATTGAAGATATGGGGGCAGAAATGTATATATTTCTATCATTTCATATAGTTAATCAGTATCACGCGAAGACTGACGTTTTTTTTACACCAAAAAGCAACATGATTACAAATGTGATATTGATTTCATACAGCAGTTCAATAAACAAGAATTTAATATTAACACACTATAGACACAATGTTGACTGTTTTTGCTCTATTTTGCCAACAAATATAATTTCAATTTGCGTCT
>CM077242.1:365000-405000 GCA_039654775.1 Spinibarbus caldwelli | reverse complement strand
TGACTGACGTCTCCATTCATGAGCGACGGCTCTTCACACACACGCCGTTCTCCAGATATTTTCCGTGTGTTTGCGCGATTACAAAGCGTGTCTGTAATCAGATCAGGATGAATCAGCTCTGGAGCACGAGAGGCCTGTGGTCTGTAGATGCAGCAAGCGGAGGCATTATTATCTGGATGATTAAATTATGAAGCTTTCAGTGCTGGAGCTTCTCCTGAAGTACGGCAGGCTATTTTTGGTGTGTTCCAGCAGGAATCTGCCGTTTGGAGCTGGACACAACCAGCTTTAGCAGGTTCCTGCTGTCTGACGGCTAGTTCAGAGCTGATTAACATGCTGTCTCTTTGTTTTTCTCTCAGGAGAACGAGTATCTTCAGGAGTGCCTTGAAGTCGTCCAGCAAGAGTTCATGATTTTCAACCGTGAAAAGTGAGACTATAAACACTAGTTTTGTTCTACAGCCCAGTGAGCGCTTTATTTTTTGTCAGCCGAACCCCTACCACATGAAAAAATACTATAGTAATTTATACTTACTTAAGTACTTGAATTAATTTGTTGTGGTAATTCTATAGATGCTGTGGTAATATAATTCAGTTCAATTCAAGTTTATTTGTATAGCGCTTTTCACAATACTAATCGTTGCAAAGCAGCTTTACAGGAAATTAAGTTTCTACAATATATTTATATATTGTAGAAACTTAATATATTTAACTTATGGCGAAATTTGGTAGATCTGTATGTTGTCTGAGGGTTGGCGTCATCTGAGGTCCTCTGAGGGGTTGGCATCATCTCTTCTCAGGTGTTCTGGATCCAGACTGAAGCTTGTGTAATTCCTAGTTACCACGTGATGTTAATCCCGTGGCAGAAACAGAGAAACAAATAGAGACATAATTAGCGTAGCTGCTGTTCCAACCAAGCAAAAATCATTTGTTTAACCCAAGCTAAAGAATAATAATGTGTGTTTGATCAGATATAACTGCAGTACAAGATTATGAGCTGCATTATGTGAATGCTTGGCTAAAGAGATGTGTCTTTAATCTAGATTTAAACAGAGAGAGTGTGTCTGAACCCCGAACGTTATCAGGAAGGCTATTCCAGAGTTTGGGAGCCAAATGTGAAAAGGGTCTACCTCCTTTAGTTGACTAGTTAGGTACACAGGAGCTAAACCATTAAGGGCCTTATAGGTAAGTAATAATATTTTGTAACTGATGCGGAACTTAATAGGTAGCCAGTGCAGAGACTGTAAAATTGGGGTAATATGATCATATTTTCTTGATCTGGTAAGGACTCTAGCCGCTGTGTTTTGGACTACCTGTAGCTTGTTTATTGAAGATGCAGGACAACCAGCTAGCAGTGCATTACAATAGTCCAGTCTAGAGGTCATGAATGCATTAACTAGCTTTTCTGCATCAGAAACAGGTAACATGTTTCATAGCTTGACAATGTTTCTAAGATGGAAGAATGCTGTTTTTGTAACATGGGAAATATGATTTTCAAAAGACAAGTTGCTGTCTAATATAACACCCAGATTTTTGACTGTAGAGGAAGTAACAGTACATCCGTCTAGATGCAAATTATAATCCAAGAGATTCTGTGTACTGTTTTTTGGTCCAATAAGTAATATCTCTGTCTTATCTGAATTTAATAGGAGAAAATTATTGGTCATCCAATCTTTTACATTTTTAACACACTCTGTTAGCTTAGATAATTTAGAAGTTTCATCTGGTCTTGTTGAGATATATAGTTGAGTATCATCAGCATAACAATGGAAACTAATCCCGTATTTTCTAATAATATTACCAAGGGGCAATATGTCTATTGAAAATAGCAGAGGACCTAGGACAGATCCTTGTGGTACTCCATACTTTACTGGTGATAATTGAGATGACTCCCTGTTTAAATAAACAAAGTGGTAGCGATCGGACAGGTAGGGTCTAAACCATCTTAAAGCCTGCCCTTGAATACCCGTATAGTTTTGTAATCGATCTATGAGTATGTCATGATCTACAGTGTCGAACACAGCACTAAGATCAAGTAAAACTAGCAATGAGATGCAGCCTTGGTCTGACGCAAGAAGCAAGTCATTTGTAATTTTAACAAGTGTGGTTTCTGTGCTATGATGGGGCCTGAAACCTGTCTGAAATTTAACAACTATAATATAACAACTATAGTGATATTTACATTTACATTGTCAGCAGACGCTTTTATCCAAAGCGACTTACAAATGAGAGCAATAGAAGCAATCAAAATCAACAAAAGAGCAATATGCAAGTGCTGTAAGTCTAACGCAGTACACGTAGCAAGGCCTTCTTTTTTTTGCTTTTTGTTAATTGTATAATAAATAAATAAAATAAATAAAAAGAAAACAAATAGATAGAATACAACAAGAATCGAGAAGCTAGTGTTAGTTTTTTATTATATATATATATATATATATATATATATATATATATATATATATATATATATATATATATATACATTTTTTTTTTTTTTTTAAGAAAACAAGCAGTTAGTAAATGAATAGAGTGCAAGTCTAAAATACTTTTTTTGTATATATATAAACAAATTACTTTACCCAATACTGTACTAAGTTTTCTACAACTATAGGGTATATTATTCTACAATACACTACAGTTTACTGTAGTAAAGACTAAAGTATACTACAGTATTTATTATCAGTTCACTATAGTTAATACTACAGTATTCTGCAGCATTCATTAACAAAGTGTTGTAAATACTATAATATAAACAGTATAATACACTTTACTATAGTATGGTTCAAAAACGCTAAAGTATTTAATATAAATTACTATAGTATTTTTTAATGTAGGCTGAGTTAATATATTTCTTTGAAGTCACCCTGGGATTTAAAGTTAATATTTCAATAATTTACTGACACATTCACATGTTCACGGTTCTCTGATATTAATGTTCACATGATATGCAGGTGAAAAAATAAAATATTTTATCTCTTTAGTAAGTATTTTATTTTATTTAAAATTATTTATTTTAATTTTGCATTTATGACTTAATAAATTAATAGTTTTTCACTCTTAGCCATATTTTGGGGATAAAATTTCACCCAGAAGTGAACTAAATTTGACCTCCTTTTTAGACATCCTCATTTTTAAAATCAGTATAAATTAAAAGTAAATAAAGTTAGCATTTTTTTTTATTAAAAGTAATTGATTTTTATTTAATAAATTTTAATTTAATTTCTGTTAGTGTGAGGTTATAGTATTTTATTGTGTATCGGTATATAACAGGGTTTCTGCGGGTCTCAAAAAGTCTTAATTCACCCTTCAACAAATTAAGACATTAAAAAGTCTGAAATCAGAGCAGAAAGTCTTAAATTCATAAAGTCATGGCATTAAATGTTGCATACACTGCAAAACATGTATATCTTCCTCAGTATCTTCATCTATTTATCCAGTACAAATATCTAAACATACCTAAATGAAGTGAGTGTATGGTTAAAACAAGAATATAAATAATATAAATAAAGTAAATGTTTTTCAAATGCACTCGTATTATCCTTATTTGTAGTGACCCTCCAGGGTTACCTCGTCCTAAACTTATAGTTTTGATTTGGCATTTTGTTTAAAAACAACTTTGGTGATTAGTTAATCTTTTGTGTTGTTTTGCATTTGTATTAATTAGGATTTATTTTGCTGAGAGATTTTCAATATTTCGAAATTGTTAGTATTTTTGTAATATTTAGTCCTGGTAACAGGATTGGGAAGAGTCTTTTGTTAGAAATTTGTAGGAGAAACGAGTGCATTTTGTTGTTGAGTCCTCACAGCTGTACTGAGTTTTTTGGAAAGCCCTGGGATTGTTTTCGCTGGTAGGATTAAGCGGAATGTGTTTTTTTTTTTTGTTTTTTTAGTTTGTTATTTTTGAGCAAATCAGTGGTTGGAGCTGAGTTTCGGGAGCATGCTGAGGTTTGAGAGAATCGATAATTTAATTGTTTTTTTTTTTTTCAATTAGGTGCATAAAACCTGCCGCTGTATGCTTGAAGATTAGGCTCTGCTTAGATTTATGAATAGGTAGGCTGTGAAATTGTAAAGCACTATGATATTGTCCTTTCCAGGAATGATAAAAAGCTGAAAGAGAATATTTAAACTGTTTTAAAAGTGACTCTTATAAATAAAGGGATTATTTCATCTGCAGCGGAATTGTTTGCTGATTACTGCGCCTCCTTCTGTAACTCTGACCTTTGAGCAACAAAAAGAGTTAGCACTTCTACAATTGGAACATCGTCAATTAGAGTTCAAGATGGAAAATGAGAAACGAAAATTAGAAAAGGAGACCGTGTTGGCACAGCAGGCCTTAGAAAATAGGAAATTAGATGTACAACAGCAACGTCTGGACCTTATGAAAGAAGGAAAGGTAAGAACTGTGTTGAGTGACACTGACTTATATGAGGTGGCAGAGAGCGAGCTGCTTTCTGCTATCCTTAATGTGGCAGCAAACTTGCGGTTGATGCTTTGTTTACAGTTTTTTTTTTTTAACTGCTTACACACATTTTCAAAACTTTGCCTCTTTTTTTCAAAACTTTACACACAAATCCAAAAATTGCACACAAAATGCAAAATGCATCACATCTCTTGCAAAATGAAGCGCTGCATTCAAAATATCACAAACACATCTCAAAAGAAAACATTTGCAAACACCTTTGCCATAATATTAATTCCTGTTAGATTTGTGTGTGTCACATAGAGCACTGTGTGCTGTGTTTTGCAAAATGTGTTTTATGAAACTGAGTCAAAGGCTGAGAATTAGTGTATGGTTTTGCAGATTTGGTGTGTGTTTCTGGTGTTTGAGTGTCAGCTTTCAGAAATTTGTGTGTAAGCAGTTGAAAAAACTGTAAAAGCGCGGTTCTTAAAGAATATGAATTGGTGCCAGAAAAAATCACCAAAAATTTAGTGGATTAAGAAAACGTTCTACTCACATACTGAATTTGTGCGTGAATTAGAGTTGTTTTTTACGTGTTGGTGTAATGCTTCAGCTGTTGAATCGTATGAGGATCTTGTTGATTTAGTTGTTTTGGAGCAGTTTAAGAACACGCTGCCAAATCAAACAGCTATCTATATCTCAGAGCGTAACGTATCTACTGCAGCTGAAGCAGCAGATTTAGCAGATGAATATGACTTGATACATAAATCTTGTGTTGATGCTACCCACTTGATGAATGCAGTGAAAATGTTTGCATCTCATTTTATGCAACCTTTAATTAAATATGTTGCCAGCCACATGTTATATAAATATGAAAGCTTCTGGTAAAACCGATTCAGTTCTAATCTGTAATATTGTTTAGATCATGAGCACTGGAAAAAAGATAGTCCTGTACTTCAAGCAAAAGGTGTAAACCGTTATGCATTGGCAAACCTACAGCGTTGGCTGCTTTGGTGCCCATAGCTGGTGGCTTGATTCCCTCTTGCTTTACGTCGAATGTCAAAGAAATGAACGAAACGGCCTGCTCAAATTCCAGTTCCCCTTCTAGGGAACTCAACGCTGTTTCCTAGTGGACACTTTGGGGAACGCTGCCTGCATGACCAGTACCTGAAGCATGTGTAAAACAACTCCAATCCTATTGGTCCATCTGGCCCGTGACGTCCTAGGCAGGTACCCGAAAGTATAAAAGTGCACCTGCTGAATACGTCACCAACTTTTGTTGTCTGCGGAGCTGTCTGCCTGTTGAGTGTGTGTGAAATATAGTTCTGGTGAGTCGAGCAGCGCTTTGGAGGATATGTGCCTCCGTGTTGGGATTCTAACACTTGAGGGGATATTCTACTTTTGCGTCTTTGTCTCGGCGACCATGCGCTCTTTGTGATGAGTCACTTTGATGCGCTCGGCTTGCGTTTGTTCCGATTCCCGAGGGATGCGAGGCAAAAGCGTTCATGCCGTTGCCGCGGCTCGGTTTATCTCAGCTCGCGGCGATTGATTTGATCTGCGGTGTCCGCATACCCGCGACTATCGGGTTGACGGATGCCACGGATATTGCTCACGTTGCTATAACAATGAAGTGTGAGCAACGAGTCGTTTTTAGCTCGCGGGAGGAGCTATTTCAGCTCAGTTGTGCCTCTGTAGTATGCATGTTTTTGTGTGTGGAGAGCCTCGCTGGGCATGGATATACTGAAGGCTCTGTGGAATGAAGCTGCTAGCTTTCTCTCCCAGGGTGCTTCAGTAGTCTAGAGCGGGTGTTAAAGGAACAGGCTGTTTTGCACACTAGCTCTTGTGTCCTTCCTAAAATCCTATATGGTATGGGTTACGCGTTCAACTTCGTTCTCATTCTCTGAGTTGGTTCTGGCCCCGGTTCACCTTAGGCCCCACTCCACTTATGTATCTCTGGCGATACTTCTGACAGATTGGGGACCTCCTTAGTATAGCCACCTAAGGGTGGTTATATTTCAGCCATTGCCATGGCAGGACGGGCTTGCTTGAATCAGCTATCGGAGGCTAGCTGTGTATTAACTTGCCTTTTCCTGGAAGCGTAGCTATCTAAGGATAGCCATGTGCTAGCTCGGTGATTGCTCCCCTACCTAGGTTTTTAAGTAGCGGTCTCCTTAAGCCCTTGCCTAGACAGTGCTGTCCCCCCTCTCTGGGTCATAAGCAGACAGCTCACTCTCTGTGGTCTGGGTAGTTTCAGTCGGTTCCACCTCTGGTAGCACTTCCTACACACACAGCTATCTGAGGATATCTATGTGCTAGCTCAGGGACTGTTCCCCTTCCTAGGGTTTTTAAATAGCGGTCTCCCTGAGCCCTTGCCTAGACAGTACTATCTCCCCTGCTAGGGTCGTAAGTAGATAGCCCACTCTTTGTGGTCTGGGCAGCTTCACAGGAAGATTTACCTGGTTTTGGTCCCGTCAGGTAGCCCCTTCCTAAGTATATAGTTATCTGAGGATAGCTATATGACTACTCCCCTTCTTGGGGTTTTTAAGTAGCAGTCTCCCTGAGCCCTTGCCTAGGCAGTGCTATCTCTCCTGCGGGGTTGTAAGTAGATAGCCATTCCCTTGGTCTGGGCAACTCTTTAGGAAGGTCCTTTTTCATAAGATTCTTTGGATATAGCTATCTGCGGATAGCTGTGTCCTACCTGGGATTGTTGGTAGCAACCTTGAGAACTCCTCTAGGCTTCCAGCCTCGCAGTGGTCTTATGTATCTGGCTACTATTGCTCACATAGCATAGCTATCTGAGGATGGTTGTGTTCTTAGCTTGGTTAGGGTGTTTCCCCTTATCTGGTATCGGGCTCCCTCATTTTACCAAGTTATGTGAGCGGCCCGAGGCGTCAGTGGCCTGGCCCCTTTCTGAGGAAAGGTTTGGTGTATGTCTGTCACCTCCTTGGTGCTCTCTCACCAGGTGCACAGGCATGCGCCTCGGCATGGCGTGATGGGATATCGTTCCCCAAAGTGTCCACTAGGACACAGCATTGAGTTCCCTAGAAGGGGAACGTCTCGGTTTACTCATGTAACCATAGTTCCCCGAGAGGGAACGAGACACTGCGTCTCCTTGCCATGCCTTCGGCCTGCCTGTTTATGTCTCCTCAGACAACTGAGTTGGTGACTTATTCAGCAGGTGCCCTTTTATACTTTCGGGTACCCGCCTATGACGTCACTGGCCACGTGGACCAATAGGATTAGAGTTGTTTTATGCATGCTTCAGGTACCGTTCACGCAGGCAGTGTTCCCCAAAGTGTCCACTAGGACGCAGCGTCTCTTTCCCTCTCGGGGAATCATGGTTACATGAGTAACCCGAGACGTTTTTCACCTTTGGTTTTGTGTCTCTACCGAAGGGTGAGAGTGTTCCAGTGAGAATTTTACGTGACACGGGCGCATCTGCCATTTTGGAGTCTGTATTACCTATTATTAGGCTATTATTATTACAGGGGTATTTCATCTGTGAAGGGGTTCTGATAAGGAAATGGACTCCTCAGGCTAAGGCTTTCTTGAAAGAACCAGTCATTCAAATAGTAGTTCCAACACCATTTCTTTCGATGGTGCTAAGACTCGCTCATGATGATGTATCTGGACATATTGGAGTGAAAAAAACTTATGATTGCATAATGCACAGTTTTTTCTGGCCTCGCTTAAAGCGCAACGTTTAAGTATATTAAAACCAGTCACACATGCCATTTATCTGGTAAACCAAATCAGAATCCGAAGGGTTAACCCATTTAATCCCATCGGTCACAATAGTGACTGTAAAGAAAGTTTTCATTTATAAAGCTCTAAAAACCTTACTGACTGATGTTTTAGTGCATTTCCTGCAAATATGGAAAAAAATAAAGGGTCTCAATTAAATGTGCAGTGTCACATGATTAGTGCAGATTGTCACATGACCAGAGCAGATTAATTCCTGTTTTCACCATGAGAAGATGATGACTGCATCAAAGCTCCAAAACAAAAGCCTAGTAAAGTATGTTAACATAAAGATTTTTGGTCCACATTATCTTTAAGGTGTCTAGTATTAATTTATGAATTCACATATATTCAGTGTTGTTGAGTGTGGTCATAGAATGAGTAAACATCTTGATGGTCACAATAGTGACCGGTGGGATAACAGTGAACTTAGGTATACAATATAAATCCGTTGCAGTTGTTAGTGAAAACTGCACTAAAATGTTGCAATGACAAAATATTGCACTAAATTAAAAGTTCATATGTTACAAATAAGTTGCTGGTAGCACTAATATAATAATTTTATGATATATGTTACAATAAAGTAGCAATTTTTAAATACGTTGATGGTTGTATTTTTTTTTCATTTTTACATATTTTACGTATATTCTACACACACATGCATGTATATATTTCAGAAAAATATGTTATGTTTACATATTAAATAGATTTATATATAATGTAAATTATATTAATATAAATATATTAGTGCTGTCAAACGATCCATTGTGATTAATCACATCCAAAATAAAAGTTTTTGTTTACGTAACTTTGAGGTGTTCCTGAGGCTCATTGGTAGAGCATTTCTTTAGCAGCGCAAAAGGTTGTGGGTTCAATTCCCAGGGAACACACATACTGATAAAAAAAAATGTGTAGCCTGAACGCACTGTAAGTCGCTTTGGATAAAAGCGTCTGCTAAATGCATAAATGTAAATAATCTATGTGTGTGTACTGTGTATATTTATTATGTATATATACATGCTCTCACATACAGCATATATTTTAGAAATATTTACATGCATATACATTTATAAATTTATATTCTTATATTTTATATTAAATATAAATATATTTAATATATAAACATAACATATTTTTTTCCTAAATATATACATGCATGTGTTTCTATTTATATATACATAATAAATATTCACAGCACCCACACAGTATATTATGTAAACAAAAACTTTTATTTTGGATGCAATTAATTGCGATTAATGGTTTGACAGCACTAAGTAATTTTGTCCTTAAATTTTTTTCTTTTTGGACTTGCTCTTAAAAAGGTCTTTAAAAAGTCTTAAATTAACCATCATAAACCCTGCAGAAACCCTGAGTCTATGTAATGTCTCCATTAGATATCTAAGTAAACGTGTGTGTGTTATAAGTGTTCAGTGTATGTTTTAGCAGCTCGTTAGTTGTCTCTGTTCACGTGTCTGATAGAGACGGTGTGAGTTCTGTTCTCTGTTCCAGATGATCACCTCATTTATTATTGACCAGCGTCTGCATTACTGCACGAGCCTCTGTCTGCTGTAATTTACATTTCTGTTGCTATTTTTATAAGTGCCTCATTATTCATGAATCTGTCGCCTAATGATCTGCAGGGCTGTTTAGTCAAGTATCACTAGTACTAGTGATCAGTCTTCTAAAGGCATGCATACACTGCAAACCTCTGCTGACAACAACACTAACACCTCTGCTTTGGGGTGTGTGTCTTTCATTAATGCTGGTGCAATGAAGCCATGTCAGATATATTGCATTTACGAGTTAAATGTACGTAAATGTCTCTACAAAGTCCTAATTATGAGTGGGAGACTCAGGATTTTCCTTAAGCCCAGAGTTTCTGAGTTGGGGGCATTAATGAGAAAACATGCCAAATGCAAAGTTTGTGTTAATTTGCTTTTTTTTTTTTTTTTTTTTTTTTACAGTACAAAAAAAGTTGCAAATACAAAATACGACAGTATTGTATAATTATGATAGAATATATAATGATTAAATTTACAGCCCCTTCTTAAATTAAAGAAAAATGAAAACTTTGTTTCTGAATTACCAAACATAGTGTCATTTTAATATACTTTCCTTAATCTAGCCAGTTTAGTCATAATGAAACTGTCCAAAAACTGAGTTAAATGTAGTAATATGTTAACAGTATGATTAATGCACTAAATCCAGCAGAAATGTATGGAAGATTTTTTTTTTAGTTTTGTTTTGTTTAAAAAAAATAAAATCAGAACTGCAAGATGTAAACTTAGAATTTGTTTTTGGATGCTCACATTGCTTTTAGTGCATGAAGTTCATATTTACGAGTTGGGAAGACATACTTACTGTACGACATCATGTGCGTTCAAATCACTTTTTTGGAGTAAGATGAGAAAATACTCCAAAAATAATATTTTTTTAACTCTACAAAAGGATTTAGAAAGACGTGCATTGTTTTATCGTGCAGTACTGTGTATTTTGTACATGCAACTTAGTTTTAGTGTAAATGTAAAAAAAAAAAAAAAAAACATTAATTTGAACAAATTTACTATTGACAGACTTTGCATCTGACATTTTTATGTGTGCTCAACTCATAAACACAATCTTCCTGACATGACTTGAGTGTATTCAAATCACTTTTTTTTGGAGCAAGATGACAAAATTAAATAAAATAAAATTAACTCTACAAAATGATGTGGAAAGACTGTGAATTGGGTGTGTTTTTTGTTTTTGCATTGTTTTATTGTGCAGTACTGTGTATTTTGTACATGCAACTTAGTTGTACTGTCAATTAAAAAAATAATAAAAATAATTTGAACAAATTTACCATCGACACAGACTTTGAATCTTACATTTTTTCTATCCGACATGAAGCCAACTCAGAAACTCTTGGCTATAAGAGTTTCCCATTTGCAAATACAATTTTATGGTGACATTTATGTATATATAAATATACAAATATATATATATATATATATATATATATATATATATACCCAGCAGGCACCAGACGTCTATGTAACGTCAGGTTGACGTTGGACATGACGTCGGACAGACGTTGCATTTTGGTTGAAAATGAAAATCGGGTTGACGTCAATATTTGACGTCAATTTGACGTTGACTTAACATTGGACTTTGGTTACACAACCTAAAAACAAAATCTCAACGTCAGCTGACGTCGGTATTGGACATCAATTTAACATTGATATTAGACGTTGAATTTACGTTGAAATTTGGTCACCCGACGTCGCAACCAAAATTTAACCAAATATCAACGTCTTATGGCGTTGTGTGCCTGTTTTGTGCCTGCTGGGTATATATCAACTCATAAACACAGTCTTTCTGACATGACTTGAATGCATAGTTTCATAGACCATCAATCCCTCAATCCAAGCTCAACTTCCATAAGAATGCATTGAAACATCCGTTTTGCATCATCACAAACACATTTTCTTCAGGAAAAGGACAATTGTGACCCTGGACCACAAAACCAGTCATAAGGGTCAATTTTTTTAAATTAAGATTTATACATCAATAAATAATCTTTCCATTGATGTATGGTTTGTTAGGATAGGACAATATTTGGCTGAGATACAACTATTTGAAAATCTGGAATCTGAGGGTGCAAAAAAATAAAAATATTGAGAAAATCACCTTTAAAGTTGTCCAAATGAAGTTCTTAGCAATGCATATTACTAATCAAAAATTACGTTTTGATATATTTACGGTAGGAAATTTACAAAATATCTTCATGGAACATGATCTTTACTTAATATCCTAATGATTTTTGGCATAAAAGAAAAATGAATAATTTTGACCCATATTTTACAAATATACCCTTGCTACTGGATTTGTGCTCCAGGGTCACAAATGTCAGTCGATTTGTCCAGTGTGTTTTTGCACCTGTGTGAGAGCGTTGTGTGTGTTTTCTGTGAGTGTGTTCCTGAAGCTCTTCCTCTCGTTCTGTGCTGTGGATCAGGTTGAAGCGCCGGCAGGAGGAGGAGGGCTGTATGGCCGCAGACGGAGACGCCGATCCAGACGGAGACGAGGCTGAGGGAGGAACAGAGGATGAGGAGACTGAGGCCGAACCCGAGGCTGAACCCGAGGCCTCCAAACTGAGCATGTGCGGCTCGGTCTGCTCGTCTCCGGGAAGCTGCTAGCGCCCCTGCTGTCTCTGAGCTGCTCACCTCGCCTTTAACAGCCCTCGAGATCCCAGCCCTGGCTTCTTTCGTCTCCGTCGCTCCTAGCGTAAATCTGAACTTCTATGCAACGTAACTCTTCAGCATGATGTAAAATAGAGATTTTAGAGGCAATTCTACAATGTAAGACTGTTTGCTTGAGTATGACGACACCATATGAAACACACCAGACGACAGAGATCTTCATCTCGAGTCCAAACTGATAATCGATTTAATTGTGTTTGTATGTTTACATATGTGACCACAAAACCAGTCATAAGGGTCAAATTTTTGAAATTGAGATTCATACATCATCTGAAATCTGAATAAATATCTTTCCATTGATGTATGGTTTGTTAAGATAGGACAATATTTGGCTGAGATACAATTATTTGAAAATCTGGAATCTGAGGGTGCAAAAAAAAATCTAAATATTGAGAAAATCACCTTTAAAGTTGTCCAAATGAAGTTCTTAGTAATGCATATTACTAATCAAAAATGAAGTTTTGATATATTTACGGTAGGAAATTTACAAAATATCTTCATGGAACATGATCTTTACTTAATATCCTAATGATTTCTGGAATAAAAGAAAAATCAATAATTTTGACCCATACAATGTATTGTTGGCTATTGCTACAAATATACCTGTGCTACTTATGACTGCTTTTGTGCTCCAGGCTCACTTATGTGAGTTATTATTGGAAGCATCTGGTGCCTCTTGGATTCAGGACAGAGTTTTACTGCTGGTTTAATGTGCTGCTGGAAGTCAAACTGCAGGATTAGTTAACAGTATTTGTTATTAAAAAAATATATGATCTTAAACACTTTTAAAAGCCGCCTAAGTAGGCCTATTAGAAATGAAGCAGATGTTCTTGTTTCTTGAAAAATTATTTAATAGACTGCAAAAAAAATTGATTTTTGTCTTTCTTTCCAGTACAAATATCTAAAGATTGTTAAATCAAAATACATTTACTGGAGATACAAAATGATTTATTTTCTAAAAAAATGTATCAAAATGAATTGAGTTTATGTTTAAAACAAGACAAATTATCTGTCAGAAATACAATCTTGTTTCGTCCTTAGAATTAATTAGAATTTTCTGAGCCCATTGGCCGATATTTTCATTTGATTTAAGCTTTTTTCTTCATCTGTGCATCTGAGACGTCTGGCTTTTTCCAGCACTTTAAAGCAGAAACTCCTCTGTGGAATTCAATAAGATCTGGAGACTCATTTGTTTCATTTGTCTCCTGTAGAAATGAAAAAACTTGGACTGATGTGTTTACAGTGAGATGAATCTATTTAATTCTACACAAGGACGATCACGTGACCATTTCTGCAATGACATCACACTTTCCTTTAAAGACCTCATGAATTTTTTATTTGCTGTCTTTTAGTTGATGCATGACATTGAAGGCCTCATCACCCTTTTACTGTAAATATCCAGTAATCTTTAGTTTCTACATGAACCGTGATTTAATACTTACAGTTTAGGAGGAGCTTCTTTCTGACAGCAATTACAGCCCTGATGAAACGCGTCTGTCTGATTATTTGTCAGTATACAGTATACACTACTGGTCAGATTTTTTAAAGAAGTCTCTTCTGATCGCCAAGGATGTATTTATTTGATCAAAAATACAGTAAAATTCTGAAATATTATTACAATTTAAAACGGCTGTTTTCTATGTGAACATCTGTTAAACTGTAATTTATTTCTGTGATCAAATCTGAATTTTCAGCATCATTACTCCAGTCTTCAGTGTC
Organism: Spinibarbus caldwelli; assembly: GCA_039654775.1. Classification (NCBI taxonomy): domain Eukaryota; kingdom Metazoa; phylum Chordata; class Actinopteri; order Cypriniformes; family Cyprinidae; genus Spinibarbus; species Spinibarbus caldwelli. The sequence goes on along the minus strand of CM077242.1, from coordinate 390,909 downwards.
ACATGATCCTTCAGAAATCATTATAATATGTGACCCTGGACCACAAAACCAGTCATAAGGGTCAATACATCATCTGAGAGCTGAATAAATAATCTTTCCATTGATGTATGGTTTGTTAGGATAGGACAATATTTGATACAACTATTTGAAAATCTGGAATCTGAGGGTGCAAAAAAATCTAAATACTAAGAAAAACACCTTTAATGAAGTTCTTAGCAATGCATATTACTAATCAAAAATGAAGTTTTGATATATTTATGGTAGGAAATTTATAAAATATCTTCATGGAACATGATCTTTACTTAATGTCCTAATGATTTTTGGCATAAAAGAAAAATGGATAATTTTGATCCATACAATGTATTGTTGGCTATTGCTACAAATATACCTGTGCTACTTATGACTGCTTTTGTGCTCCAGGGTCACATGTGCTGATTTGCTGCTCAAGAAACATTTCTGATTATTATCAATGTTGAAAACAGTTGTGCTGCACAATATTTTTGTTTAATCTGTGAAACTGTGTTTAAACAAGAAATTACTCCTTTTATTCAACAAGGATGCATTAAATTAATCAAAAGTGACAGTAAAGACATTTCTAACGTTACAAAAGATTTCTATTTCAAATAAATGCTGTTCTTTTGAACTTTCTATTCATCTGCGAATCCTGAAAAATAAAATGCATCACGGTTTCCACAAACATATTGTGTTTTCAACATTGCTAATAATCAGAAATGTTTCTTGAGCAGCAAATCAGCATATTAGAAAGATTTCTGAAGGATCATGTGACACTGAAGACTGGAGTAATGATGCTGAAAATTCAGCTGCGCATCACAGAAATAAATTACAGTTTAACAGATGTTCACATAGAAAACAGCTGTTTTAAATTGTAATAATATTTCAGAATTTTACTGTATTTTTGATCAAATAAATGCATCCTTGACGATCAGAAGAGACTTCTTTCAATGTTATTTTTGACTGGTAGTATAAATGAGCCACAGTCTCACATTATGGTGTGTTTAAAGACAGACATGTTGGGCTCACATCATCACTATTAGCAACGATGATGATGATGATGATGATGATATCTCTAGTATATTTCTCTCTGTTTGTCGCTGCTTTAACCCTTCTTGCCCTGCGCTCACATGTTGCCAAACTCCTTTCTGTTAGACTGTTAGACTCCTAAACTCAGTGAAGGTTTGATGAGACGCCAATCCTTCATCTCTGCTGCTTATGAATCTCTATAGGACGCCAGATTGATTTATAGGTGTGCGTGTGTGTGTGTGTGTGTGTAAGAGAGAGAGAGAGAGAGAGCGAGAGAGAGAGAGAGAGTGTGCGTTTTTGTGACATATGAGGACATAAATTTGTATAATGACATAGGTATTACAAGGAGAAGGTGATTTATGAGGACATTTCCCCATGTCCCCATATTTCAAAAGGCTTATAAATCATACAGAGTGAGTTTTTTGGAGAAAGTAAAAATGCAGAAAGTTTCCTGTAAGGGGTAGGTTTAGGTGTAGGGTTGGTGTAGGGCGATAGAAAATACAGTTTGTACAGTATAAAAACCATTACGCCTATGGGATGTCCCCACTTTTCACAAAAACAAATGTGTGTGTGTGTGTGTTTAGCGTAGCATTAATTCAGTAAGTGACGTCGGCACACGTGTAGCGAATCACTACCGTAAACTCACCGCTTCATCATGTAAACATGTACATAGTGAAAAGCCCAGTATTTTCCACAGTTTTATGTGGATGTGCTGACATTAGCAAGTTTAAATATAGACAATACGATACTGAGAGGTTTTATGAAGCCACATCTTGTTTAAAATCTCTCTCAAGTGTGCAGGCACAACTTGTAGGCAAAAACGCCAAAGCTTTTGTACCATTTGCATAGCCATTTCTAATCCAAACGAGTGCCTGCATGTGTATGAGTGTGTGTGTGTGTGTGTGTGTGTGTGTGTTTAGTGTGTAAAGCTTATAGAAACACTGTAACATTTGTAAAGAAGCATTTATTGTAATAAGTGAACTCCTGGAATGTTTAATCTGAAGTCAGTCTGAGGTGTGAACGCTGAATCTGGTTTCACATCACATGATGTGTGAAGAGTCCAGCGAAGACCAGACATCTGACTTTAACCTTGTTTTCCATTGTAATGTGGATGGCATGATACTGTATGTATACATAGATTCTCTTGAATATTTTGGCAACCCATAGGTTTTGACGATCAATAAAGTATAAATAAAGTATCAATATGCTCATGTGCGTCTTTATTTCTGAACAAATCAAATATATTTTGGTTGATAGATTTTTATAAATATATTTTCAAAAATTTTATCTTATACATACACACACACAAACACACACATATATATATAAATATATATACACAATATATTTCCTTTCTAACTCATCCTTTCTAATCATCCTACTACTTGTCCACTTGATCCTATTCCATCTCATCTCCTTCAAGCCATTTCTCCTGCAGTTGTACCTGCACTCACTCACATCGTTAACACATCCCTTCACACTGGAGTTTTTCCCTCAGCATTTAAACAGGCTCATATAACCCCACTTCTTAGGAAACCCAATCTTAACCCAACTCTTTTAGGGAACTATAGACCAGTTTCATTTCAAAAACACTTGAACGAGTTGTGTTCAACCAAGTCTCTGCCTTTCTCACACAGAACAACCTCCTGGACAGCAACCAATCTAGCTTCAGAAGTGGACATTCGACCGAAACTGCCTTGCTATCAGTTGTTGAAGCCCTAAGACTTGCAAGAGCGGCTTCCAAGTCTTCATTACTTATCTTGCTGGATCTATCCGCTGCTTTTGATACGGTCAACCACCAGATCCTCCGGTCAACCCTATTGAGAAAGGGCATCTCAGGAACTGCTCTCCAGTGGTTTGAGTCTTACCTCTCAGATAGGTCCTTCAAGGTATCTTGGAGTGGTGAGGTATCCAAGTCCCAACATCTAGCTACTGGGGTGCCTCAGGGCTCAGTTCTTGGACCACTTCTCTTCTCTGTCTGCATGTCATCACTAGGTTCTGTTATTCAGAAACATGCCTTTTCATATCACTGCTATGCTGATGACACTCAGCTCTACCTCTCATTCCATCCTGATCCTTTCTTGCTGGATGAAGGACCATCACCTTTAAATCAACCTAGCTAAGACAGAACTGCTTGTAGTTTCAGCAAACCCATCGTTTCATCACAATTTCACCTTCCAGTTAGGCTCACCAACCATAACTCCTTCAAAAACAGAAGGAAACCTTGGAGTTGTGATTGATGATTAGCTGAATTTCTCAGACCACATTGCTAAAACTGCCCGGTCCTGCAGATTTGCTTTATACAATATTAGGAAGATCAGGTCCTTTCTTTCGGAACATGCAACACAAACTCCTTGTTCAAGCTCTTGTTCTGTCCAGACTTGACTATTGCAATGCTTTCTTGGCAGGACTTCCTGCCAGTTCTATCAATCCTTTGCAATTAATCCAGAACGCAGCAGCAAGATTAATTTTTAATGAGCCGAAAAGAACATACGTCATACCTCTGTTTATCAATTTGCACTGGCTACGAATAGATGCTCGCATTAAATTCAAGGCATTAATGTTTGCATACAAAACCACCTCTGGCTCTGCACCCCTTTACCTAAATTCAGTACTTCAGACCAATGTGCCCTCTAGAAGCTTACATTCTGCAAGTGAACAACGCATTATTGTTAAAATCCTCCAGAAAGTCACTGAAAGCTCAGAGTCATTCCATCTTTAGATTCTGAATCAGTTTGTTCTTCCACATGACATCAGCGCAAACTTCACAGAAAAGATAGTATGATATATGATAGTATATAAAAAAATAAATAAAAATCAGTTTTTTGTCATTGTTTGATTTTTCTCCTGGTCAAAATTCTCTCTTTGCTGTTGTTGTTGTTGTTGTTGTTGTCTTTCTAAAATGTACTTCTTGAACACAAATCAGTAACACTTGTCATTTGGAGAAATCAAAGAATTGGGCAAGAGAAAAAGTCAGACTTTTGTTTGTTTTTGTTTTTTTTTTTTTGGTTTTTTTTGTTTTGTTTTTTTTGTAATTAGTCCAGCTTCTCTGTCTTGAAAATGTTGCTGATTATGCGGAAATGTCTAATGCTGCACAGACATATTTTAAAAAATTAAATTTGGGGATTTTTTTTAAAAGTTCTATGGTGCTGCATATTTATTTTAAATTTTTTAAGAGTTTACAATAGGCAGTTTTCACTTTTTCACTAGTAGTTCCCAATAGTGCAGAAGCCCTACACTGCAAAAACGATTATCTTTCTTAGTATTTTTGTCTAGTTTTCTTGTATAAATATCTATAAAATAAAAAATATAAAATATTTTTTTGTTTTTCCTTAAAACAAGCAAAAATATCTGCCAATGGGGCAAGAAAAATAATCTTGTTTAGTCTTGGAATTAAGGTTATTTTTCTGACCACATTGGCAGATATTTATGCTTGTTTTAAGCAAAAACTAATTAAATTTTGATATTTTTTTTTAGAAAACAAGACTTTTCTTAAATCATTTTACTAGTCAAGTGAGTGCATCTTGATTCAAAAATGTTTAGATGAAAACAAAACAAAAATACTAAGAAAATAATTTTTGCATTGTAAACAACAACATGAGAAAAATATGTATTAGATCCTCATAATAGTGTCTTAAAACCTGTTTAAATCCTATGATTTTTTTCTTTCTACCTCTGTATTTTTTTTGTCTTCAAAACGTTTTTCTCTCTTTAATTTTTTTTTCTCCCTTTAAAAAAAAAAAAGAAATTTTTCTCTCTTCAAAACCTCTCTCCCTTTAAAAAACCTTTTCTCTCCTGTTAAAAATCTTTTTTCGCTCTTTAAAGTTTTTAACCTTGATTTTTTTTTTTTTTAAATAAGGTGTTTAAAACAATAAAAATTTTAAAATAACATACGTTTATTTTTATTTAATTCTATATTGAATTTTGGGTAAATTGGTACGTATTTAAATATTGAGTCAGGTGTCAAAATTTGGGATAATTTTTAATTTAGTTTATTAAGACCACATTAATGACAACATGAATCAGTCAGATCATAATGTGAAAAATAATTATATGACAGTAATTCTAACAGAGAGACTAGTGAGATGCAGTACATTAAAACTAAATTACAAACTCTGAACACAACAAAACACGTTACTAAAACCAACAACAGAAGCAATAGCACATAAGAGCAATGCATGCTGGGAGTCTGAACAAGCAACAGGTTTCCTGGATTCAGTAAAGAAAAGAGAGAAAGTGTTCACTGTATGTACTGTAAATGCTATTTTTGTATATTCACATGCATACAGTGATTGATCATCTCCTCAAATCATTTACAGTATAATACAATTCCAAACAAACAACAGAAGAAAACACTGACACGCAGTAAAGTAGTATAAATGAGTCATTTAATTTTAACATGAAAAGCTTTAAAAAAAAAAAAAAAAAAAAAAACCTGTTTTGACTTATTTTAGGACCAGAACTTTATGATCTGCTTCGTCCCATTATTGTTTTGTGCGATCTCATGAAGAAAGGTCAGGATCATATTTCACCCTGAAATCAAAAGAGAAAAAAACATAAAATTATATATTTCATAAAGAAAATGAAAATAAAAAAGTAGAATACCTGAAGAACATTCAGAACAGCTCTTCCCAGGTGAAAAGAAAATGCACTTCCATAATATACATAAAGTGCTCTATTTCCGCGCACTAATTTTGTACTTAATATACTAAAAATTATTCTTTAGTACTTCTTAAGATAATCTAAGTGTACTCAACTGTGCTATTTTGGGACACTGTGAATATGAACTAAAATGTGCTTTTAACATATCTAACATAAATGTGCTTTTAACATATCTAACATAAATGTGCTTTTAACATATTTTTCAACTATCTTTGTATTTAAAAATGTATTTAGTCACCACTTGCAGTACACTTGAGTGTTCTAGTGTATGAAACATGGTTCAAGTGCACTACAAGTGGTAACTAAATACATTTTAAATACAGAGAAAGTGTGTTAAAAGCACATTTTAGTTCATATTCATGGTGTCCCAAAATAGCAGAGTTGAGTTAGGGTTAGGGTTAGTTGATCTTAAGAAGTACTAAAGAAACATTTTTAGTAAATTAAGTACAAAATTAGTGCGCAGAAATAGAGCACTTTAAGTACATTATGGAAGTGTTAAAACTTCTGGAAAAAGTGGGTTAAAACCTGAAACTAGGTTTAACTAACTAATTTTAGTTACTAATTTTAATTTCTAGACACTCCTATTTTTCTGAAAAAAAAAAAAAGGTTAGAAAACATTGTCATTACAGCTTTTGAACCAGACGAAACATATTAACACACAACGTTGTTGTGGACAGTGAGGGGTTTTGAGAACCGCTGCATTCACTGTGTTTAGTTGTCATGTAAGAATCATAATGTTATGGGTTGACAGTCTGTGAGATTCACACACACCGGCGGCTCGTCCAGTATGTCAATGAGCGGTTTGTCCAGCAGGGGGCTCCACTCAGGGGCCTCAACAGCGTCCAGCAGAAGAGCCAGCTCAGCCTCCAGCTTCTGAAGAGAGTCGTCCACCCGCTGACCACACACACCCACACACACACACACACACACACACGAGAGTGGGCAATGAAGACACTCACACATAAAACTGTGTCTACAGTGAAAACAGCAAAATCAGCACAAACTCATTAAGACCGATGAAGCGTCTACACTTCATATCGCTCAGATAAAACAGTCAAGGGGGGTCCAGGTCATATTTCACCCAAAATCAAACAAGAAATAATACATTTGACTTAACTGGATAACTATATATTTAAATAAGTAATTGTGACCTTTTATGATAAAAAAGAGAGATAAAAGTATTTTTGTATTCTTGTATTCTATTCTTTTTTTTTTTTAAACCAAATCTGAATTTAAAGGAAAAACAGGTTAAAAAAAAAAAGAAAAGAAAAAAAGATGCAAGATGCAAACTTAGTATTTAGAGGGAAAAAGTCAAAAACTTTCAAGATATAAACTCAAAATTTAGAAAGAAAAAAGTTATAAATTTGTAAGATGTAAACTCAGAAGGAAATTTAGAAGGAAAAAAGTAAAAAAAAAACTACAAGATGCACACTTAAAACTGAGATGGAAAAAAAGTAACAAATTTGAAAACCTCACAAATTTACTCAGAATTAACATATATTCAGAATTTAGAGCTACAAGATGCACACATAGAGGGGGAAAAGACACATTTCTAAAATATAAATTAATAATTTAGAAGGAAAAAAGATTTAAATTTGCAAGATGTAAACTTGCAACAACAAAAAAATCAGAGGGCACAAAAGTCAAGAAACTACAAGATATAAACTAAGAATTCAGAAGACAAAAAGGTCACATTTGCAAAATGTAAACTAAAGGACGAAAAAAGTCAAACACTAAAAGATATAAACTTGGAATTTAGAGGGAAAAGTCATACATTTGTAAGAAGTAAATCAGAATTTAGAGGGTGTAAAGGTCGAGAAACTAAAAGATATAAATTCAGAATTTAGAGGAATTTTTTTTTTTTTTTTTTTTTTAATAAATAAGCTTCTATAGATCTCAGCTGGCATTACAGTGATGCCAAAAAAAAGATAAACCAATGATAAGATGAAGTCAAGAAGTAAAGTGAAATGTTTGATTAATGCTAAAAGAATCAGAGAGAGCAAGAGATGAGACACATGATCAGCTGGAGGTAAAGGACACGCTGGCATTAACAGAGCTCACGTGACGCGTGACTTTCCTCAAATTGCCTTAAGAGTGACTTTGAGTCTGATTAAACACTGATGATACTGAGCTGCTTCAGTGAAGTCACCTTCTCTACGGCGTCCATCCGGTCATGAAGAGCATTCTGATCCTGACAGGCGTTAGAGCTGCTGCTCGTCTCTGTCACACACACACACACACACACACAGATCTACTGTTAATACATGAGTTACAGTCACTGCAAAACACATTAAACATCACTCACACAGCTGCGCTGCTTCTGAGGAGCTTTGCTGGAAATGGATCAGAGATTCACCTCAAACATGAACACAATCATCTGGACACAAGGAAATACACCATACACAACAATACACTGTTTGAATACTGATGACAACAGACGATGAGAGCTCATGTAACACATACACACACACACACACACACACACACACACACACACACACTATAACCAGTGTTGGGGAAAGTTACTTTTAAAAGTAATGCATTACAATATTGCATTACTTCCTAAAAAAGTAACTAATTACGTTAGTTACTTTTAATGGAAAGTAATGTGTTATGTTACTTTTGAGTTACTTTTTAAATCTGGGCAGGGCTTGCTTGTTTGTTTTTAATATAAAAAGTTCTTCTTTTGCAAATGTAAAGCGCTTTAACATCAAAAGTGAAGTGAATCCGCCTCAGGCTGAAGGAAATGTAAATTCACGTCTGTACAGTAGAGGGCGCTGCTCAAACTAATCACATGAAGAATATGACGCAGGAGAAGAAAGATCAAGACTATTCAGCAATAACTAAAATCAAACACAAATGTGTTATTTTTGCTTATTAGGATGGTTTAATTGAATCATTGAAGGTCAGTAGCAAAGACATCGGTTAATAAAATGGGACTAAATAAATAAATATGTCTTATTTCACATATTTAAATATTGCAGGTTCATATAATATTCTGAATTTGCATTTGACTGTTTTTATTGATTTTGAGGAGCACTGAATGTGTTTTAGTGCAGGTGAGATGAGTAAATACATGTTGATATTTAGTCTGAACTACAGTAAGATCATGTTCACACACAACGCTCTGCACTTACTCCTGATTTCTCTCAACATGGCAACACCAGAGCTGTCAGTCAATACATGAGAAACACAGTAACTGGAGTCACTTATTTGAAACAGTAACTCAGATATTTCCCTCTAAATGGAAAAAGTAATGCACTACTTTACTAGCTACTTTAAAAAAGTAATCTGATTACGTAACTCGCGTTACTTGTAATGTGTTACCCAAAGCACTGACTATAATAACACACTCACACACACACGTGTCTCACACAGCTTTCACAGGAGTGTTTCCGCTCTCAGGGCTCGTTATGTTTCATGAGGTTTCCCGCAGGATTCCCACCTCCGCAGTCTTTGATGTTTCTGCATTAAACCTCCTGTCGTGAGCAGCATTTTAATAGATCCTCTCTGTAAGTGCTGCAGGATGTTCCCTGTTAAACACACTTCTCCATCGACCTCCAGCAGCTGATCATGACTCAGACAGCACAGAAAGCACCATATATACCAGATACAGCCAGTAAAATAATTAATGAACACGTCACCATTTTTCTCAGTAAATATATTTCTAAAGGTGCTGCTGACATGAAATTTTCACCAGATGTTGGTAACAACCCAAGCAATCCATACATACAAAGAAAACAAAACAAATAAGTTCATAAATTAAATTATGTGTAATAAACTGGAATGACACAGGGGAAAAGTATTGAACTACTGAAATGTATTTAAAACTTTGTACAAAAGCCTTTGTTGGCAATGATAGCTTTGAGACGCCTCCTGCAGGAGAAACTAGTGGCATTCATTGCTCAGGAGTGATTTTGTCTTCAAATCTTGAAGGTTCTGTGGATCTCTTCTATGAACTCTGATCTTTAGTGCTTATTTTCTATTGTACTGAAGTCAGGTGATTGTCTGGCCGTTCTAGCAGCTTTATTCTCTTTCTCTGAAAGCAGTTGAGAGTTTGCTTGGTTGTGTTTGGGATCATTGTAACCCTTGTTTCATCTTCATCATCCTGGTACTGTAGCTGTTGGGACTGAAGCAGCTAATATTAATTTCCACTGACGAGGAGCAGGATTGATTTCTAATTACTGATAGATTTCAACTGGAGTCTTGGGTTTCCATGCCTTTTTGTGCCTCCCTTTCTTCATGTGTTCAGTACTGTTTCCCTGTGTCATTCCACTTTATTACACACAACTTCATTTCTGAACTTATTTGTTTTGTTTTCTTTGTATGTATGGATTACTTGGGTCGTTACCGACATCTGGTGAAAATTTCAAGTCAACAGCATCTTTAGAAATATATTTATCATCAAAATGAAAACAAATAAACTTTTGAAATGTTTTACTTTACATGTAATGAATCCAGAATATAGGAAAGTTTCACTTTCTGAAATAAGCTATCAAAAAAAATAAAATAAATAAAGATACGATACGATAGATCACGATATTCTAATTTTTTAAGATGCACGTGTATATGTGATCCTGGAGCACAAAAGCAGTCATAAGTAGCACAGGTATATTTGTAGCAATAGCCAACAATACACTGTATGAGTCAAAACTATCCATTTTTCTTTTATGCCAAAAATCATTAGGATATTAAGTAAAGATCGTGTTCCATAAATATATTTTGTAAATTTCCTACCGTAAATATATAAAAACTTCATTTTTGATTAATAATATGCATTGCTAAGAACTTCATTTGAACAACTTTAAAGGAGATTTTCTCAATATTTAGATTTTTTTGCACCCTCAGATTCCAGATTTTCAAATAGTTGTATCTCAGCTAAATATTGTCCTATCCTAACAAACCATACATCAATGGAAAGATTATTTACTCAGCTGATGATGTATGTATCTCAATTTTAAAAAAAAATTGCCCCCTTATGACTGATTTTGTGGTCCAGGGTCACATATATCCTTTGACATCTACAGACATGAGTTTCTCCTGGCATCATATACCTGATCTAAATAATCCAGAACATCCAGAAAGTGAACTTACTAAAATCAAACACAAATGTGCTATTTTTGCTTAGTATGGTTGAATTGGATCATCGAAGGTCAGTAACAAAGACATTGGTTAATAAAATTAGATTAAATACATAAATGATATTTGCCTTATTTTTTAACATATTTAATTATTGCAGCTTTGTATAATATTCTGAGTTTGCATTTGACTGAGATAAATACATGTTGATATTTAGTCTGAACTACAGTAAGATCATGTTCACACACAACGCTCTGCACTTACTCCTGATTTCTCTCAACATGGCAACACCAGAGCTGTCAGTCAATACATGAGAAACACAGTAACTGGAGTTACCTATTTGAAACAGTAACTCAGATATTTCCCTCTAAATTAAAAAGTAATGTGTTACTTTACTAGTTACTTAAAAAAGTAATCTGATTACGTAACTCACGTTACTTGTAATGCGTTACCCCCAGCACTGTTCTAGATTAAATGTCAACATGTATTTACTCATCTCACCTGCACAAAAACACATTCAGTGAGTGCCACTCAAAATCAATCAAAACAGTGAAATGCAAATTCAGAATATTATGCAAACCTGCAATAATTAAATATGTGAAATAACACAAATATCCCTTATGTTTTTTATCCGAGGCTTATGCATTTCACTTTTGGTGTGAAAAGGCTTTTACATTTACCAAAAATAGATATTTTTTATGTTAAAAAAAAAGCAAGCCCAGCCCAGATGAAAAAAAGTAATGCAGAAGTAACATAATACTAAGTTACTAAGTAACGCAATTAGTTACCTTTTTTATTGTAATGCATTACTTTTAAAAGTAACTTTCCCAAACACTGATTCCAGGTCAGTCATTCCATCCATCTCACAAACCTACAGACCCACAACATAATCATGCAGAACACAGTTGCACCTTCATATTCACAATTCTAGAAAAACTGACTGATTCTGCACAGAATCTCAAGCTTAAAGGGAAAGTTCACCCCAAAATCTCTCATTGTCTTGCCTTCATGTCGTTTCAAACCAGTGTAACTTTCCTTGTTCTTCAGAACACAAAAACAACTAAAAATCTAAATATCATCCATGCACAAGTTATGATACTCTAACAACAATAGTATTTATTTAAAAAGCACTTTCTATAGTCAAAGCACTAAAATACAATTAAAATAAATAGTTAAATAATCAAGTAAAAGAAAACAACTATTATACATCTAGATGAATATAATTCATTACAGTAAAAAAAAAATGGACTAATCCTTATAAACAATGAAGTTTGACAGCTGTAGTCATCATGTATGCTGTGTGAACATTCATCTGAACATCTCCTCAGAAAAAAGACATTTATGTTATTTGAAATGTCACCTAATTTCCCCCCCTATTGTTCATATAAAAACTAATAAACATATTGAAGAAGAAGAAGAAAGAAAGTCATGCAGGTTTGAGTGACATGAGGAGAGTAAATGCTGACAGAATGATGTTTTTGAGGATGAACTGCTGCTTTAGCTGCTGATGAAGCAGTAATGCATTAGTTTTGTTCAACTCTTCTGTGCTTGATGGAGCGTTTCCTGAGCCAATAAAAACAGAAAACGAGAGCGTGTGTGTGTGTGTGTGTGTGTGTGTGTGTTCATTCCATGAGCGTGAGATCACACACATCACACTAATCACCTCCGCTGACCACGTCATCGCACACGATCAATCCTCCCTCACCGACACTGAAGATCTGCTGATACAGACGCGCCTCGGGGTTCTGGATGGACTCCAGCAGCTCATGTGAGAAATCTCATGTGTTTGTGCGGTTCTGTCAGTCTCAACACATGCCAAATCAGAACCAGATGTTCTAGTCACACACACACACACACACACACTTACTGAAATTCCCTGAGTACCATCTGAAAACACCATCATGATCCTCAAAGACAACAATTGCGTTTCAAACTCATAAACTACAGACTGTCGTCTATCAAACCCGACTCACTCCGACCTTCAGCCAATCCGGCATCTTACCTGCACAAATCTGACCAATCAGGAGCATCAGAAGAGCCACAGGCGTCGACCAGCGGCCCATGACAGAGCTGCAGGAGAGAGACGTGACGTCTGTCACAAACACTGATGAGAAACCGACAGAAGGAAGAACAGAAGCTCACACTCACCTTTGACTTGAGCTCTGAAGCGTCTCTTCTGTCACACTGTCTCTCGCTCTCGATTCACTGCACTCCTGATGAAAACACAGAACAAAAGAGGAGGGCCGTGTGTGTGTGTGTGTGTGTGTGTGTGTGTGTGTGTGTGTGAGAGCGGGTGGGTCTGCTTCACACTCTCCAGCAGGACTGAAGCCAAACACAGAAACATGAAGACACAAACTCAAGCAGAGAGCGTGACTCATGACTCAGAAGCCAGCAATTCACAAACTTTTTCATCAGCTGAACTCATTTGAGCTGAAACATTTACTTCAAGGCCCAAGACATTTACTTAAATGAACAACACTTTCACATGTTTATGGCTCTCTGATGTCGATTAAAGGTCACATGACGTGCAGCTAAACTTTAAAATAATAAAACAAACGCACACCTTTTTGAGGTGCAAGTTAAAGGAGCAGACTTAATAAAGAAAAATATAACTGCACACTCCCTAAAGTACTGTTTATTTGTTACCAAGGTTTCAGCAAAACAAGTAGCCTTTGTCAAGGAATGTCATACTTTATGCAACTTTCTCTGTAAGTGTTTTATTTTGATGGTTTTTATGTTTTAATTATTTATTCTAATTTTCAGTTATTTTTTTAAATTAATTAATTAATTAATTATTTTTTATTAATTATTAGCTTTTCATCAACTCAAAAAAAAAATCCCCAGTTTGAGAAGCCCTAAGCCACTGATTATTCTGTTAATATAACTTTACATGTGCTTTAAGAATAAATAAATATTAAATATCAAATACTAAATATTATACACACACACATATATGAGTATAAAAGAACTTACCATGAGTAGAAAGTGATATGTTGTGGTATGAAACCAGCACAGAGATCACTAAGAGAGAGAAAATCACTAAGACAATGATCAGTTAGAGTTTAGAGTCATTAGACACAAGTATTACGAGCACAGAACGACTCCAGCGACCAATCACAATCCAGAATTACACAGAGACATGGAGTACATTAGATCATGTACTAGAACACAGACTCATCACTCTGTAATAAATCCAACACGCACAAAACTCATGAACATAGGAATTACTGAATATCAAAAAACATTTTTGCTGATGTTTTTGCAAATGATCATCCCCAGAGTGCCTGTGCAGAAAATAAATACATACACGCACTCACTCACACACACACTCACACACACACACACACCGTCATGATGATCCTGAGGAGGTGGACGATGGTAAACATGTCCGTCTGGATTAGACTGGACTGGAGTGTCTGTGGTCAGCTGGTCATGGACGTCTGTCTGAAACTAAGCAGCTCTAATGAGACATGAGGACACACAGATCATTCTTCACTCATGTGAATTCTCCTGAAACACACACAGTCAGTGCTGTGTACATTACAGAAACTGTAATCCGTCACTGATTCAAATTACATCACATTTAGTAACATAATCCATTACATTACACATTTTAGGTAATATAATCAGACTACTTTTTGATTACTTTTGGGCTAACTACACAAGACTACACACACTACCGAAACACAATTTTCATATTTTGATATTGTAAAGCTTCTTTGACACAATCTGTATTGTTAAAAGTGCTATATAAATAAAGGTGACTTGACGTGACTTGACAAACTCATTTATTTAAATACATTTAAATAGGATAATCCGATATAACAATACAAAGAGAAAAAATTGGTTTGAAAGAATTGGTGAATAATGTCGTTATTTTTGTTTTCTTTGCGCACAAAAAGATCATCATATTTTTTCACTTTTTTAAAGTTATTTTTATAAAACTAGCGAGCTGAGCCAGTAGTGCTGACGGTGTCGTTTAAACATGAGCAGATGAACCGATTAAAATGAGTGAGTCAATTACCCTGGAACCGCTCCAATTGATTCAAACTCATGACTACGATCATTCAGCTCAAGCGATTCACTACCAAAAACCAGATCAAAAGAGCCAATTATTTTCTAATTTTGACATCGCTTGTAATGATTTTAAAAAGCACGTATTGATGGGTGAAACGGAGCTTTTCAAAACCATTGCATCACAAAATGATTCACTGTTTTGAAGAGTTCCAATCAGATCACGAATCACAAATCATTTAATTCAGATCGAGATTTCGGGGCAGGTTCGCGAATCATTTCGTGAATTGAATGTTTCGCGAACCCACTCCGAAGTCCCGATCTAAATCAAATGATTCACGATCCGCACTCAGAGTCCTGATCTGGGGCCAACTGCACAAACTTAGCCTCTATGTGAAGACAGTGTCTTAAGAACTAGTTTGACCAACAAGCAGTTAAGGAGTAATCGGTCTTGTATTTTGGATTCAACTTAGACTAATCTAAGTTTTTATGTAAATGAATTTTAAAAATTTTGACCACTCTTAAAGAAAAACTTAGATGACTTACTTTTAAGACTAGAATAAACCTTTTATGCAACCCGCCCCTGATCTGAAATGATGGTTCATGATTCATTATTCAGATCAGGACTTCAGAGTGTGAATCATTTGATTCAGATCGGAACTTCAGAGCGGATTCGCAAATCTGCTAATCTTTTTTCTGATTTCTTTTTTATGAAACAGTAGAAAACATTAAACTATTAATTAGTTATAAAAACAAAACAAAGAATAAAGTACACAAATGCAAATCCCTTAAGAAAACTTACCATGGTTTTACTATAGTAACAGTGTAGTAACCATGTTTTTTTTTGTACTGCAAATGCCATGGTTAAACTATGGTTAGTGTAGCAAAACCATGGTTAATTAGTGGTTACCATGGTTTAACTATAGTAACCATGTGTTTTGTTTTTGTTGTTGTTGTTGTTGTTTTTGGAGTAAGGGATGTGTTGCCATATTGTAAATAAACATACACCTAAGAGGACACACAGGATGAATATAGAGATGCAGTTTCCTCTGCTTTAGGATGAAGAGAACTTTAGATAGTTTCCATGTATTTGTCTAGATCAACTTTGAATAAAGAAAAGAGAGATTTAGAGCCAGATGTTCTTTATGTGAAAATTAGCTAGCAGGAAACACAAATTAAGTTGCTATATTCTCAAACAATCCAAAGAAAACATCTTTAAAACAGAGAGAAAAGTCACTTACAAAATGAGATCGGATGAACATTAAATAAATCTGATCAAAATGTCTCTGTGTGGTTCATTGGCAAACAAGTGAATGAATCTTCCTCAGAAGAGACAAAAACAGCAACTCTCTTCAATGTCTGACTTATATTATAATCATGTCCATAAGCTTTTTGTGAAAATTGGAGTAACTCGTGAATCTGTTGTTTGACTTCTTCATATTTAAGAAGAGAACTATAGTTTCCAAAGTCCAGCATTGCTTGTTATGATTTTCAAGAGTGTAGAATTTAGACGCTGTGACATGATCCTACCAATATCAGACACTACTGAATTGTCCCTAGCAATAATTTTGATCAAACAATTAAACATCTGTTGTCTGCTGTTATGTCAATGCCAAAATCAAACCTACACGCTTCCATCATTCTTGTTATGTGCCAGATCACAGATCTGCGCTGGACGACTTTCTGAATGTATATGACCAGAAGTCAATTTTAGAAGATAAAATACATTTAAAAAATGAAAAAGTGTGAATAATATGAATAATTTATTGCTATTGTGTGACTATTAATATATAATCATGCAATCTATACAAAAGTAACTGTAATCTTATTCTAAACATTATAAAATGCAACGTAATCAGAATTACAAGTACTTAATTTTTGGAATCCGATTACATGTAAAGAGTTAAAACACAGTACTAGTTGTTAGTATGACTGTAGCAGCAGAGGAAGAAACGGAGTGAAAGTTCAGCCGCAGGTGTTCAAGGGTAAAGTTCACCGTGTACAATGTGCAAAGCTCCTTAAGAGAGAAGGATCCACAATGATGCTTACGCGACTGAAGATAACTCGAGCTGCAGACTCTCTGAATGCTGATCTCATGGAGAGATTTGCTGCTCTTATCTTTTATCTTCTCCTCTGTGCTTCGATTCAAATCTGCTTGATTAACTGTGATGGGTTCCGCCATTACTCTATTTGTTCTCAAGGAAAGCCAATTCCTCCAAACTTTAAATGATTTGTGCATCCCACCGCTAGAATCTGCTGGAAAGCGTTTCTTGGCTCCGTCTCTGTATTGACTTCTCTCTTGGCTGGACTTCCATCCTTTTCTGATTCCTGGAATGGTCATCAGGGGGACGGACATGGACAACAATGATCCTGCTTTGGGATCTTCTTCAGCCCTTGTTAGTTTTGTGTGATGTATTGGAGCTGTCAGGTGTGATGTCTAGGGCTAGTGCTCGTCTGTAAATCTCGTCTGCACATGTTCGTCTGCATCATGTGGGATAAAAAGAGGCAAAGAAAACATTACAAGCTCCATAAAATATCTTCTGTGCATGAATAACAGCAGCAGTGTTGGGGAAAGTTACTTTTAAAAGTAATGCATCACAATATTGAGTTACTCCCTAAAAAAAGTAACTAATTACGTTAGTAACTTTTTATGGAAAGTAATGTGTTACATTACTTTTTGTGTTACTTTTCATATCTGGGCAGGGCTGGCTTGTTTGTTTTTAATATAAAAAGTTCTATTTTTTGGTAAATGTAAAAGCCCTTTCACACCAAAAAGTGAAATGAATAAACCTCAGGCTGAAGGAAAAGTAAATTCACGTCTGTAAGTTTGTTAGTTTATCTAAAGTAATTTTTGCTTAATAGTATGATTGAATTTAATAATCAAAGCTCAGCAGCAAAGACATTGTTTAATAAAATTGGATATTTGTGTTATTTACCATTTATTTATTGCAGATTTGCATTATATTCAGATTTTGCATTTGACTGTTTTTATTGATTTTGAGGAGCACTGAATGTGTTTTAGTGCAGGTGAGATGAGTAAATACATGTTGATATTTAGTCTAGAACTACAGTAAGATCATGTTCACACACAACGCTCTGCACTTACTCCTGATTTCTCTCAACATGGCAACACCAGAGCTGTCAGTCAATACATGAGAAACACAGTAACTGGAGTTACTTATTTGAAAAAGTAACTCAGATATTTTCTTCTAAATTAAAAAGTAATGTGTTTCTTTACTGGTTACTTGAAAAAAGTAATCTGATTACGCAACCCGCATTACTTGTAATGCATTACCCCCAGCACTGGTAACTAATTACTGTTGCCAGAAAGTTATAAGTAGCTAGTAAAGTAACTCATTACTTTTTAATATAGAAGGAAATATCTGAGTTATTTTTTTCAAATAAGTGACTCCAGTTACTGTGTTTCTCATGTATTGACTGACAGCTCTGGTGTTGCCATGTTGAGAGAAATCAGGAGTAAGTGCAGAGCGTTGTGTGTGAACATGATCTTACTGTAGTTCTAGACTAAATATCAACATGTATTTACTCATCTCACCTGCACTAAAACACATTCAGTGTTCCTCAAAATCAATAAAAACAGTCAAATGCAAATTCAGAATATTATACAAACCTGCAATAATTAAATGTTAAAAATAAGACAAATATCATTTATGTATTTAATCTCATTTTATTAACCGATGTCTTTGCTAATGACCTTCAATGATCAAATTAAACCATACTAATAAGCAAAAATAACACATTTGTGTTTGATTTTAGTTATTGCTGAATAGTGTTGATCTTTCTTCTCCTGCGTCATATTCTTCATGTGATTAGTTTGAGCGGCGCCCTCTACTGTACAGACGTGAATTTACATTTCCTTCAGCCTGAGACGGATTCACTTCACTTTTGATGTGAAAGCGCTTTTACATTTGCAAAAGAAGAACTTTTTATATTTAAAACAAACCATATTTAAAAAGTAACTCAAAAGTAACATTACACATTACTTTCCATAAAAAGTAACTAAGTAACGTAATTAGTTACTTTTTTAGGGATGTAACGCAATATTGTAATGCATCACTTTTAAAAGTAACTTTCCCCAACACTGTTAGTTACACTACTAGTTAGTTACATTACTTTTCTTTCACGCCCCACAAAAGTTGTAATTGTGTATCTTACCCCAAAAAAAATTTGGGGTAAGATACACAACGTGACGTTTAACTAAACGTGTTGTATTATTCTTATTGTGTAGTTTGAAGCTATAATTTGTGTTACTCATATGTGATTATATTTCGTGATGTATTTTATCAAAAAAGTTCATGAGAAAGTGTTTTGTTATTTATTTTATTTTATTTTATTTAACCTTTATTTAAGCAGGCAAGTTAATTAAGAACAAGTTCTTATGTTCAATAGCCTGGCAGGAGAATTAATATCTCCTGAGAAACATACAAATATATATTACAATACATAAAAAAGGAAAAAAAAAAAAGAATAAAATCTCAGTCAAAACATTTACAGATCGAGGTCAGAGCATTTACTAGTAATTTCTTAAATGCACATACTGGAATATTTGTCTCTAGTATCTAATTGCTGCATGATGTTCCAAAACACCTTTATGTGCATTTCTATATACCACATCACCATAATCAAACAAGGGCAAAACAGTAGTTTCAACGAGATATTTCTTGGCTGACATGGCAAACACAGATCTATTTTGATACAAAAAACTAAGCTTGGTTTTGTTTTCTAAAAGGATTTTTAATTCTAGTAATGCAGTTAATATCGGGATCTGAGGGATGAGGGCAAGCCATGTTATACCAGAGTAAAGTAATGCCATAACTTCGGTGTTCAGCGCATCTTTTCTCTTGACAAAATCAATGAAAATCTAGGAATTACTGGATTTTTGGACTTCAAATCAGTAGGGGTTGAGGCATCAAAAGTAACTAAGTAGCAAGCTGTTTTATGGATAGTGACTGTAATATTATTACTCAAATCTTATTAGTAATTAGTTTCACTACTAGTTACTGCAAAAAGTAGTATTATTACTGTAACTAGTTACTGCCCAACACAAGCCAGAAGATCACAGAGACACAAGGACGCAGGACTCTTGAGCACCAGACAAGAAAAGAAAAACCTCACAACCACACAGAACCACTGTGGTGGACAAACACATATATTTCCTTTAGAAATGTACAAATCTGGTTAACCAATGAGATTATATGTCCTTTAAATGTGCTCAGAGGTTGACATTTAAAGCTGATGTTGAGTGTGTATATATTACAATCAATATTAATTGTAGGGGAGAGCGGGGTGAGTTGAGCCAATTTTTACTTAAGGTGTGTTTAAAGTGAGCACATGACAGTAATGGGTCCAACTTAAATATGTACATAAATTTCAGGATGTGGTGCATCCTTGGGAATGATCACTTTGGATATAAAATAAACTGCTTTCAAAATATGGATTTCCTAAAAAAAGTGGTCTCTTGGCTCAACTTACCCCCAGTGAGGGGTAAACTAAGCCTAGGGAGAGGGTAAGTTGAGCCACATGGAGTTAAACTGTGCCATTGATTATGCTGAAGTAAAACTGAACATTTTTTTTTACCTCGAGCTATATCAAAGGAAGAGAAATTCAATAAAAATGACTTCTTTAAATCTGTGTGTGATCCTTGTGATGGACTGGCCATCCATTTATTAAAAGATACAGTTCACAACTTCAAAGGCATTTTAATTATTTAAAAAATTCAGAACAAAATAAAGTTCAAATTGAAGAATTAAAAAACAAAATATGCAATTGACCTTACAGAACTGGGCTAACATCCCACTTATAAACGTTAAAATTTATCAATTTTATAAAAACATCAATGGCCAATTTTCGTAAACAAGGCCTATTTAAATTTTTCAGAACAAAATAAAAAAAACAGTTTGGTCTAAAATGAATGAATATTGTAGAGTTGCAGTAAAATAATACTTTATAATAGTAAGGAGGGGTGAGCCACTGGCTCAACTTACCCCACTAACACCTTTTTAACAAACTAGCATCATCCAGCAGTTTAGGGCTAACATCATGCAAAGAGCATAGCCTCATAACTTCCTAAAGCACAAACACTTGTGTGACATTTTCTCAGATTTGTCTGTAATTGTTTTGGCATGAAGCATGAGTCCTTGAACATAAAAAAGTCAGTTTTTGGACATAAATGTAGTCACCAATTATTCCATGGGCCATCACAGGTTGAGTAAAACTGATAACTCTTCATATATCTGTGGTCATATCACCAATATTGTTTAAGGTTGTCTAGAAACAAGGAGTGGCTCAACTTTTCTCCGCAGGCTCAAATCACCCTATATGTGACCCTGGACCACAAAACCAGTCATAAGGTTCATTTTTTTTTTTAAATATTGAGATTCATACGGCATCTGAAAGTTGAATAAATAATCTTTCCATTGATGTATAGTTCGTTAGGACAATATTTGGCTGAGATACAACTATTTGAAAATCTGGAATCTGAGGGTGCAAAAAAATCTAAAATATTGAGAAAATCACCTTTAAAGTTGTCCAAATGAAGTCCTTAGCAATGCATATTACTAATCAAAAATTAAGTTTTGATATATTTACGGTAGAAAATTTACAAAATATCTTCATGGAACATGATCTTTACTTAATATCCTAATGATTTTTGGCATAAAAGAAAATTGGATGATTTTGACCCATACAATGTATTGTTGGCTATTGCTACAAATATACCTGTGCTACTTATGACTTCTTTTGTGCTCCAGGGCCACAAATATCATGACTGCAGCATTTCTGGAGCCTCCTAAAGTCTGGAGCATCATAAATGATGACTGTGAAGTCAGAGGTGATCTGTGATCCGGTCTGAGGAGGATTTGGCCTGTTCTAGAGGTCAGAGCTTGAGGTCTTCTGGAGGACACTTTCTCCTGGACAAAGTCCTCATCTAGTCTGATTATACCACGTGAGAGGTGGGTTTAACCCGGGTCTGATACAGGAATAGAGCTGTAGGTGGAGTCCTGGAGGGCTGAAGGGCCAGAGAGACTCCAGTGTGTGATTATGGCTAATCCCTCCTTAAATAACCCTGAGCGGTAAGCTAATGTTGTGGAGGACGAGGACAATACCGCTGGACAGAGAGAGCGTATTTCATGTCAGCTTGAGGCCAGGATGAATTTCGCAGCACAGTTTTTTGCTAACTTTGTGAATGACGGCTTGCAGGAGACGCGGAGAAGCTTTAATGACAGCGAGGAATATGATCCCTTCTGGCAGAGGTGAGAAACTGTAGCGTGTAGCATTCTTTTTCTTTTTTAAAGAAGTCTCTTCTGCTCACCAAGACTGCATTTATTTGATCCAAAATACAGCAAAAACAGTAAAATTGTGAAATATTTTTACTATTTAAAATAACTGCTTTCTATTTGAATATATTTTAAAATGTAATTTATTTCTGTGATCAAAGCTGAATTTTCAGCATCATTACTCCAGTCTTCAGTGTCACATGATCCTTCAGAAATCATTCTAATATGCTGATTTGCTGCTCAAAAAAAAAGTATTGTTATTATTATTATCAATATTTGATAATACATTTTTTTTTTCAGGATTCTTTGATGAATAGAAAGATCAAAAGATCAGCATTTATCTGAAATAAAAAGCTTTTGTAACATTACACACTATACCATTCAAAAGTTTGGAGTCATTATATATATTTTTTTCTTTTTTTTTCTTTTTCTTTTCATCAAAGAAACCTGAAAAAATTCTACTCAGGTGTTTTCGAGCAATGTTTTTGAGCAGCAAATCAGAATATTAGAATGATTTCTAAAGGATCATGTGACTGGAGTAATGATGCTAAAAATTCAGCTTTGAAATCACAAGAATAAATTACAGTTTAAAATATATTCAAATAGAAAACAGTTATTTTTTAAATAGTAAAAATATTTCACAATATTACTGCTTCTGCTGTATTTTAGATCAAATAAAAGCAGGCTTGGTGAGCAGAAGAGACTTCTTTAAAAAAAAAACATTAAAAATCTCACTGTTCAAAAACCTTTGACTGGTAGTGTGTGTCTGAAACCCTTAGAGAGTCTCCAGAATCTTCCCAGTGTGCTCCTGAGTCTGAGAGAAGTGTGGAGCTCCACCAGCGTCTAGCAGATCCTCTGTGTTCTCCTTCCCATCCTGTGCTTCCTCCATCCACTGACTCACATTCAACCCTTGAGACGCCCAAACCTGCACCAGACCTCACACGGAGACAGCAGGCTTCATCTCCATCACTGTCAGCATCTCCCGTTCCTCATCCCGCTCCAAGAAAACCCAGCAGGTCTCGAGCTGGAGCTTCAAAGAGGGCTGATGCTCCTCAGCCCGCTTCCAAAGCTCCTGATCCTTCTCCTGTAGAAGCAGCAGACCCGTCCTCATCCGTAGCTCTCCCTCCGTTCCCACAGATCACAGAAAACACCACTTTCCTGACGCTCCTCCAAGCTTTAGTGTGCATCCTCCTCAGACTCTTCCTCACCTTCATCCTCCTCTTCCTGCCGCGGTAAACATGTGAGACAGAGCGAGCTTTGAACATCTTTTATTAATGCATGACAATAACCCTGTAAAGCCTGTTAGACATGTTAGACAAAATGTTAGACAAAATATTTTAAAAGTTTGCATGTGTGTTTTTTGATGCATCAGGATTTTAAGTGGAGGAAAAAACAGCTCAATTTTATTCAGAGACTCAAATTTAACAAAAATATGAATTTGCTGCAGATGCTGATATTTCTATGATGAAATTCTGATGCCTATAATGTAAATCAAGGAGATCTTTATAACAGTACAGCAGATACTGACATAAACTGATCTAAATATCAGTGTTCGCTCTATATCTCCAATAATATGTTTTAGTAAGATGAGATTGAAATGATCCAAACATATAATGCAATGCAATCCAATGCTGATTGAGAGATGAAGAAATAAACGCTCCTCAGAAGATGTGAGATGAAGATCATTCCTCCGCTGAGGAACAGTGAAAGTAAAGCTTCTGGAAACAAACGCTCCTCAAAAGATCCTGATGATCAGATTTGAGACTAAAACATGATTGATGGAGAATCAAGTAAAGCTGAGCTGCTTCAGTCCAGTAAGTGTTCATCTGGAAATATGACTGCAGTTATTCTGACGTGTACTTGAGAAAATCAGTCAAGATTTGACAGCAGAAAGACACGATTAGAAGCTGGACGTTTGTACAATTATACTAAGAGAGCTTTTACTGGATAAAAAACTCTAAACTATCAAACAGACGCCAGAAAACATGGAGAAGATTGAGTGAGAAACAGGTTTAACAGCAAAGCTTGATCATTTAGAAATGTGTGCATCATCAGAGGGTGTTTCTCTGTAACAGAGACACTGTGACGAGGGAATGAGGCGAGAGGTCAGACCTGCAGAGAGAGAGATATTAATAGACTTCAGTGCTGGACACATGACCACAGACACTGAAATACTATTAACTTCACTTTACACGGCTGAGATAGGGCTGCTCACAATTCAGACTGATGCTGTATAAAAGCCAGACTAAATTAAACCAGCTCTGACCCACCGCAGCAATCAAAGGCAGTTCATTTAAGCAGCTGTAATTGCTGTATAAATGCAGCTCTGAGTAGTTCACCATGTTAAAAAAATAAATAAATAAATAAATAAATTACGAGGTTAAAGTCACAATATTTTGAGAAAAAAGTCAAATTACAAAAATAAAGTCAAAATTATGAGAAAGTCTAAATATTTTTTGCATAAAGTCATATAAATTGCATAAATTACAAGAATAAAGTCAAAATATTTTGAGAATCAAGTCAAAATTACGAGAATTAAGTCAAAATATTTTGAGAATAAAGTCAAATTTACGAGAATTAAGTCGTAGTAAATTACAAGAATAAAGTCGTAGCAATATGAGAATAAATTTTGAGAATTGTCAAAATTATGAGAATTAAGTCATAGCAATTACGAGAATAAAGTTGAAATATTTTGAGAATCATGTCGAATTTACTAGATTTGAGACAAATTATGAGAATAATGTCATAGCAATATGAGAATAAAGTTTAAATATTTTAAGAATCAAGTCAAAATAACGAAAATAGTCTAAATGTTTTGAGAATCAAGTCAAAATGACGAGAATTAACTCAAATTTTTTTGAGAATAAAGTTAAAAATATAAAAATAAAATCAAAATTACAAGAATAAAATTGAAATATTTTGAGATTCAAGTTGAAATTCCAAGAATAAAGTCTAATTATTTTGAGAATAAAGTCGAAATTACAAGAATAAAGTTGAAATATTTTGAGAACAAAATCGAAATTATGAGAATAAAGTTTAAATATTTTGAGAATCAAGTCAAAATTATGAGAATAAAGTCTAAATATTTTGAGAATAAAGACGAAATTACAAAAATAAAGTCAAAATTATGAGAAAGCTGAAATATTTTTTGAATAAAGTCAAAATTATGAGAATTAAAGTCAAAATATTTTGATAATCAAGTCAAAGTTATGAGAATTAAGTCATAGTAATTACGAAATTAAAGTTATAATATTTTGAGAAAAAAAGTCAAAATTACAAGAATAAAGTCGTGGCAATATGAGAATAAAGTTGAATTATTTTGAGAATAAAGTTGAAATGACAAAATGTCAAAATTATAAGAAGAAAGTCAAAAGATTTTGAGAATGCAGTCAAAATTGTGAGAATTAAATTGTAGAGATTACGAGATTAAAGTTATAATATTTTGAGAGTATAGCATATTGCGCGTGCAAATGGCCCGGATTGGGAGCACCGGGAGAAATGCTGGTGGCCTGGCAAATGATTTGAATATATGTGGGATTATTAGCAGAAATCATACCATGTGTAATACTGCAATATATGCTTGGAAATAATATTACACGTCTTCGAATGTATTAAGTATTTGTAGTGCGCCAGCCACCCAACAATAGCAAAAAGCGTTGTACTTTTGGTACTTTTAATATAAATTCTTTCAAATTCTGTCCGTTTTGGAGCGAAATACAGACAATATGTATTACAGTAATGTGTTTTTCATGCTCTTTAATGTGGCATGACAGATTGCTGTATTCTGCAACTTTTTTCTCAAAATATTACGACTTTAA
>CM077242.1:335000-360000 GCA_039654775.1 Spinibarbus caldwelli | reverse complement strand
TTCTTGACATATGTTATTATAATACTAAAGAAAATATCATAAATTAAACATGATAATACAACTGATATTATATTTAATATGATGTGTAAACAAATCACACAGTAGCGCTGAGTTTTATTTTCTTACGCTTAATATATGATATTTAGTTTTATTTTTGTAAAATTAAATATATCGTGTGAATTTTTAAGATGAAATTTGTGTTTTTTTGTTTTACAGATAATATTATCATATTAAATATAATACCATACATTAAATATATGCTAATAAAACTGAGCGCTACTATGCAAATTATTGTAATGTAATTTCTGCTATCTTAAGACATATTACAATAATAAATACTGATGTCATATGTAAAATGATAATGTGTCAAGAAAACAGAAATTAAATGGCAAAAATTTGCACAGTAGTGCTCACTTTTATTAGCATGTTATATTTTATAAAAATAAAACTGAATAATACCGTGTGAAGATTTTGTAATGTAATTTCAGTTTTTTGACATCTATTATTAGGATACTAAATATATGATATGATATTATACTACAACTGATATTATATTTTATATTTAAAATGATAATAATAATAATAATAATAATAATAATAATAATGTCAAGACACCAGAAATTAAATTACAATAATTCACGTTTTATTATCACTTGTTTAATAAATTATATTTAATTTTATAAAAGCAAAACTGAGTGATAGCGTGTGACTGTAATGTAATTTCTGGTTTCCTGACACACATTATCATCATCAGATCACATCTAATGTGAGATATGTGTGTCACCGTGTGTCTGCTCCAGGATCAGCAGAGGAAGGGAGTGATCGTGGCCACAGACTGTAACTTCTCGATGGCGGTGGCGTATCACGCGGTGGAGCTGCGGATCCCAGTGTTTGTCATCATGCCGGCGTACAGCTCTCCTCCACGCCTGCGCATGTACAGAGACTACGGTGCTATGGTTATTTCCTACGGCAGCACGGCCCGGGACTCCATCAACCACGCCAGACACCTGGCCCGAGAGAACGGATACCTGTGTCTGGAGGAGTGAGTGCACATCACTTCACATCACATCCTGACTATTTCTCATGCATTTCTCAAATTTCACAAAGCGCTTTTACTATATTGCCAGAAGTATTGGCACCCCCTTCTAATGAACAGGTTTGACTACTTTAGTAATTTCCATGAGTACAAATCTTAATGTTTAAGCATATAATGATATTCTAGGGAATTGTGTGCTTCTAATTTTAAAGCAACAGTTTGGACAGGACCCTTTTCTATTCTAACATGACAATGCCTCTGTGTATAAGGCAAGGTTCAAAAAGAAATGATTGATTTAGTCAGTGTGGAAGAACTTGACTGGTCTGCAGAAACCTCTGCTGTGACTTTAAATGCAGACCTTGAGCCAAAAACTCATCACATTTACATTTAGTCATTTAGCAGACGCTTTTATCCAAAGCGACTTGAAGCAATCAAAACCAACAAAAGAGCAATAAAATGCAAGTGCTATGACAAGTAATTTTTTAATTAAAAAGAAAACAAATAGATAAAATAGAATTAGAATGGAGTACTAGAGTTAGAGGGTCAAATAAAGATGGAAGAGATGCGGTTTAGCTGTTCCTTGAAGAAAACTAAAAAAAATCACCAAACACCAATGACTTGTATGTATGGGTGCATTTATTTTAGACAATTCCAAAACTGTTGCAACAGAGATGGAAATACAGTTTTTAAATACATCATGTTTCCATCTTTGTTGCCACAGTTTTGGAAGTGACTTTTTCTGTTCTAAAGAAGGGGCTGTCCCAATACGTTTGTGTATGTACAAGTCACTGGTGTTTGGTGATGAGTTTTTGGATCTTTTGTGTTTGTGAGTGTCATTTATCATGTGATTCACTTCTACTCTCTGAATCCTGCAGTGACATCTACAGTTCAGACTTATAATCCTAAAAACCTATGCAGCACAACTGTTTTCGACATTAATAATAATCAGAAATGTTTCTTGAGCAGCAAATCAGCAAATTAGAATGAATTCTAAAGGATCATGTGACACTGAAGACTGGAGTAATGATGCTGAAATTCAGTTCTGATCACAGAAATAAATTACAGTTTAACAGATGTTCACAGAGAAAACAGCTGTTTTAAATTGTAATAATATTTCACATTTTGTACTGTATTTTTGAAAAAAAATAAATGCAGCCTTGGTGAGCAGAAGTGACTTCTTTAAAAACATTTAAAAATCTAAATTATTCCAAACTTTAAGTAAGCGTAAGTACTAGAAAAGATGGGTTAGTTTGTCTGTGCATCAGAAAGGGTACACTTTATTTTAAGTTGTCCTTGTTACAGTTTAATTATACAATTAAATACCGAGTAATATTAATTAACTACATGTACTTACTTTATGGTTAGGTTTAGGGTTTGGCTTAGGGTTACTTGCATGTAATTATGCATAATTAATTGTAATTTTGATAGTAATTACATGCAACAAGGACATCTTAAAATAAAGTGTTACCATCAGAAAAAAGTGAGTGAAATTACATGAGCTGTTGGAATCCATTTAAAGAATAAGCTGAAATATAAGGCAATTTGTTCGTTTATGTAACCTGGTTTGACCTCTCTAATTCCATTCTGGAAAATGATTTTTTTTTTTATTTTTTTTTTTTTACTTAGTATTCTTGAATCAAGGTGCATTTACTTAAGATTTAAGATTGTAGGTCTTGCTTTAAAAATAAAGTAAATCAGAATTTTGTTAGTTTTTGCTTAAAACAAGCAAAAATATCTGCCAGTGGGGTAAGAAAAATAATCTTAGTTCAAAGGCTAAACAAGATTATTTTTCTTGCCCCATTGGCAGATATTTTTGCTTGTTTTAAGCAAAAACTAACAGAATTTTGATATTTTTTTCAGAAAACAAGACCTATCTTAAGTCATTTTACTTGTAAATTCGCCTTGATTCAATAATTTTTTGATATTTATACTATAAAACAAGACAAAAAATAATTTTTTGCAGTGCAGAGTTTTAATCACTGCACTGTTATTCTAACTAATAAAAGATAGTCAGAATAAAGAACGAATGACTCTTCGACCCTGAGCACTGAACACAAAGCTCCTTTGGCAGAGTTTGGCGTGTCTGTCCGATCCATCTCTCACCCATCTGCCTCTCACGCAGGGATGACAGTGCCGTGTATCTGGCTGGTCTGGGAACAGTGGGTCTGGAGATCTATGAGCAGGTGCCCAAGCTGGACGCGGTCATCGTGCCTGCGGGCGGACACTGTGGGCTCCTGACCGGAACCGCAGCTGCCATCAAACACCTGAACCCTCGCATCTCTGTCATAGTGAGTCCGGTCTGATGCAAACACAGCGAGACGCTTGGTTAAAGCTGAGAGAACTCATGCATATAAGCATCAGATCTGTGAACGCATCATATGAGCTGTGCATAATAATTAATATACATTCTTCTGTCACGCCTGGAGTCTTGTGTAGGACTTTGTGGTATGGGTTTACAGTGGTTTCGCGCTTAATTGTCAAATAGGTGTTTTACTGTTTGATTAAGGCATTACTCTTCTTCTGACATTCCTCTTGGTTGTGGTGTTCCGCAAGGTTCAATCATTGGCCCTGTGTTGTTTTATATGCATTTGCTCCCCTTGGCTTCTATTTTTAAAAAATATGGTGTCTCTTTTCATCTATACACTGACATTACCCAGCTTTATCTTCCCCTACATCGTAATAATAAGTATTCTCTTCAGCCATAGCTAGATTGCCTAAAAAAATTATGATTTATTATCAGTGTTGGAAACAGTTGTGCTGCTTCATATGTTTTTGGAACCTGTGATGCTGTTTTCAGTAAATCGCGAAGATTTTTAGCATTTATTTAAATTAGAAACCTTTTGTAACAATAGAAGTCTTTACTATCACTTTGTATCAATTTAGCACATCTTTGCTGAATAAAAGTAATAATTTCTTTTAAAAAAAAAAAAGAAAGAAAAACATTTACTGACCCCAAACTTTTAAACAGTAGTGTATATTGTTACAAAAGATTTCTATTTTAAATAAATGCTGCTCTATTCATCAAAAAAAATCCTGGCAAAAGTATCACAGGTTCCAAAAAATATTAAGCAGCACAACTGTTTCCATCATTGAATATGAATTAGCATGTTAGAATGATTTCTGAAGGATCACGTGACACTGAAGACTGGAGTAATTCAATTCAGCTTTGCATCACAGGAATAAATTACATTTTAAAGTATATTAAGATAGAAAACCGTTATTTTAAATTGCAATAATATTTTACTATATTACTGTTTTTCTGTATTTTTGATCAAATAAATGCAGCCTTGATAAGCAGAATAGACTAAAAAACAATAAAAATCCTACTGATCCCAAACTTTTGATCGGCAGTGTATACAGTTAGATCTGTACAGTAAGTTTAATGCATGCCGTGTCTCTAACAGGGTGTCGAACCGGAGGAGTTTCCTCTTCTACTGCAGTCGCTCAAAACAGACTCTCCCATTAAAGATCTCTACTGCAACCCCAACAAGAAACTCTACAGAGGTAAAATCTCCTGCCTCAGCACTCAAACTAACCTGCTGTCTCCTGTGAGCAGCTCCGATAGCTCTGTTCTCTGTCACACAGATTTGGTGGATCACTCTCTGGGCACACACACCTTCCAGCTGGCCAAGAAAATGGTGGACAAAGTCATTTCTGTCAGGTATCTTAAAGATCATTGGCTTCATTCAGAAGCTACAGAAAAATTGTTCAATTGTTATTAGAGGCTTCCTATAATGCATTTGGGCAGACACGTTAATCCAAAGCATTTTACATTGCATTGAAGGTTTACTCTTTATCAGTTCATGCATTCCCTGGAAATCGAACCCAAGACCTTGGCGCAGCAAAATTCTCTTGGAATTTGTTTAATACCAATAACATGCTCTATTCTGCCCTAAGAACTGTTCTGAGAAACGAAACTGCTGAAACTCTTCAACAGTATCACACTTTTGCTCTGTTCCAAAACCTAGTTTTTATTATTAGAGCGTTATATATATATAATTTATTTTTTAATGTACTTATATTATGTTAGTTTCTCAGCTAACCTCTGAGGGTATTTACAATTATGCATTTAGCAGACACTTTTAGTGTACATTTTTCAGTTCATGCATGTGAATTTAGCTGGGAATCGAACTCATGATCTTGGCGTTGCAAGCACCATACTGCGCTTTCAGTTTGAGCTTCAGGAAAGCTCACAATTAATAAATAAATTAAATTAAATAAACATTTTAAATACTTAAATAATAATTAATAACTTGAAATATTTAATAACTTTAGTTAATATTTAAAGTTAATATTTAAATATTTTAAAATGTTTAAAAAATACTTCTCAAATGTTTTCATGTTTGCCTTTTTTTGTAATGTGTGAAAAGTATTAATGTTGAAAATGTACCGTTTTTACCTGATTTTTGAGTGTATTTTTTGGTGAACTGTACTGAATCCATTGACCCGGAAAATCAATCAGATCCAGAATTTTAACATCATAAAAAAGAATAATTGCATTCATATTCTGGGCTCATCTGTTCGCCTATATATAGTAAGCATCATCAATAATACATTAGGGCACGTTAAGTGTTTTATAATGTCCCAGATGTGAGCCGAGTCTCACTATGTGTGTGTCACATGGAGTCTGTTCTGCGGTTCAGTTTGTGTTTCATATGAACATACTCCACATCTGATGTTTTGTGTCTCTGAAGGGAGGCGGACGCTCTGGTGGCCATGCTGCGCTTTCAGGAGTACGAGCGCTCGACCGTGGACACAGAAGGAGCCATGGGCTTGGCCGCAATCTTAGCTGGACAACTGCCAGAGCTTAAAGGGAAAAGGTGGTTAAAGCCCCTCACTCACTTTGTTATGATCCTAACCGGGTCTGTGTTACTCTTTCGGATGAGCCAGTTAGCAGAGGACTTCATCATGTTTGTGATGGTAAACAGTTGACTGAACTCATTTAAGCGATCTATTGAACTGAATCTCCTTCAGAAAACAAACTCTGGCCTCTGAATGCATGAGCTGCACTTTATGTTGTTGTGAAATGCAGATCAACATCATTAATGCATTCAGTTTATATGCTGCTTGGCAAATCTAAACAGCCCATGACTATGCTAATGAACCATATTAGCACTAGAATAAATTGTTTGTTTGAATTACTTAAACATTTACATTTATAATAAGGTCTCATTTGTTGACATGATTAAATGCATTAGCTTACTAACAATGAGCAATGTATTTTTACAGTGTTTATTAATCTTTAATTGTAAAATACAATTGTGTGTGTTAGTTCATTGTCTAATTTGTTTAATCTGAACTTGTGATTAAAAAAAAATATTAGTAATTGTTAAAATTAACATCACTTTTATGTAAATTTAATCATTTACGTCTATGCAAATTTTTCAGTTCATGCATGTGAATTTTTCTGGGAACAGAACCCATGAACTCATTGCGAGCACCTTTACTGTTTGAACTTCAAGAAAGCATGAAAT
The DNA here is from genome assembly GCA_039654775.1 of Spinibarbus caldwelli. Taxonomy (NCBI): domain Eukaryota; kingdom Metazoa; phylum Chordata; class Actinopteri; order Cypriniformes; family Cyprinidae; genus Spinibarbus; species Spinibarbus caldwelli. Next base: position 353,490 of record CM077242.1, on the reverse strand, counting down.
AAATAAATAACACATTTTTGAATACTTAAATAGTTTTAATAAATGAAAGTTAATATTTAAATATTTTAAAATATTTAAATACTGTTTATAACATTACAAATTTGTGAAAAAGAAATGTTTAAAAAAATAGTTGTTAAAATCTGTTCTCATGTTTAATTTTTTGTTGTGTGAGAAGTATTAATGTTTAAGGTTTACTATTTTTATCTGATATTCTTTTTTTTAAAAATTCTTTTTAAGTGCAATTTTTGGTAAATTTCATTTACATTTAAGAGATACTGATAAATGTTGAGTTTACATGCAAAAAAATAAAAATAAATAAATAAAAATAAATACAATAAATAAACAAACAAAAAGGAAAAATAGTTAAAACAGGACAAATTTATATAGAACGATATGAAATTAAAAATGTAAGCGAAGGTAAGTCCTGTGTGACGGCTGTGTTGTGTGCTGCAGGGTGGCAGTGGTGGTGAGCAGTGCAAACATGGAGCTGGACCTGGTTCTGCAGTGTGTGGAACGAGCTCTGGTTCTGGACGACAGAGTCAGTCGCTTCACGGTGCAGCTGGCCGACTGGCCCGGAGACATGGCCAAACTCCTGGACCTGCTGGCCAGAGAGGACGTCAGGTGAGACATCCACAGTGATCTGGAGGAACAGATGCACAATGTCAGCTCTGATTCAACGACACAAAGCAAACGAAACCCTTTTTTACACTCAAGCATCATGCAGATGCTTTTATCCAAATGACTTGCATTGCATTTGAGCTGTGCATGTTATCAGTGCATGCATTCCCTGGAAATCGAACCCATGACTTCTGCAGTTTGAGCTCCTGTTGAGCGTGCATGCAAACCTTGAATGCAGTATAAGTCAATTTGAATAAAAGCATCTACCCAATGCATCAATGGAAATATAAGCCGCAGGTCATATCAGTATCAGTTTGTGAATGTTCAATGAGCTCGTGTCATGGAGAGCTTCAATGCAATCACAGCTGAAGTTAGAAAAGCCTTCCTGAATCCTCAGTTTAGACCGATTAACTGTCAGGACATGAAGCAAACAGATCCCTTCACTAACTAACTAACTAACTGACTCGGTCATCTCTGTTTCTCTCTCTCTCTCAGACTGCTGGATGTTTGTCACAGACGGTACAGTGATAAAACTGAGCTCTTCAAAGCACAGGTCAGAGGACATCTGATTTACTCACTAACAAACAAACAAATACAGCATGTTTATTTTCATTCAGCAACATATAACAGTGATTCTAAAGCGATTTTATCAGCTGAATGCCTTTGAGCTGAGATTTTCAGTTATTTCAGTAATTTAACAACTCTGATTTTTAATTCTCACGACATGCAGAGAGCTAGTTAATATTTTTTAATTAAATTTTATATAAATTATATTTTGTTTTATTATTATACTTTATATGAATTATGTTTATATTTAATTATATTTTAGTAAATGTTAATTTTTTTATTATTTAATTTTGTTTTAATTGTACATTATCATTTAAATAATTAGCTTTTCATCAGCTCATGATATCCAGTTTGGGAAACCCTGCTATATATTACGGTACTATGGTATTATCATCAGATACTGTACCATGAAGAGTTGCCAGCCTGAGTAAAGACACACAGGGTTTGCAGTTATTCTGTGGAAACAGACAATGAGCCATAAGTGTGTTTGAGGAGCTGTTCTGGACTGATGTGATTGTGCTCACAGGTGGAGTGTGTTGTTGAAATGAGGGATAAATGTCAGAACTCACAGCTGCGGCGGATGCTGTCAGACCGATACCCATCACTGCGCTGGCTGGAGCGGTGATCTGCACACACACACACACACACACACACACACAGACACCATCCACACACACACACTTGTTTCGCTATCCTTGTGGGGACATTCATAGGCGTAATGGTTTTTCTACTGTACAGACCGTATATTCTATTGCCCTACACCAACCCTACACCTAAACTTAGCCCTCACAGGAGACTTTCTGCATTTTTAGATTTTCAAAAAACTTCATTCTGTGTGATTTATAAGCTTGTTTACCCGTGGAGCCCTCAATTTAGGTCCCCACCGTGACACGAGTCCCCATGAGTCTGTGTGTATTCAGGTTTAAGTCCCCGCCTGAATAGAAAAACAGGTACACACACACACACGCACGCACGCATGCACACACTGACTCACACATTCACAGACACCATCCACACACACACACGCACATGCAAACACAAATGCGCACACACACACACACTCACATGCACACACACATAACACACTCACATGCGCGCACACACACACACACAGACACACTCACTTGCACACACTGACTCACGCATTCACAGACACCATCCACACACACACGTGCACATGCAAACACAAATGCGCACACACACACACACTCACATGCGCACACACACAGACACACTCACTTGCACACACTGACTCACGCATTCACTGACACCATCCACACACACCACAAACATGTAAAGTATTTTTGTCGTGTTTTTTAGTAAAATACCAAAATATCCTGTAGTTGAGAAACAAAAAGACTTAAGAGACTAAGTCTTGTTTTCTGAGAATGTATCAAAATTAAGTGAAAGCAAATAAAAACATCTGCCACTGGGGTCAGAACAATAAACTAGTTTTTCATTTGAATTACGATTATTATTCATTCCCCACTGGCAGATATTTTTTTTGTTCATTTATGTATAATATATTAAGTCGTTTTGTATCTTGATTTTAAAATGTTTAGATATTTCTACTGGGAAAACAAGACAAAAATATGGAAGTCAATTTTTTCTGACACTGTTTGAATAAACACACAGATAGAGCGTCTAGACGAAAAGACAATGCCATATGATTGCTCTTAGTGTCACTGATATCACATGAAACACAAATTTCATTATTTCTATTCAAACGAGTGATTCAAACGAATGTAAAGATCGCCAAAGATCAAACCATATGGACTGTAATTCAAATGAAATGTTTTGAGTCACAGCATTAAATGTCTCAGTCATTCCAGAATTAATTGATTAATTATTATTGGATGATCAAGAATGTCTGTCTTTATGGGAGGAAAGCTGTGCTGTATATAACTTTATTAAAGTCACTGAATGTGTGATGTTGAATCTAGCTGTGCTGATGTTAGTTGTATTTGGCTTATGAATATAAAGACTCATCCTGTATATAATCACACTCTGACTGCTGTATTTTATGGAGATCATAAGGTTAGATATTATGTGTCTGCATGAATCTGCACATCGTTACGAGAGAGAGAGAGAGAGCAGTGATTAGAGTTTAAATCTCTAAGTCTATTAGCTGAGGACATATTGACTGCAACAACATGAACTAAACACCTGCAGGAACTGTCTGTATTCAGACTAGAGATGTCAATTTAACATGTTAATTTCGCGCAATTAGCCTAAAAACAATGCACTAAAATGATTAAAGGCATTTAGCACACCCGCGCCATCCAGACCTGTCAGTCATCTTTCATTGATGCAGTGCCTGATGATCATGATATGTGATGGAGTCTATTAGAATGCAGTTACATAAGTCTAAAATTCAAGATATGAGCGCAAAAGATCACCCTCTTATATTTACAGTATATCATATGAAAATATAGTTTAGCAACATCATGCTAAATTCTACATGGATGTAGAATTTATCCAGCAATCCAATATCCAGCAACTAAATTGTCCCTAGCAATAATTTTGATGCTTTCAACTGATTTCTATTGAACTGTCAGCAACTGAACTGCAGCTCAAACTATTTCAAATCTAGTGAATTAATCTACAAACTCCATCATAAAGCACAATGTTTCCATCTAACATGTATTTTGAGCTGCAGCTCGTCATATTAATATGGAGTGTTTCACTAGTTAGCAGTAAACCGGTTACATCAGCTGAATGTGTGAATATACGAACAGACGAACCGATTCAATTGAGTCATTTACACTGGAACGGCACCGATTGATTCAAACTCGTGACTTCGATCATTCAGTTCAAGTGATTCACTAGCAAAAACCAGATCAATAGAGCCATTCATTTTCGGAGTTCGACATCGCTTGTAATGATTAAAAAAAAAAAAAAAAAAAAAAAGATGTATGGGTTAATGATTCCCTGTTTTGAAGCACTAGTGCGAATTGCGAATCATCTGATTTAGACTGGAACTTTGGAGCACTTTTTTTTATTTTATTATATTTTTTTTTACTTTTTTTTTTTTTACACAAAGACAAAAAATAAAAATAAAAAATAAAAATAAAACAAAATAATAACAATAACAATAAATAAAATACAAGAATACACACACAGCCTTGCCAGGGTCAACAAAAACACATCTCAAGACACAAAGGATGAATACAGAGATACTGTTTTCATTGCTTTCAAATGAGCAGAACCTTGGATAGTTTCCACTATTGTTGTTCCAAACAATCCAAAGAAAGCATCCTTAAAACAGAAAGAAAAGTCACTTACAAAATAAGATTGGATAAATTTTGGTCAGACTTTTTAGTTTATCCAAATCTTATTTTATAAGTGACTTTTCTTTCTGTTTTAAGGATGCTTTCTTTGGATTGTTTTGTAGGTGCATTGCCAAAACAAATGAATGAAGTCTTCTTCAGATGAATGACGAAAACAGCAGTTCACTTCAATCTCTGACTTATATTTCCTAAGAAAGGATTTAGTCGGGTAACATTTGTGAATCAGCAATGTTATTTCTTTGATTTTATTGGTAAGCAGATACTTATGAGGCAAAGTCCATACTTTCTCCCAAGGTATATTCCCCACAATATTATTACATAAGGAATTGTTGTTAACTCTTTCTGGAAGAGAGCTCTGATTTTATAGTTATTTCTTTGTTGGTCTACAGAAAAGCACACACTTCCGATCATTGTGTCAGTTAAAGACAGAGTAAGTGCATGGCCATGGAAACGTAGCACCTTGCAAAAGAAAAGACACACCAGAAGGAATGGCACTGGAAACAACAGCATATTCATCAGCAGATACAGGAATATTATATTTCTGTAAGAAATCTGAATAGTTATAAAGTCTGCCTTGTGAGTTAAAAAGCTGTCTAACTAAAAGAAGGTTGTTTTCAAACCAGCTGTCAAAGAAAAGGGATTTATTCTCATAAAGAATATCCTTATTATTCCATAAATAATATTGGTGCGGAGAAAAGTTGTGTTTGTATATGAGAGAACAGGCCAAGAGCATCTGCTTATGAAAATTAGAAAGTTTGACATGAATCTTCAAAACATTATAATTACAAAGCAGGAGAAAATTCAGGCCACCAACTTTAGAGAAAATATAATTGGAGATAATATTCCAGAGTGAAGAGGGATTTTTAAGAAAATTCTTTAGCCAATTAATTTTAAAAGTGATCTGTGCAGAAAATTATGTACAGCGTGATTAAGACACCCAGCACTCTGATGCTGCTGTAATGTTGTTGGTTTTACATCATAAAGCACATGGATGGTGTGTAAACTCTCTCTCTCTGTCGTATGCGTGTTTGAATCAGATTCATTCATCCGCAGCTTAACCAATGCTGAGTTCCTGTCAAAACTGCAAATGAAGCTTCATATCTGCATTACAATATTTTATGATGTGATTGTACATCGAATGACAGATGACACAAAACAAAGAGTTTATTTTCCATCATTCAAACACTCAGCAGCACTAAACACTGCGCCCTCTTGATCTGTAAATCACGTCATAATCACACGAACTCCAGTGAAACAGAGACGGGAGACACTGCGGTTCTTCTTCAGGAATCTAACCATGTGCCAAAAATAACCAACTGCACTTACAGCAGTGTTTCTAAACCTGCAGCGGCTGAGAAACACTGTTAGAGGAATGTTCTGTGTTCAGGACTCTGCTCTATCAACAGTGTTTGAGGAACATCACAGAAAATCAGCACTGAAAATCACCTGACTCACGTTTACAGCAGCAGCAAATACAATATGTTAAAGCTCATGAAGTCTTCCTTTAAAATGTATTTGAGCTGTAAACGGTCTAGCTTTCTCTATTCTTTTTCTATTCTATTTGTTTTCTTTTTATCTATTTTATAATTAAAAAAAAATAAATAAACTTGCTACGTGTACTAACGTGTACTGCGTTAAGCTAACTGAGACTTGTCATAGCACTTGCTTATTATTGCTGATTCTGATTGCTTCTATTGTCCTCATTTGTAAGTCGCTTTGGATAAAAGCATCTGCTAAATGAATAAATGTGAATGTAAATCAGTGGGTTTCACTATAGGGCCTCAACATTATTTAATTTAATTTTAAAATAATTCCATTATTTTTATATAACTGGATAACTTATTTATTTTTTATTTCCCCCGTCATTCTTACAGCAGATCATATACAGTAAAAAATAAAATTAAAAAAAACTCAAAATTGAAAATAAAACAGAACATCAAAGTACCTTTTTTTATATAAAACTCATACTTTAAAGCCTTTTGATATAATGCATTGTAAAAGTATTATTAATGCATTAATTATGCCTTTTAATGCACCTTATAATGCATTATACGATAACATTATAACAAGTATCTACTTGTTGTTACACCTTTAAAAAGAATAATGCAAATGACCAATTTCAGATGCAAAAAGGTATCTGCAAATATTATAATGCATTTCAATTTTGGATACAATTATTAATATAAAAGATACAACGCTTTAAAATGTATATTATGAATATCTTTATAATCATACATAAAGGCTTCAAGTGTTGCCGAAAATACAATTTCAGTTTTTCTACTTCAAAATTTCATGATTAATTCAATGTGTTTCTTTGTAATTATTTGTGCATTTTCTGAGTGAAGATTGTTTAACAGCTTTTTTTCCAGTGTATTGGAGTAAAATTGGAGTAAATATTATAGCTTATATGGAGGGCTCTGACTCTTTTGTAGAGTGGGAAGTTTAGTCTATTTCATCATGGGACTAAAGCTTAGATGGATGCATTTCTAGTTATTCATCACCCATGAATTTCTGGATTTTTCTGTATGTAACCTGTCTCTGAGCACACTGTGTGAAAGTTACCATGTTTACTGGATTTACATGGCCATTACAGGAGGTGAGACATTAGATATACTGTAACTATACTACTCGAGGTTAGTAAATGATTGTATCACACTAGTCTGAGGTTAGCTTGTATAACAGTGTGTAATTTGATGTTTATTGGTCTTATTTTGCACTGTAAGTGCCTGACTGCACCTGCGCTGAGGTGATTTTCTGTGCTGACAGACGTTATGTCACTAATGCTGCTGATAGAGCTTCAGTACTGAACCAGGATCATGTAAACAAGGGTCGGATGTGACATTTAGCCTCTAGCGAAAGGCTGTTCCAGAATCAGAGAGGTGGATGTGACTGTTCAAATATAACCTGCTGGTTGATAAATCCTCTGGAATACAGAGATCAGAGTCCTGCTGGGAAATGAGCTTCAGTGTCAGGCTGTGTTTCTGTCACTGGCGTTTGGATCGGACGTCCGGCTTGTATTTGAGCAGAAGACCCAGAGACGCAAAACCAAACAGGAACGTCTGAGCGAACCACAGCAAACATGTGGACGTGCTGTCAATGTCTTTATCACTGCAGACACAAACACACACACACTGATCAACACAGCCCTGCATTTGATTAGGCACAAACATCTGAGTCAAATTTGTGTACTTAAAAAAATAAATAAATAGTTCAGCCAAAATGTTCACCCTCAGATCATCAGAGATCAGGATGAGTTTGTTTCTTCATCAGATTTGTAGAAATGTGTCACTGCATCACTGTCTCAGCAATGGATGCTCTGCAGTGAATGGGTGCCGTCAGAATGAGAGTCCAAACAGCTGATAAAAACATCACAATAATCCACAAGTAATCCACAGCACTCCAGTCCATCAGTTAACATCTGGAGAAGACAAAAACTGAAACAAATCAAGCATTAAGACGTTTTTAACTCAAATACAATCCATAATTCATAATAACTCTTCCTCCAGTGAAAAAGTGGTCTGGTCTGAATCAGGAGAGAAATCTGCACAGATCAAGCAGCGTTTACAAGACAAAACAGCTCTAAACAAATATGTAGCTGGATTTTGATGTGAGAGACAACAGGAGATGAACTTTTTCACTGGAGGAAGAGTTATTATGGATTATGGATTGTATTTGAGTTAAAAACGTCTTAATGCTTGATTTGTTTCAGTTTTTGTCTTCTCCAGATGTTAACTGATGGACTGGAGTGCTGTGGATTACTTGTGGATTATTGTGATGTTTTTATCAGCTGTTTGGACTCTCATTCTGACGGCACCCATTCACTGCAGAGCATCCATTGCTGAGACACTGATGCAGTGACACATTTCTACAAATCTGATGAAGAAACAAACTCATCCTGATCTCAAATGAGAACATTTATTCCTTTTATCTTCCTCTATCAATTATATAATTAACTCAGCTACAGTTAATTATAAACTTACATTAAGAATAAGTACAGTTAGTTGAAGCACACAGAATTATCAGTCACACATTCACATATCTGATGGTCTGTACTGCCACCATGTGGTGGAAAAGATGAAACACCCTGATGCTGTAACTATCATAAAAACACAAGGTGTCTTACCTGCAGATCTTCAGCGCAAAAAGTGCCTCGCACAGATGGATGAGCCACGTCAGAAACCATCTGAAACACAGAAGGACACAGCAAACATCATCAGCGTCAGCTCTGAACTCAGCGTGTGAACGACGGCGCTCACTCACCCGTAATACAGCACAGGATAATGATTGTCCACAAAATGCTTAGCCAGAGCGCCCAGAGGACCCAGACTGCCGTATGGGACGTCCTGAGGCCAAAACACCGTCCACTGGAAACCAATCAAACACAATCACTGCAGAGCCACAGTTACAGCTGAGTCACCAAACCAGCCACAATTAGCCTTTAAACAAAAACCGGAAATTGCATCAACGCAAGTTAGTTCTGTTACAGGTCTGCGCCTATAATTATTAGTAGGCCCTTTTCTCAAATAATGCTTCTTATCTTTTCTGTTTTGTCTGTTTTCCAAGTTGTTGTTGTTATATAATCTACAAAGAAATAACATTTTACTTGTTTGTAACTTATATGGCCACTCATGAGATAATACGCTCAACACACTCCGGTCCCTTTTTATACAGTCTTTGATCTCCAGTACATTTGAGCGCATTATCTCAATTTCCCTCAAATCACCATATCATAATAAATTAATTATTCACATTTATGTCCGTATGCGCATTAGATTACTCTAAAAAACATGAAAAATCGAAAATACGATTTCATAAGGAGGTTTGTGGAGCTTTGTGTTGTTATTTTGTATAACTATCATTCTGTTATTTGGTTCATTTCATTCTCACTGTGGTAATCATGTTTTCATTGTATGGTAACTACGGTGGTGTTGCTGGTTGATCTCAGGTCAGTCCAGCAGATCCCAGATCAGCGTGAAGCACTAAAAATGACCACTCAGCTGTTACGAGACTCACTATTATACCACTGATCTATACAGGTGCATCTCAATAAATTAGAATGTCATGGAAAAGTTCATTTATTTCAGTAATTCAACTCAAATTGTGAAACTCGTGTATTAAATAAATTCAATCCACACAGACTGAAGTAGTTTAAGTCTTTGGTTCTTTTAATTGTGATGATTTTGGCTCACATTTAACAAAAAACCACCAATTCACTATCTCAACAAATTAGAATACTTCATAAGACCAATAAAAAAAACATTTTTAGTGAATTGTTGGCCTTCTGGAAAGTATGTTCATTTACTGTATATGTACTCAATACTTGGTAGGGGCTCCTTTTGCTTTAATTACTGCCTCAATTCGGCGTGGCATGGAGGTGATCAGTTTGTGGCACTGCTGAGGTGGTATGGAAGCCCAGGTTTCTTTGACAGTGGCCTTCAGCTCATCTGCATTTTTTGGTCTGGTGTCTCTCATCTTCCTCTTGACAATACCCCATAGATTCTCTATGAGGTTCAGGTCTGGTGAGTTTGCTGGCCAGTCAAGCACACCAACACCATGGTCATTTAACCAACTTTTGGTGTTTTTGGCAGTGTGGGCAGGTGCCAAATCCTGCTGGAAAATGAAATCAGCATCTCCATAAAGCTTGTCAGCAGAAGGAAGCATGAAGTGCTCTAAAATGTCCTGGTAGATGGCTGCGTTGACTGTGGACTTCAGAAAACACAATGGACCAACACCAGCAGATGAAATGGCAGCCCAATTCATCACTGACTGTGGAAACTTCACACTGGGCTTCAAGCAGCTTGGATTCTGTGTCTCTCCACTCTTCCTCCAAACTCTGGGACCTTGATTTCCAAATGAAATGCAAAATTTACTTTTATCTGAAAAGAGGACTTTGGACCACTGAGCAACAGTCCAGTTTTTTTCTCCTTAGCCCAGGTAAGATGCTTCTGACATCGTTTCTGTTTCAGAAGTGGCTTGGTAGCCCTTTTCCTGAAGACGTCTGAGCGTGGAGACTCTTGATCACTGACTCCAGCTTCAGTCCACTCCTTGTGAAGCTCTCCCAAGTGTTTGAATCAGCTTTGTTTGACAGTATTCTCAAGCTTGTGGTCATCCCTGTTGCTCGTGCACCTTTTCCTACCCCATTTCTTCCTTCCAGTCAACTTTTCACTTAATATGCTTTGATACAGCACTCTGTGAACAGCCAACCATTCAGTAATGACCTTCTGTGGCTTACCCTCTTTGTGCAGGGTGTCAATGATTATCTTCTGGACAACTGTCAGATCAGCAGTCTTCCCCATGATTGTATAGGCTATTGTGTAACCATTTTGAAGGTTCAGGAAACCTTTGCAGGTGTTTTGAGTTGATTAGCTGATTGGCATGTCACCATATTCTAATTTGTTGAGATAGTGAATTGGTGGGTTTTTGTTAAATGTGAGCCAAAATCATCAAAATTAAAAGAACCAAAGACTTAAACTACTTCAGTCTGTGTCCATTGAATTTATTTAATACACAAGTTTCACAATTTGAGTTGAATTACTGAAATAAATGAACTTTTCCATGACATTCTAATCTGAGATGCACCTGTAATATATATATATATATATAATTATTATTAATATTACCATGGCTTTTACTACAGTTATCATAGTTAAAATATGGTTAATATAGTTGTATCCATGGTAAATTTGTGGTTTCTACAGTTTTAATTTAAATGACATTTTTCTAAATGTATTTTTTTCCCGTTCATTTTTATTCTGTATTTTTATTTTATTATACATACATACATACATACATACATACATACATATATATATATATATATATATATATATACACGATACAATAACAATTTATAACATTTGCATTTATATCTGATACAATATAAATGATCACATATATTAAAATAAGCAGTGATGTGATGTAAAGGTTGCTGGAGTAAAAGACTGAGGTAAAGTTCGCGCTAATAATGATCGGATCGGTTACAAAACACCCTCAGTTCTGATTAATTACTCTTCATCATCGCGAGTTTGCATATTCTCAGCACGGAGAATCCGTCATTTCATTTCATTCAGAAGTGAAACAGCTTTTCTGACAGTCATATCAAACATTATTGTTTAAAAGTTTGTGAAATTCTCCTCAGGTGTTTCATGACTGACTGAATAATTCATTAGCTTCAGCTTACCGTGAAAAAACTCAAAGAAAGCGTCACGACCAGCATCCAGAACACACTGGATCTCCTGAAATACGAGCTACCGTCACTTCTGGCCATGATGAGTTATCTAACTAACTAACTAACTAAACTACAGTTAACTGCACTAGTTTCCTATCAGCGGTCAGTCAGTCACTAGATCGCTCAGCACAGGAAATGACAGACCGCCACACAAAATAAGAGTCAGGCATTTAAATGTCACAAAATAAAAGTCCATCATTTACTAATATATATATATATATATATATATATATATATATATATATATCTATATATATATATATATATATATATATATATATATATATAACAACTAGGGCTGCAACAACTAATCGATAAAATCGATTATAATCGATAATGAAAATCATCGACAACGATTCTCATTATTGATTAGTCGGATCTGCCCACAGTGCACGCCCAACTTCAGCCAGTCACATCAAATTACAGCACTGAATAACGCATTTCTGTGGACAAAATGCATCTAAAAATAGTGGAGGAAACAGAATGAGATGCTGCGGGAGAAGTACGTGATCCAAGCTGCACAAAACATAAGAATTCTTTATTTTAAGCTTTAAATTAATGCATTAGTGTAATGGTTTGCCCTGTCAGGCGCTTTGACAGATGTGTGGGCATCCTCAGCGCAAAAACTTTAAGTTTACGGTCATATCCTTATCTGTAAATGTCACAAATTTACGCAAGCATTTACATTTTTGCATTAAGTCCCATCCTGACATTCTGTGTTGTTTAAATCTTTACTGAATGAGCGCGAGCGTGGCGGGCGCGTGAACGCGCGTCAGAGAGGGATTAATATTCAGTGCAAAAACATTCATTGTGCTGAAATATCTGTTGATGAACATTAAATTAAGGTTTAAAAGTCAACACGTAGTGCACGTATTTTATGAGAGTAGGAACTGTAAAGGGATAACCGTGTATAGTTGTCTGAATATAAATATCAGATGCTTCATAGCCGCCTTTTACAGGATAAAGAAATTACAGTAAATGTGACTGTGATCAAAGTGAACAAGTGTTCCTGCAGAACATTACTCTTACCTGTTGGTTAACAATGAGTTTGTGTTTTTATTCGTCTTTATTATCTTTATTATATCTTAATTTTTGATGAAGAGTTTTAAATAGGCTACAGCGCTCAACAAATTTACTAAAGGTTTATACTAAAGGTTTATAACAAATTATGTAAGGTCTGTGCCACTGCTGCTCTAAACTAACAGTATTGGTGTTTACTAAAATCATTTTTTAGCTATCTATATTGGTTAGTCCTCCAATATGTGTAAGCTCTTTAGTAACAGTAGGCTATTTCTATAATATAATTATTGCTGTTATCTATGAAAGAATGAAAGATCTATGAAAGATTTTTTTCAGATACCCAATTACAGTCAAAAAAGTACCTAAACAATGCCAGCAAGAATACATGCTGTTAGGAAAGGCAGGAGGCCATTTTTTTATTATGTGAATAAATACTACTTAGTTGTTTCAGTTTGTAATTTGCCAAATAAATGACATTTTTATATTTAAACAATTCTTTGACAGATTCCTAAAATATTTGTGTTTTCTCTTTATGACAGGTGGTCTAATAAATTGTTAAGCACTATGTTTTCATAGCATTCAGTTGGCACATTTGTTTGAAGGACATTGGGCAAAATGTGAAAGTGTTTTTTGTCAATAAAATTAAAAAAAAGAATTTAGCTTTTTTTATTTATTTATCTGATTAATCGATTAACTGAAAAAATAATCGGCCAACTAATCGATTATCAAAATAATCGTTAGTTGCAGCCCTAATAACAACGCTCGTGAGAGTTTATTTAAAAATATGTATATGTTCTACTTTTATCTTGTTATTGCATTATATTTATATATAAATGTGATCTGCCTGTTCATATGTATTTGTATGTTCTGCAATACAAATAAATAAATAATAATAACAAATAAAACATAAAAATTACCTGGATTTTTTTAAAACTATATTTATAAACATCAAATCCAACCAGCCATCTGAACGAATTACTGTACCACTATAACTACAAAAATTAACCATGGTTTCACTACAGTAACCATAGATTTTTGCTCAGTTTTAGTTACTTTAAGGTATTTTTTTATATTATATTATATATATATATATATATATATATATATATATATAAATTTTAAATATTTTTTATTACCTTGTATGTCCAAAACTGTATTTTTTAACAAAAAATTAAATTAAAAAAATAATAAACAAAATGTAACATGTTGTTGCAACATTTTATAAAAATCAAGACTGAATATATTTGGTCAAAATCACGTTATAAAAAGATGAAGTGCTATTACAATATATCATATCAAACAATAAGACAATATTGGCTGATTAGACGGCAATGCTGACCTAAAATGAAAAATATTTGCCCTCTCAAATACATAAAATATTAGGCTACCCTTTTTAAACAGTTTTTTTAAGTAAACTTATTGAAACCAGTTGCAAACTTAGTCACCATGTTAAGATTTAAGAACTAGTTTGACCAACTAGCAGCTGCCAAGATCAGTCTTACTTTTCCAACACAAATAAGACCAATCTACCTTTTCATAACTGAATTTAAAAAGCTATGACCAGTCTTGAAGAAGAAAATTAGATGACTAGTCTAAACTGTTTATGCAACCGGCCCCAGTTCTTTATTTACCCTTGTAAGACCCCCCATAAAAACTCTTTCTCAATTTTATCTAAGCAAATCTCATAGGTGACCTATTTTGATCTCAAAAAAGCGAGTTGTCACTGAAAGGTGGAGTTTGCATCTATGTTCATATGATTTGTAGCAAAACCGTGGTAATTTACCATTGACACCACTATAGTAACCATATTTTAAGCTTTAGAATTGTAGTAAAATCCATAATACTAATAATACTTAAAATAAATCTGTCAAAAAATAAATAAATAAAATGATAAGGGAATATCCAGCATATCGAGTAGCATGTATGGTTCTAAATCACTACAGTATTTTGTAAGGATAAACATCTGAATAAAACTACACATACTGTTAAAACAGCATGAATGTGCTGGTTTGAGTGTTGTGTGTGTTTAGTTAGAGCAGTGTGGTACTTTTATCACAGTAACGTCACAGTAAACTCCATCATGAAACAGGCAAAGGTCAGGCATGACAAGATCCATTTTTTTATTACAAAAAGGTCTGTACATTTGCTGTGTCGGAAACCAGAAAACACACAATAATCCAACAGAAGAACCAGTGTTACTCTCACACAATCACTCTGAACTAACTCAAAACATATCAAACAAACCGGCTCAGATACAGAGGATTTCTGAGCACATACAGTGAGGATCAACTCTAAATATTCAGCATTACGTATTAAAAATGTGGCCACGTGTCAAGTTTAAAATGAGAGAAAAAAAGATGGAGAAAGAAAGACATAATAAAACACATCATTCACTGTCCTAAAACAACGATGTGATCGTGAGATGCGTGCGGCTTGAGAAACGGATCTGAAACACAATGTACGAGATGATTCAAAACACGCAGAGTTGCATTTATGTGCAACATATTAAGGCCAGCAAACCTCCTACAGCAGGACGATTTCAAGAGCTTCTGACATGATTAGAAACGGATATTCGTTATGAAAAATCCAACTCTAGATGAGCCGTCAACTGAAGCCCTTTACAACATCACAACAGACAGAAAGACCGCCGACGCTCACAAACATTAGTTTGATGTTCAGACTGACTGTAGTGTTGATTCACAATATACTCTAAATAACAACTTTCTCTGCTTACAGTTTGATTGACAGGCCACACAAACATTCTTAGCAATAGTTCAACCACAAATGAACGTGCTGAAAATGTGTTCACCCTCAGTTCATCAGAGACCAGGATGAGTTTGTTTCTTCATCAGATTTGTAGAAATGTGTCTCTGCATCAGTGTCTCAGCAATAGATGCTCTGCAGTGAATGGGTGCCGTCAAAATGAGAGTCCAAACAGCTGATGAATTATAGACTCGTGTTTTAGTTAAAAATGTGTTAATGCTGGATTTGTTTCAGCTTTTGTCTTCTCCAGATGTTAACTGATGGACTGGAGTGGTGTGGATTACTTGTGGATTATTGTGATGTTTTTATCAGCTGTTTGGACTCTCATTCTGACGGCACCCATTCACTGCAGAGCATCCATTGCTGAGACACTGATGCAGTGACACATTTCTACAAACCTGATGAAGAAACAAACTCATCCTAATCTCTGATGAACTGAGGGTGAGCACATTTTCATTTCTGGATGAACTATTCCTGTATATCTGTCTCAGTTTGAGGCGTTTCTCAGCGTTCATAGGCATCAGGGTGTCATGGACGAGTTTAAAGGTTAGAATCATCAACAGCATTCAGAAAGAAGGGACGGGGATAAACAGCATTTCAAACCTCTTTCTCTTTTAATTTGTATTTTTAGAGGCGATTTGGCACAATCATGTTACAAAAGAGAGAAAAAGAGTTTGATCCTAAATCTTTGTATTTCTCATCTGAACACTGTGTATAAATCAATATAATATGTTTATATTACATTAATTTACATGGTGTGACAAATATCAGATTTCATAAGCAAAACAGTTACGATGTATACAAAATATCTATAAAAACAACTACATGCCATCGCACAAACAGGCAAAACAAATCTCAAAAATTAAAAAACAGGTTATGTACATTTCCAAATGTCTCGTCTTATTTTCCAAATCTGGCCAAATCTGTTCAGATAACTTTGCAGCCAAACACACACACACACGAAAACAGTACCTATACTCTCTCTCTCACACACACACACACACTCACACTCACACACACTCTCACTCACTCACTCACACACACTCTCTCTCTCACACACACACACACACACGACTCACATACAAAAAAAGTAACTATACTCTCTCTCACACACTCACACTCACACACACTCTCTCTCACACACATACACACACACACACACACACACACTCTCACACTCTCTCTCTCACACACACACACACACACACACACACACACACTCTCACACTCTCTCTCACACACACACACACACACACGACTCACATACAAAAACAGTACCTATACTCTCTCACACACACTCACACACACACACACACACACTCTCTCTCTCTCTCTCACACACACTCTCACACTCTCTCTCACACACACACACACTTGTTTCGCTATCCTTGTGGGGACATTCATAGGCGTAATGGTTTTTCTATTGTACAGACCGTATATTCTATTGCCCTACACCAACTCTACACCTAAACTTAGCCCTCACAGGAGACTTTCTGCATTTTTAGATTTTCAAAAAACTTCATTCTGTGTGATTTATAAGCTTCTTTACCCGTGAGGACCTCAATTTAGGACCCCACCGTGACACGAGTCCCCATGAGTCTGTGTGTATTCAGGTTTAAGTCCCCACCTGAATAGAAAAACAGGTACACACACACACACACACACAAACACACACACACACACACTCACGCGCACACACACACACACACACACACACACACACTCACGCACACACACACACACACACAAACACACACACACACACTCACGCACACACACACACACACAAACACACACACACACACTCACGCACACACACACACACACTCACACACACGCTCACGCTCACGCACTCGCACTCGCACATGCACACGCACACACACACACACTCACAGTCTCATCTACATCAGAAACTGTAGAATCAGACGTATAAATGAGGAACTGTATAAAGGTCAATCTCAGAAAGGCGTTAATAAATAGCGGCGTCAGTCTCTGGTGGTGCGGTCGGTCAGTCGTTTTTGGCATTCTGTGAGGCGTCCAGATTGACGACCTGAAGCTCGGTCAGACTACTGCTGCTGCCGCTGGACTGCTGACCAATCACCATCTGCAGAAGAGAGACGCTCATCATCTGCTCCAGCTGCTCATCACACTCCCGATCATATCATCTCATTAGGGACTCATTTCACATTCTTATATCTACATTTGACATTTATGCATTTGGCAGATGCTTTCAGCCAAAGCAAATTGCACTGCACATAGAGTTTGACTTTGTTAAGATAATGTCACCATGAAAGCCCGCTTCTGCAGCAGAATAAAACATAAAAAAATGTAATGTGTCACTTTATCTCACAATTCTGATATTGTGAGATACAAACTTGCAATGCCTAGAAAAAAAGTCAGAATTGTGAGATAAAATGTCATGGTTTTTATTTTTTATTTTGTGGTAAAAAAGAAAAGAAAAAGAAAATCACAAATGTAAATAAATGTAAAAAAGTAAGAATTTTGAGTTTATATGTTGTAATAATTTTTTTTTCAGAATTGCTAGAAAAGTCAGAATTGTGAGATAAAAAGCTGCATTTATCTTTTTAATTTTTTTTATTCTGTGGCAGAAACAAGCTTCCATACATCACAGTACTCTAATAAGCATAAAAATGCATATTCAGATATTGAGCAGTATAAAAATTACTAAAATGATAAATATAATAAAAAGGGAAAAAAAGAATATTCAAGAACGTGTTTCTGTGGCAAAAAGTAAATATTTAAAAATCATATAAATATATTAATATTTAAAAAATAAATAAATATTTCCACAGAAACACATTGTTGACGTTACATTGCATTCTGGGATTCTACTCCAGAATCTGAAGTTGGTTAAAATAAGATCTCTTAGACGGCAGCATGGAGTCACTGACTATAGTTTTGAACAGACTGAACAGTTCAGTCAATTAATAAATTGATAAATCAGTTTTTCATGTGTGGATGAACTGTAACCGTTGGTCATATA
>CM077242.1:282500-327500 GCA_039654775.1 Spinibarbus caldwelli | reverse complement strand
ATAAAATTTCAAACTTGTTTTATTTCAGCTAGTTTCCAAGGCAACATGTCAATTTCATTTAGTTTAACTTGATGTAGTAAAATAACTAAAACTGAATAAATGCAGACATAATTATAAAAAGCTTGCAAAAATGACAACAACAAAAAAGAAAACCACAAAAAAATTACAAAAATTCACATGAAAACAGAAAATATAAAAATATAACAATTCCGAATATCAATAAAAACTGTATAATAGTATCTCAATTATAGTAAAATTATACTGGTTCATAATAAATTACTTAATTATTTGAACACAAATATTTTACAACATGGTTTGCTTTAGTATTATATTAGTATTGAGTTACTATTATAGATTTTGTGAATATTTAGAATTTCATTTCATTTTTAAAGTTTTAGTAATTTAGTTGTTTTGTTATTTTTATTAGTTTTTGTTTTTTTTTAAAAAAATATGTCTATATGATTTTTATTCATTTTATTTCAGTTTGAATTATTTTAATACTCAATGTAGTGAATGTAAATTTTTGTTGTGCAACAGGAATTCATTCAGTAAATGTGTTTTCCATCATAGCTAATGCATGTTTTCTTATGAAATAAAAAATAATGTTTTTAACGCACATTTTAAGATTTCATGTGCATTTTGCATATCAATTAAGCATAGCGTTAGTTCTGGCAGGTCACGTGATTCAAGCTTGCATCAGCTGATCACATCTACCTATAGGGATACGACACCTATCACGGTATTCCTATATAAGCTCTAGTCAGTATTATTCAGCAGCTTGCTTGCTCAGGAGCAAATTATGCATCGCTGCGCGTTAATCAAACTGTTGCAGCATGCTTCAGAACATCCGAAATCAACATCTAGGATAAGTGGATGCTTTTTTTAATCCATATCGCTGTGTATATTGCGTGAACTGCAATTGAATTAACTATGTTAGCAGTTGTATGGTTTGCTGGAGCAAAATATTAAGCATGTTTGCAGCAGGTTTTTACGCATCTGTGTTTATACAGCTGGAGCAAACGCAGTCTAGAGTAATCGCTGTGAGGACACGCCGATAGTAACGGACAGGAGAACGGGTTAAATGAAAAGCATTCTCGTGTATGGTTCGCCGTATTCAGCGCTTAATTCCTAAGGTTGATGTCTTCATTAGTTGAGAGTGTGCGGTTGTTTCAGCTGCACACAGCGTCAGAAGCACGTGTTTATCGGTCTAATGGCTTCTATACAAATGAGAATAATATTCATATCAATGACAGTCATTCGAAGTATTTCAGCAGGGTGCATGCTTCCCCTGCTGGACGGCCACTTAATGCTTATTTCCAATTCATAATTTCTGATCCGCTTGTATATGTGCTCACGCATGAGTATGTACGAAAACATGTTTAGGATGATGGGTGTAATATAGAGATTTAGCTCGTTACGATCACTCCGTGTTTTAAGGAGCGTTCTTTCTGATTAATCGTTCCTCTGTAAGCAATCCTGTTTTCTTAGATTTAAATCAATAAACTACTGGTATAGCGCTTTCAAATACGTTCTTTGCATTACAGAGGAGAGGACAGTTAGGCTATGTTATCCCTTAATACTTTAAAATTAAGAAGGAAAAAAATAAATCAATAATCACGTGGTCCTGTACGTACGATAGCAGGCTGGGCACATGACTGAACGCTCAAATGAACACAAGGATTTAAATATTAGTCATTTATAAGCAAGTGCAAGCAGCGTTTGGGAAGGGTTTTATGTAACTGCAGTCGTTTCTCTGGTGATTTGTATTTAAGGTCATGTAGTTCCACAAGCTCTACACTAAACTATGCAATATACAATATGCTTGTCGTCTTAAACTTTGCTGCTGCTAGGGGTGTATGCTTCCCCCTTTACGATCACATAATTTGCTTAAGCAGCTCAAAGCAACTGTTGGGCTCACAAAATCTCTAGCCCTGTGTCCCGGGCTACTGTGTTTCCAGTCGAGCTGCCAGATGTATCACCGCTCTGCCCGACGGGCTAGCAAGGTTCCTTAAACTCTTTAATTTAGTTGTATCAAACTTAAGGCCATAAAAAGTTTTAAATGCGTTAAACGGTAAAAGAAATGTCTTAATTATAATTCAAAGGTCTTACAGTTGGGGACGGAAGACAAGAATCGATATACAGCTGGATTAAACTTCAAAAGGCAATAATGTCATTGAATAAATATGAGCGCTGCAGGTTTCGAGTCAAAACGCGGCGCAGATGTCTTTGTGAATGTATCTGAAGGGAACCGACTGTCCTCAGAAACGTGTCGTTGGCATTTTTATTTCATCTTCCCTATAATGCTCATAAAGCAGCGTTATGAGCGCGGACGGTGCTGTTCTGTGTTCAGTAGTTAACGGGGAAACCGATATATGAAGCCGCTCCTAAAGCAGAGAATGAATTTGCATTTCCAATAAGCCTTCTTGCTGTTTCTGGTCAGATCGATGCAAATATCGACCCATGTTTTTAAGCAGCAAACACAAAGTTGTAAATAAGAAATAAGTAATGTGCTTTCTAAAAATCGAAACAATTAGACAGGTAATATTTATTAGTTTTAATTTAAAATAATTTATATGCTTGATTTATCCCTTTTTCATAAAAAAAAAAATGGTCTAAAGGCTGAAATGTCTGAACTGTAAATCGTCATTTTATGGCTTATTACTGTGTTACCATACATTGTCCAACCCCGCTCATACTGTCATTTTACATGTGCAGCTCTTAAAATGGGTCATAACTTGCCATATTGTAAATGGTGAAATAAAATTTCTTCCTTCATATTGTATATTTGTGTATTGAAAATATTTTTTGAATGACAATTAGACTCCTTTCTGGTTTTCTACAAAAAATAAATAAATAAATATTTGGGCTAGTTAAATTCATTTTCGGGCTACCAAATCTGAAGAGTACCTGCCCGAAGGGCTACCAGGGATTTTGAAATTTTGCAAGCCCTGTTACATGTTTGCTGCGCGTCCTCATTGCTCAGATAGGGGTGACGCTTCCCCCCAAAAAAACATGAGATAGATAGATAGATAGATAGATAGATATATATATATAGATATATAACACACACACATACTATTAACATGTTGTTTTAAACTTGATGCTGCTAGGGGTGTATACTTCCCCCTTTACGATCAGATAATTTGCTATAAGCAGCTTAAAGCAACACTCTTGCTGCGCATCCTCGTTAATCAGCTCGGGGTGACCCTTCCCCCAAAAAATGTGGTACATGTATACAATACTTATCATGTTGTCTTAAACTGCTGCTGCTAGGGGTGCATGCTTCCCCCTTTACGATCACATAATTTGTTTAAGCAGCTCAAAGCAACACACTGGCTGCACATCCTTGTTGCCCAGCTTGGGGCGAAACTTTCTCCTTAATGCGATTAATAGCATGTTAGATACTTTATGTGGATAATATACAACATGCTATTGTACAAGACTTGATGCTGTTAGGGGTGCATGCTTCCCCCTTTCATGACCACAGTTGCTAAGCAGCTCAAGCAACACGCTTGTTGCATGGCCTCGCTGGCTGAGCTTGGGGTGACGCTTCCCCCATAAATATGATTATTATGCAACATATCCTGTTCAGTACATGTGTTTGCTAGGCACACTGTTGCTTTAGGATTATTGGCTGTATCTTGACATGCTGGGAATATTAACGTTAACCAGGTAATATTACCACAGCTGAGGCTTGGTTTTAAATCGATTGTTTTAGGCTTTCTGACATGAAATGGGTTTGCTGCCTAAGGCTCATCTAGTATTGGGAACGCTGTTCATTAAACTTATCCATCTATTATTTTCCACAAGCTGTGTTTAAGTCAGTGATATGCTGTTGCTTAAGCTATAGTGCATTGGTAATGTGCTCAATACTCAACATGCAGTATGTAGATTTTGCTACTACAGGTTATTTATGCTAATGATTATCTGCATCTTTAATCTTTTTCAGGTACTGCATTAAAGGGGCTTGCTGCTTATAAAGAAGAGCACCCCTTCGCTGCTACCCTTCTGGGCTGCTGCCCCAGGCTCTGTTATTCCAGAAGGACATGCTCTTTCAGATTGCCATCAGTTGTGGTTTGGGGGGTTATTATTGCTGCTCTCCCTGCTCATTCATGACAGGCTGCATGGATGGGCAGGGAGTTTTTGCCCAGAACAGAACCATACCACCAAACCAAACTGTATGCTAAGTGTCTATCATTGACGATAATGGTCCTGATAGAAATTAAGCATAGCGTTAGTTCTGGCAGGTCACGTGAGTCAAGCTTGCATCAGCTGACTCTCAGCTGATCACATCTACCTATAGGGATACGACACCTATCGCGGCATTCCTATATAAGCGCTATTCAGTATTATTCAGCAGCTTGCTTGCTCAGGAGCAAATTACCCTCCTCCATCCCCAACTCCTCCTTTCGCCACAGTCAGGACTTGGCTTCTGACATTCCTGTTGAATCAGATTCCCTAATCTTGAGTAATGTGTTACACTAAATGAAATTAAGTACATTAATGATATCTGCTTGGTTCTGTTCTGTTAACCCTTAGGGGGTTATTATTGCTGCTCTCCCTGCTCATTCATGACAGGCTGCATGGATGGGCAGGGAGATTTTGCCCAGAACAGAACCATACCGCCAAACCAAACTGTATGCTAAGTGTCTATCTTTGACGATAGTGGTCCTGATAGAAGTGTTGTTTACGCAATATGCCAAAATTTGCATGAAATGATGTTTCAGCAGAAAACAACAGACGCCTTCAGTCTGTAAAAAGCTGAACAACAGCAGAACAGCACTGAATGAAGCAGGCTGACGCTGGAGGACTGTGAGGTGACAGAGGACTGTGTTTGGTCTGATGGTGAACACTGTGCAGTGTGCACTAGTGAGGGTGTGCTGGAGACGCACCGGTGAGCGAGACGGTGGCCGGCAGACGAAACACCGCCTGCTGACCCTGCGGCGGCTGAGACGAACCAGACGATGACGCTGTGATGCTCTGACCGGAGGAACTCTGCAGGGCCAGCGAATGCTGCTGCAGCTGACCGAGAGGAATCGCAGGAGTCCCGGGAGCAAACGGAGAGCCTGGACACACACACACACACACACACACACACACACACACACACACACACACACACACACACACAGAAGCAGAAACTAAGCATGGCAGGGTTTGATTGTGCAGTATTATGCAGATATTACCCCTTTTTATATACAGTCAAACCAAAATTTATTCAGACACCTTCAACATTTCTCACATTATCACAGTTTACTCGCTGTAGTTTAGAAAATGGTAATAAAATATAAGAACAATGTTTCAGAACAAATTCATCTTGATAATAACTTTGATAGAAAGGTATGTAATGAATTCGGTTGAATAGCTGTCAACTGTTAAATTTAAGAACACAATTAGATAATACTAATTTAGCTCAACATATTACCAAGCAACGCTTCATTTTGTTCAGTCTGTGTGTAAAAAGATCACATTAGCAATTAAAGAAAAAACACTTGAGCAAAACATGCTCCGCTCAAAGTGTTTGAATAATTTTTGCTCCCAAATTTTACTGGTAGTCCACTGTATGAATAATTTTTTGGGTATAATATATCATAGTTTACTTTATTTTGCTATCCTCACTTACATAAATGAACTGTAGTGTCCTGCACCCACTAGAAAACAAACAAACAAAAAAAAATCAAATTATATCTGGTGACTGAATAATTTTTGGTTTCACTGTATGCACAATATTTTTGTTTTAAAGAAATTAACACTTTTATTCATCAAGGATGCATTAAATTGACTAAAAGTGATATTAAAAACATTTAAAATATTGTTTTTAAATGTTTTTTAAAAACATTTATGTGTTCCTGTGGTTCAGTGGTAGAGCATTGCATTAGCAGCGCAAAAGGTCATGGGTTCAATTCCCAGGGAACACACATACTGATAAAAAAAAAAAAAAAAAAATGTATAGCCTAAATGTACTGTAAGTCACTTTGGATAAAAGCATCTGCTAAATGCGTAAACGTAAAATGTTATAAAAGATTTCTATTTCAAATAAATGCTGTTCTTTTGAACTTTCTGTTCATCTGTGAATCCTGAAAAATAAAATGTCTCAGTTTCCACAAAAATATTCAGCAGCACAACTGTTTTCAACATTGATAATAATCAGAAATGTTTCTTGAACAGTAAATCAGCACATTAGAATGATTTCTGAAGGATCATGTGACACTGAAGACTGGAGTAATGATGCTGAAAATTCAGCTGCGAATCACAGAAATAAATGACAGTTTAACAGATATTCACATAGAAAACAGCTGTTTTGAATTAGAATAATATTTCACATTTTTACTTTACTTTTGATTAAATAAATGCAGCATTTTTGAGCAGAAGAGACTTGTTTTAAAAACATCTATTCTAAAACTACTGGAGTTGTATGTAATATCATGGCAGTGATGGAGTAATGGTTCTGTAGGTGTGTGGATGTGCAGCTGTCAGATTGTTTGGCAGCTGCTGCGCTGAGACTGGAACAGCTGCACGGCTCTGACGCAGGAAACACAGTCAAACAGCGAGCGGCGGCTCCGACCACAGCAGCCAGAAATAACCAAGCGAGCCGATCAGGGGTGCGTTTCCCAAAAGCAACCATGGTCGCAAGTTCCGTCGTGACAAATAGAGTTCAATGGAACTTACAACCATAGTTAGCTAACGATGCTTTTGGGAAACGCAGCCCTGACGGATCCGGCTCACAGCTCACCTGCGCTCACTCTCATCATCATATGACTCGATGCCTCTCAATATTCATCAGTCATTACAGACAAACTCCAGAGCTTTTGTAGATTCATGCAAATGATTCTCCTCCACAACGACAATCAAAACCACTAGAGATGAGCGCCGCTGCGTGACATTATACTGCATGAGGTGAATGAATACTTCAAGCACACACACACACACACACTCACACTCATGCAAACTAACACACACACACTCGCACTAACACACATACTCACACACTCACATACTCACACACTCACACACTCTGTAATAAAGATAATGTTTATTTGAAAATTTGCTTTGATGTTTTCTGAAATGTGAGCTACAGGGTCTATTATCTATTATTTGTTCCAGAGCAAATAGTTTTGACTGAGGGCAAAATCTCATCATCTTATATTTTATATAACTTCAATGCTGTATATCAGAGCGCTGTCTTTGTACTTTTGACTTAATTGCCTAGCAACTTTTATGATGGCTGTTATTGTTGTTTATTAAACATTATTATTTAATAATATTTTATATACATAATACTTAGTATTGAGAAATTGTGTGTGTGTGTTTGTGATGGTGATTTTAGTGACATTGTTCCATCATTAGATGGCGACAAGAGACTGTTTTACAAGTCAACAGTAAAGAGTTCTATATTGAAAAATACTAAAACGCAGTTTTGAACAAGAACAAGGAAGTTATTTTTACTTTCAACACCAGCTTGTCTGCAGCTGACAAATGCACTGAACAGCCTGTCATCGGAAATCACCCTTAACAGATGAAAGGATAGTACGACAAAGATACCGCTTTCCTCAGCGGACATTCAAACTAATGTTTTATTGTGAATATGAGATTGAGCGGAAGAATGAATGGTGTATCAGATGCAGGTAATCACAGTCGCTCAGTCCATCTCTCTCATAATACTCTACATAATACACCGCTGGTAATACAGTAATACAATAAGCTTTTAATGAAGCAACTCAACGTTCCTTCGTTACTAGTTCTAAAGTGACGTTTTGGAATTAGTAACGGAGGCTTGGGCTCAGCTGTTAAACTGTCAAATTTAGATTTGATTTCGTGGCGGAAGGAAGTAGTTCTGCACAAAAAAGGGCTTTTAAAGACACTCCGTTGTTAATTTTTATGTATTTACACACTTAAACTGTTGTATAAACACAATATCACACTTGTAGACGTGAGATATCGGCTGTATATCGGCACACTGTGATTACCTACGGCCGAATCACAGCCGTGCCAATATACAGCCATATCTCACATCTACTTGTGTGATATGTAAGGGATAATGCATGGCTAGCTGTGCATTAAAAGATTTTAATGCACAACGTGGAGGCCAAGGACCACTCACCACAAAGCGGAGGGTGGTTGCCTCTGCGAAGTGCATTAAAATCATTTAGTCATGCATTATCTGGCCATGCATTATCTGCTTATACCTTGGTCATTTCTCAGCATTTACAAGTTAACGCTGTTAATGATGTTTCGCAGTGCAATATTTGACCGAAAGGGTAAAAATGATGGTTATTTTCATCAGTTACGGCTCGTTAGCTCTAGCATTCTGCCTGCTTCAAATCAGACACAGAGATGAAATAGTGCGGTAAGATCACATTTATGTATGCAGTGCAATCTGCAATCTCTGACTCTCTCTCTCCGTGTGTGTGCGTGTGTGTGTGTGTGCGCATGCGCGTGCGCGTGCGCGAGAGTGATGTGTGTGGGTTTGTGTGCATCAATTAAAGCAGTGCATTAATATAGAATGGCGATTAAACTGACTTGGAACTACCTGTGCATTAAAAATTTGTTTTTAAATTGGCGTTTGGTCTCATACTGTATAGCGTACCTTGTTAGTGTCTGCGCTTGCGTGGCCATTTATTGTGATTAACAGGAAAGTGCGTCCAGCTGAATTCAATTAGTGTTTTGTTAGATGGGTATAAAAAAGGTTATTATACCGCGGCAGCGGTCACAGCAGCCTGCGTTGTGTGAAGACCAAAGTGTGTAAAGACCATCGACTCTACCGAGCGACTCCACCGGACAGGGACACCGGCAAGGGATAAGTATCGCTTTTCATTTATTCTCTTTCCTATTACTTGTTTGAGTTCTCTTCCAGTTTTTATAACCATTTCTTACTTGTATGTTTGGCACAGTTATTTTTTTAGGATTACTGTTAAACTAATGTAGTTTAATTTGTATATGTTATCTATTTGAATTTTAGTTACAGTTGTAGTTATGTCTGTCATTTTATTAGTTTTTTCTATTATGTCTGTATAAGTTATTTATTAAGTTTTAGTTTTAATTTGAGTTATTTTAGTACTTCAACAAACTACATGGAAATGAAATAATATTGAATTTATGGGTGTGTGTGTGTGTGTGTGTGTCTGTGTGTGTGTGTACATACACGTAGTTGTTTTTGGTGTTTGGCTTAGTTTTATGTTAGAATCATTATTACACGCTTTTACCTTTTGTTCTCTTAATATTTTGAATTGTTTGTAGCTTTATTTTGTTTTCATTTAAATGTTAAGTTTAGAAA
Organism: Spinibarbus caldwelli; assembly: GCA_039654775.1. Classification (NCBI taxonomy): domain Eukaryota; kingdom Metazoa; phylum Chordata; class Actinopteri; order Cypriniformes; family Cyprinidae; genus Spinibarbus; species Spinibarbus caldwelli. The sequence continues at coordinate 318,226 of CM077242.1, read as the reverse complement.
TTTTGTCATGCATTTCTCATTTTTATTTAATTATTTTTTTATGTGTGTGTATATATAGTATTTATAAAGTTTTAGCTTTTAGTTTTGGATCAGTTTTAGTTGTTTTAATACTACAATTGATTGTTTCTGTTGTCCTCATTTGTAAGTCGCTTTGGATAAAAGCATCTGCTAAATGACTAAAAATAAAGTAAAGTAAAGTAAAATTTTTAATGCATACCTGCCAGCCAATCAGAATCGAGTATTCAGGCAGACCATGGTATAATGGTCATATAACAAATATGCATTTTTCTGGTTATGCTGAGGTCCAAAGTATTTTAAATATATATTTTTTTAAATATAGAAATTGTAAAAAAAAAAAAAAAAAAAAATGCTTCATCATGGACAGTCCTACAATAAATATGATTTTTTTTATAGTTATACTGATATATTTTATATATATATAAAAAAAAAACAACTATAGAAATTGTTAGTGTGATAAATCTTTTTAAAAATCCTTATTCTTAATTCTTATGTAGTAAATCACAAATGTTATATGACATGACATGGACATTAGAAAAAAACGAACATACATTTTTCTGGTTATCCTGAGGTTTAAAATATTTTAAAATATCTAAAATATGGAAACTACATGTACATTTTTAGTCACACTTGTTACACATGCTACATGTACTAACTAACCCTAAGCCAAACCCTAACCCTAACCACACAGTAAGTACATGTAGTTAATTAATATTTCTCAGTACTTAAATGTATAACTACACTGTAACAAGGCCAGCTTAAAATAAAGTGTAACCAATTTTTTTTTTTAATTAGAATTTTTAGTTTGTTATCCAGGAAAACACAAAAGCCTGGAAAAGTCTTGGAAATTCATTGGTTAAAAAAAGATGAGAACACTGAAGAACAATTAATTAAGAACAATTTAAATTTTTTAAATTAAGTGTAAATAAAATGTAATTATTAGCAACTTATTTTAATCTATGCACACTCTTTGTTTCTGTAGACTAATAAAACAGAAAACTCATTTATTACAGCAGATGAATCAGAGCAAAGCAATCAGACATGGGACGAATCTGAATATATTGCTGTGAACAGCAGATGACCCCTGACCCCTGACCCCTGACCCCACACACACCTGACATGAAGGTGAATCCCGCGGGCAGCTGCATGACTCCTCCGGCTGCTCCTGTGCTCTTGGCTCCGTTCCCGCTGGCCGGCGGCAGGTAGTTGGTGATGGGGAAGCACGGGCTGCTGGAGGAGCTGGGGACGGTGGTGCTGCCCGGGACACTGGCCACGGTGAACGCCGGCTTCAGAGTGTCCTGCGAGGAAGAGCATCATCATCATCATCAACAACACAACACGATCGCATGACCTGACAGAGACACATTCACAGCGCATGAGCTCCAGTCTGCTAGGGCTGGGCGATATGAGCAAAAATTCATATCTCTGTATTTTTAAGGCTGATTTGTGGTATATATCTCGGTATTTTGTATTTGGATTAAACAAATAAAGTGACTGTAACCATGTAGGCATATATGATGTGCAAAAAAAGGGTTAAAATCACATTACATTCTAACATTGTAACATTGCAATTTCATTGTCACTTTACAGTTATTGCTATCATACAAATACACTTACTTGTAGGTTTAAAATTCTACATGTCACATTTATTATCCAACTACAAATATTTCAGCAAAATGTATATTTTAGTCAGAAGAGCTCTGTCTGTTTGACGCTCGTTCAGTGAAGTCTGTGAAGTTTAGCAGAGAATCGCAAAGCAAAAGCTCATGCACTCCTGACAGCAAAATGGAAATATTTCCATGGCTTTCTAACATTTACAGATGGAGAATATACGTGTCAAATGTAAGTTATGCATAAAGGAAAACAGCACATCTCAAACACATTAAACAGCGTGAGTAGCATCTCTGTCAGCAGCACACACAGCATCTCTGTCCGAGACGCTTTAAACTCAAACTATAGACTACTAAATCTTACCAGTTTTTTAAAGCCCTTAATATACATGTTTAGAACAAAATTGTATTATGCACTTTCTCCACAGTAGTTCAGTCTGTGTCCTCCCTAGATATTTTTTCAGATGCGCTCGTATCAAACTACTGTAGGCTATATCGATATTAACGGTACTGATTCATACCGTATCGCTTATAAAGAATATATCGATATATCGTACAAACTCGATATACCGCCCAGCCCTACTATCTGCTGAATGCAACTATACATGAAGATATTATCAACACCATGATTTTCTGAAACTATGCAAAACCATACACACCTCATATTTCTTTTCCATGCATTTAATTAATTAAGAAGTATCAATGTAATAATGTTCAGTCAAATGCTCGTTATGTTGAAATAAACCCTTTCGGGATGATAAAAGCAGTGTTATTTTATAATTATTTACATGCTATTAAAGGAATAATGTATTGAGTTAGCTTTTATTTTTATATTTTCAATTTTCAATTTAACTAAATTTTAGTTGTAGTAATTTTGTCATTTTTATTAGTAAGTAAGTTAATATTTAATTTATAATTAATATTTAATATTTAATTTATTTATAATTAGCATTCATTTATTTTTATTTCATTTTTAGTTATTGTACTTTTAGGAATTCAACATTTTATTTCAGCTTAAAATATAAGCTTTATTAAGTTGAAGACTGTCATCTAATATTTATATCTTATTTCATTTAAATTAATAAAATGATTTTTAATAGTCTTAGTTCATGTAACAATAACAACAAAATAACAATTCATAAAACAATTGATGACAAAATAAACCCCTTCAGGATGAGACAGGCAGTGTTATTTTAGTATTATTTATATACTATTAGAGTATATATTAATATTTTGAATGAGCTTTTTCTATATTTTCAGCTTTCATTTTAATTTTAGTTTATTTTTTAGTAATCTTGTGCGCTTTTGTCATTTTTATTAGGTTTTAATTGGCTTTATTTTATTTGTATTTAACTTTTAGTTTTTGTAATTGAATTTTAGAACTTCAACTTTTTTTTGAAGTACTAGAGTTTTTCATCTAATATTTATATTTCATTTAAATTAATTACAAATTATTTTAAATAGTTCTAGTTTATATAACACTGCATCAACACTGGATAGAAAACGAGTATCATAATGAGCAGCTGACTGAACATTATTCTTCACATATATATAGACTGCAGTTATAAAACAGGATGAATCTTCAGAAGTAGTTTTACAGTAAATCCTGCAGTTCAAATAAAGTTCAGTGCACTCATCTTTTATTGTGACTGTTACCATGACAACTGCTCTCAAAGACAACAGAGCCTCCACATGTACTGTACACACATCTGATCTCGAGCTGCACACACACACACACACACACACACACACACACTCATATTACACAAACTGTATATCATCTGCATTACTCTGGTAGAGCTGTATTTCTGTTTTCATCTCACTACAGTGTCAGTGAACTAGATAATACACTACATTCACTGTGTGTGTGGGGGGGTTATGAGGGCCCTCGAGGAGGAAATGCACGCACACACACACACACACACACCTCTCTCCTGCAGTGTATCGAGTGGATCTTTCACTCTGAAACTTCACCTAAGTGTGTGGTGCTGAGGAGCGAGATGTGAAATGAGACGCCGATGGAGGAATTCTGATGATGTGATGGTGATGTGATGGTGACGTGATGTTGAGCAGCAGCACACAGGAAGTGACACAGCTGTAGAATCACATCTTAATGATGACAGCACTGTGAGAAACACCACTTCAGACAGACCCAACTTGAAGATAAGGGTCACACAGAACAGCGACTCTGAAATATTCTAACATTTGAGATCGGTGACACTTTTGAAGTTGTTGAGCTCACTGAGGCTGCATTTATTTGATCAAAAATAAAGTAAAAACAGTGAAATATTATTGCAAAGCTGTTTTCTATGTGAATATCTGTTAAACTGTAATTTATTTCTGTGATCAAATCTGTATTTTCAGCATCATTACTCCAGTCTTCAGTGTCACATGATCCTTCAGAAATCATTCTAATATGCTGATTTGCTCCTCAAGAAACATTTCTGATAATCAACAATGTTGAAAATGATATGACATTTTGTCCACATTTTTGTGGAAACGGTGATATATTTTATTTTTCAGGATTCACAGATGAATAGAAAGTTCAAAAGAACAGCATTTATTTGAAATAGAAATCCTTTGTAACATTATAAATGTCTTTACTGTCACTTTTGATCAATTTAATGTGTCCTCGGTGAATAAAAGTGTTACTTTCTTTAAAAAACAAAAAATCCTTCTCAGATATACTGTGATCAGTTACGGCAGACGAAACACACTGAAACACACCGTCATTTACAGCCATAAACATCTGAAGCTCAAACCAAAAGGTGATGTTATGGATCTGCAGCTCAATTAAACCGGTTTCTTCTGTCAGAGGCAAAACCACAGCGAGAGAAATGCTCCCAAAGCAGAACCACAGACGGACGAACACCTCGTGAAGCGGTGTGTGTGACAGCGATGAGTCCAGAGGTTTATATGTGACTGATTGATAGGTCAGAGGTAGAACGGACAGCCTTCAGTATCTACTGTATTAAAGCGAACGCATCCAGCTGCTGAAATGAATCCGATTCATTGTCATTTTTATTTAATTTCTCTGACCTTCATCAGCCATTACTGACACTCACAGCGCCGTCAAGCTCATTTATGTCATTTAACTGCACATATATCTGTACAGTACAGTATTATTCGTGTATTCAGAGCTTCTGTTCTTCACAGCAGAATAATGAGCCGTGGGCTTTTATTTCTGAAAATGTGCTGATTAATGTCATTATCAGGTATGTGCAGATAATTAATAACGGTGTCCTCGTTACAGCCATTATTCTCAATCTGTGCAACCCTGAGCTTCTCAAACACACTGATGAACAATTACACAAACACAACATGAACGTGACATCATTCTTTCTGAGTTTCAGAGACTAGAAACACAAACATCAACACGGCGTGATTTGATGAACAGTAATAACACACACACACACACGCACACTAACAAACACGCGCACACACACACAAACACGCACACACACTCAAACACACTCACACACGTACATGCACACACACACACACACACACACACACTCAAACACACTTAAACACGCGTACATGCACACTCAAACACGCACACACACTCAAACACACTCACACACGTACATGCACACACACACACACACACACACACACACACACACACACACTCAAACACACTTAAACACGCACACTCAAACACGCACACACATACAACCACACACTCGCGCACTCTCACACGCGCATGCACACACTCATACACACACACGTTTGTTTTTGTGGTTTACGGGGACTCTCCATAGGCGTAATGGTTTTTATACTGTACAAACTGTATGTGCTATTGCCCTACACCAACCCTACACCTAAACCTACACCTTACAGGAAACTTTCTGCATTTTTAGATTTTCAAAAAAAAAACACCATTTAGTATGTTTTTTAAGCCTTTTGAATTACGGGGACACAGGCAGTGTCCTCATAAACCACCTTCAAATTGTAATTCCTCTGTCATACCCATGCCATTATACAAATTTTGTCCCCGTAAACCACAAAAACCAGTACACACTCTCACACACACACACATACAAACACACACTCCCACACTCTCACACGCGCACGCACACACTCACGCACACACACTCATACACATACGCACACACACTCATACACATACACACACACACACAAACTCTCACACTCATACACATACACACTCACACACACACATACACACACACACACACACTCTCACACACTCACACATACACGCACTCTCACACACACACTCACACACTCACATACAACCACACACTTGCGAACACTCACACGCGCACGCACACACTCATACACATACACACTCACACACACACACACACACTCAAACACACGCACACACACACACACACGTCTCATTGTGTCCACTGTAGAGAACTCGAGAGCGAATGTGACGTGGCCAGAGTGTTCAACCGAGGAATCGCGAGTCCAAAGGTTCAAATGAGCCGCTGTTTAAACAACACACCGGGAACCGCTTTGATATCCAGCAGCTTCAGATCCTGAAGATCCCACAGGATCATCCGCACAGATGTGGGAATGTCTGAGATTCAGTCAGCAGACAGATACCTATCCAACCCTCCTATCCAACAAATGTCAAACAAAACAGCTCTTTTAATATTTAATCTGAGCTCCTTCGGTGGATGAACATCACGATCTGACGGTCCAGCACCTCCTTTCACTGATCAAACATCAAAACTGTGACATTTGAAAGAGTTTCAAACTCTATTTTGTTCACCGGAACTGCCTTTCACATTCTTATTTAAATATTCAAATCTCATAAACTAAAGTTTCACAAGAAAAGAGTATGCCGGTAGAATATTAAAATGATATGATACAATAATACATATTTTTTCATAATATAAAAAATTGAAATCAAAAATAAAACTAATGGTAAAGATTATATATTAAAATTCTAATTTAAAGTAATTAATGCTAATATATATATATATATATATATATATATATATATATATATATATATATATATTATTTTTACTTTGAAGATAATAAAAAAATATTTAAAAACAAATGTAAAATGTATATTATATACAATATATTTAACATATAAAATGTAAAATTATGTGTTGTGTACATATATTAATACACTTGATAAATGCATACAAATTCACACAGATCCTGTATATTTACATATTTTTATATATATTAAATTAAAAACATACTAAATGAAAATTAGAAATGCTGCCTTGGCAACTAACTAAATTTAAGTTGAAGCACTGAGACTTAAATAAAAAATCTAATTCAAAATAATAGTGAAAAACTATAGACCTATATAAATAATACATACATAATAGTATATAAATATACATATTTGTGTTATTTTAGTATTATTTTAGTGTGTGAGTGTGTTTAAGAGAGTACGTGTGTGTGTGTGTGTGTGTGTGTGTGTGTGTGTGTGTGTGTGTGTGTGTGTGTGTGTGTGTGTACACTGGATTTGAGGGGCGTAACAGCTGAAGATACAGACAGCTGTCAGGAAACATGAGAATGTTTAACCCTCCCCATGCCACAGCCATTACACTTCACACACGCACAGACGCACACGCACACGTTTGTTTTTGTGAATTGTGGGGACATTAATAGGCGTAATGGTTTTTCTACTGTACAGACCGTACATCACGCCACGATCAGAGCGCATCAGTCACTCTTTCAGCTGTGCTCGTTTACAAAGTGTTTCTCCATTCATGTTTCTCAGAGATTTATAAAAAGTCTTTGTTAAAGCATTATAAGCCATGAACCAAACCAACCAGATACGAGGAGAATCACAACATTACAAACTTCAATCTGAACCAGAAAAAGTATTTGAAAATCAGACAAAATGACAAAGAGACAAGACTGTCAATTTAACAACTTTAACAAGGAAAAGAACAACTATTTATTTAAAGTTGTTGATTATATCAATAGACACAATATATTTTATGCTTACTACAAAATCTGCATAAATATACAAATGTTTAAATATTTTCACATCATATCAAGACTTGATAACGTCATTTGCAAAAACCGAAATATTAGCCGATATTTGAAATTTTTTTAATTATAGGCATCAGCCAGTATTTTTTTCTGTTTGGCTGATATGTCAGAAGCAGGACTTTTATTATCTATGGAACCACGTTTCCTCCACTGAATTAATAAATAAAAAATAGGTAATTGCAACTTTTTATCTCTCAATTCTGACTTTTTTTTTTGCAGTTTTGACTTTTTTTCTCAGAACTGTGTGATATAAACAAAGTCAGAATTGTGTGATTATAAACTCACAATTCCGAGAAATAAAGTCACAATTCTGAGAAAAGATGTCAGAACTGCGAGAAAAAAACTAAGAATTGTGAGACATACATTTGCAATTATTATTATTATTATTTTTTATTTAGTGGCAGAAACTTCCATAGATATATCACTGTATTTTAACCATCAAAAAATCCATATCAGTCGACCACTAATTTTGAGAGTAAATAGTGCTGATACTGATGTTGAGTGTGTGCATATACACACAGCAGAGGCCAAAATGATTAGAACACTAGTGTTTTCAGCAGCTAAAAATGGTTTTAAGTCAGTTATTTCTATCTTTTGCTGTAGTGTGTCAGTAGGAAATATCAGTGTTTGCCATTAATTGTAATAATCCAGTGATATTTTTGAGATCTGATCTGATCATCATCAGTCTGTCTGGAGTGACATGAAGAAACAGAACAAACTGAGACAGACTAAATCCAGAAGAACTGATGCTTCAAGAAACCTACCTGCAAAGCTACAGTGCTGTTAAAAGATTTAGGCACTTGTGTCAAAATGCTGTAAAATGAGGATGTTGTCAAAAATAATGTCATGAATAGATTTTCTTTATCTATTAACTTCTATGAACTAAATGAAATCAACATTTGTTGTGAGCATCGTTTGTGTTTAAAGCAGATTTTGCTCTCGGTGCACTTGAGCAGAGTTTCTCAGGAGCTTTGCAGGTAGCTTTCTTGAAGTGTCTTGAAGCGTCAGTTCTTCTGGATTTAGTCTGTCTGTGTGTGTGTGTGTGTGTGTGTCATCCCGTCTCTACGGCCAGACTGTGCTCACTGAGTGTGTGTGTGTATGTGTGTCTGTGTGTGTGTGTGTGTGTGTGTGTCATCCCGTCTCTGCGGCCAGACTGTGCTTGCTGAGTGTGTGTGTGTGTGTGTACGTGTGAGAGAGTGTAAGTGTGTCTGTGTGTGTGTGTGTGTGTGTGTGTGTGTGTTGTGCTCCATGCTCTTGCTCTAATCTCTGTGTTTCTGTGTCTCTCTCTCTGTCTCTCTGCCAGCCGTGTGGAATTCACAGCTCCATTTGGGACGCCTAAAAAAGGCAAGGCAGCCCAAGTTAGAGAGGTGCAGCCAATCGCAGCTGCTCGGCCCTCCCGCCGCTGACGCATCGCTCAACACACACCTCCAGCACACGCGTGTAACGTGTCCGTAAGGAGAAGAAGATAAACCTGCTGATAAACCCAGTGCAAACACAGAGAAACAACACATTCACACCGATGCATCGACACATGCTTCTCTCTGAAGAGCCTCACATCGAAGGCAAACATGTATTCAGCTCATGCATTCCCTGGGGATCGAACCTATGACCTTGGTGTTGCAAGCGGCATGCTTTAGTAAATACACAACATGTGTTTATATTGCATTGTCCTGCTGCTCAGAATGAACACACAGTATCTGATTCATTCACAAATGACTCTTTTGAATCAATCAGTCAAAACGATTCTAAAATGAGTCCAAATGAATCTTTAGGAATCAGTGATTGTCTCTCACGCTGAGGTTCTGTTGAATCACACAGACACTCAGCGTCTGATAAAGCTGCATATCTCAGTAAATGAACTTTCCATTATCTCAGCGACACTCTCTCGAGACACCAGCAGCGCTTCTTAACCAGAGAATGAGATCACAGACCGCAAGAGAACTGACAACAACTCTCCGGATAACTGTGCAGTTATGACAGTAAAATAAACAGACTAATCATTGTTAAATTTTACTGTTTCTAGTTGAGTTTATTTTCTAATCTGAAAACTGTCAGTTTTATAAATGCATAAACAACATCAGAAGTGATTTACTGGCCAGACACAAACAACAAACTAGGGCTGCCAGAAAAAAAAAAAAAAAAAAAAATTGAAAAAAATTTGGGGGCAAGAACTGTGATTTAAAATGAAATTTAAAAAAAAAAAAAAAAAAAAATCAGGTTAGTAGTGCTTGTTTGCAGGGCTGGAGAATTTGGTTAAAATTTTGTGATTTCAATATGGCTAGTCGGCTATAATAAAAAATAACAACAACAACAATAATAATAATAATAATAATAATAATAATAACAACAACAATAATTATTATTATTAGAATTTAAATATAATATTATATATTTATTTTATATAATAATCATAAAAATAGTGCTATTTTATTATAATTTAAATATAATTATATATTTTTATTTTATATAATAATAATACAAATATTATTTTATTTGAATTAAAATGTAATTTCTATATTTCTGTTTTTATTGTTATTACTAAATAAAACTAATATTTTCAAATATTTTTTATTGTAATATCACTGTAAAATAAAAAATAAATCTAATATTTAAGAAATAATAATATTTATACTAATATTTCTGGCTGTCTTGATTTAAATGTTAAACCACTGAACTTTTCAAACAACCGATTTTGTTTATTCAATCATTTTTTTCCAATTAATCGTGCAGCCCTAGAACAAACACTGTAACAGTACAAAAATAATACATATTCAGTCTATTTCATGTTAATGTTGCATACAGTACAACCAGGTCTATACGGCTCATTCGCATATTAATGCATCTCCATTTTTAAAGGATGTTGTTTATCATATTAAAGTAAAACCAGGAGATTGGGAAGATGTTTTCTGGCTGTCACAGTGATGAATGAGTCGAGGGATCGCGTTTAGAGATGTTTTACATCGTAGGCAGACTAATTAGACTTTATTCTGTGTGTAATCACAATGCATACACACACACACACACACACACACACACACACACACACACAGGCTGGTTGATTATGTGTGTGTGTATGTGGGAGATGTGGCTGGGTTTTAGGAGATGGATGGAGGTCTGGCACTGTAACGCTGGAATGCACTGCCAACGCCAAGCTAAAGCGACTCTTTATGACAAACATCAGCACAGAGAGAGTAACGGCTCTGGGTTCAGGCCATGTTTAAGAGTGTGAGTGACGAAGGACTCTAATGAGCAAACAAACCACACCAGCTCCAACACCACACACATCCACATAAAACACGCCATTGCAAGACGGTTAAAATGCACAGCGATAAATGATGTTTCAATAACAAACTAACAAGTTAAAAATGTTAAATCTGTAGGTCATTTCTCTGTAAAATAATGAGTGTTTCCAGACAGGTTTCCCTCATCTCCTATTGGTTAGTAAACAGAAAGTCACGCCCAAACTCAGACATTATACTCTTCTGGAGACAAATCACACAATGAAAAAAATCCTGTTTATTAACATGCATTCCACTTAATATATCAAATAATCCTTAAAACAAGAGATGCAGCACTGTGTTTCCATGTTTTAACTTGTTTAGTGAAGTGAGACAAAATAACAATCACTGAAAACAATCTTAATATGCAGTGCAGCATTAAGTACATTTGGATTAAACAGTTTTTTTTTTTTGTTTTTTTTTTAGATTTTATACTGGAAGACAAGTAAAACGACTAAATTAAGCTTATTAAGAAGTCACTTTTGCAATGGATGTCTTACTGTATACCTCTGAATTAATGCAAAACTCAACATTTGCGGCTAATCACATTATCACCAAAAATTCATGAGATTGTAATAGTTGTGTATAATAATTAATAAGACCACCACAGCAGTATTATATTAGCTTCATATCTTCATCAAAAAAAAAAAAAAATTTTTAGTAACATATCTAAACATAGGCTACTTAAATCAAGATACAATTATTTGAGAATCAAAATGACAGAAGATAAGTCTTGTTTTCTAAAAAAATAAATAAATAATAAAATATCCAAATGAAGTAATTTTATGCTTAAAACAATAACAAATATTTGCAAATGGGCTCAAAAAAAAAAAAAAAAAAACTTGTTTATACTTTTAATTAAACTTCTTTTTTCTGACTCCATTGGTTTCCAATTTTTTTCTTGTTTTAAGCAATAACTCACTTCATTTAGATTTTTCTTTAAAGAAAATAAGACATAATACCAAGTAAATACATCTTGATTTAAGATTGTTGAGATATTTGCACTGTAACAGAAGTCAAAGATACTGAGTAAGAAGGAAAGTGTGTAAGTCAGAGACGCAAACAGGTAAGAGGAAAAAACAAACAAATTTTTTAACATCTTGTTGCAACATTTTACAAAAATCAAGATTGAATATATTTGGTCAAGATCCCATGTTATAAAGATGAAGTGCTATGCAGTCTATTAAAGACAATATTGTCTGATTAGACGGCAATGCTGACCTAAAATGCATAAAATATTACCCTTTTTAGACATAGCTTTTGAAGTAAAGAGTAAAGAAAGTACTATACAAAACTTGAAACCAGTTGCATAAACTTATCTTAAGAACTAGTTTGACCAGCTAGCAGCTGCCAAGATCAGTCTTACTTTTCCAACACAAATAAGACCAATCTACCTTTTCATAACTGAATTTAAAAAGCTATGACCAGTCTTGAAGAAAACCAATTAGTTGACTAACTTTTTAAGACTAGTCTAAACAGTTTATGCAACCGGCCCCAGTTCTTTCAAGGATTTAAAAAAACATTATTATCTATCAGCCAGTGATAGAAATGTGTCTTAGGTAAAAGGCTCACATATACACAATACAGAAAAGCACACACAACAACCACACTGCAATTAATCCACAAAACACCTCTAAAATAAATAATAACAAACCTAATATACAAGATCCTGACACAACGGCTTGGCCTTATTTAGAATAGAAATTGCAGTAGGAATAAAAAAAATTACTATAAGCCTTCCTTCAGGCCAAAAGAGTTCTAAACTAACACCCTGATTGAAGAAACTGAAAGAAATAATGCAAAGGATGAGAGCAAGGGGTCAGTAACAATAGAAGCTGATTCCTCTTTACGGCACCGTTACAGAGATATAAAAGTTGTATAATTTTAGATGCCTGCCTGCCTTTGACTCAGTTTTCAATTTCATAAAACACTTTTTGCAAAACACAACACACAATTCTCTATGTAACACACACAAATCTAACAGGAATTAATATTATGGCAAACTTCTGAAAAAAAAAGAGGCAAAGTTCTGAAAAAATAAAAGCAAAGTTCTGAAAAAAAGAAGCAAAGTTCTGAAAAAAAAGAGGCAAAGTTCTGTAAAAAAGAGGCAAAGTTCGCAAAAAAAAAAAAAAAAAAAAAAAGAGGCAAAGTTCGGAAAAAAAGAAGCAAAGTTGAGGCAAAGTTCTGAAAATGTAAGCAACTGAAAAAAAATAAAGGTTATATCTTTATTTACCCTTGTAAGACCCAGCCCCCCTCATAAAAACACTTTCTCATTGGATCTAAGCAAATCTCATAGGTGACCTATTTTGATCTCAAAAAAAGTGAGTTGTCACTGAAAGGCGAGGAGTTTGCATCAAGCTCCTTCACGCAGACGCAGACGCAGACAGCTGCAGCTCATGAGGAATGTGAGGGTCCGGGGCCAGCAGAGCGCAGGCAAACACTCCATATAAGGCCATGGAGGCAGAATCCTGCTTTTATCAGTGAGAAGAACGTGTGTGAGCTCCACTGAGCCTGATCTCTGCTGATCCGACTGCATCTGCTCATCGTCCACACACAATAAACCCCACACACAACAGCCATCATTAATCATCATTAATATTACCATGTGTTAAAATCTGCTGCGTGTCATTTCTGTAAAATAATGAGTGTTTCCAAACAGGTTTCCTCAACACTTCCACTGATCAAGAAACAGACAGTCCTGCCTCAAACTCTTTATGACATTATGCATAAAATCCTGTTTTTAACATGCATATTTGTCATATTTTCTAGTTAAAATATTTAATATAGATTGTGTGCTTAATATGAATTAATATGAGTTAATTTTTAACTTGTTTATAATTAAAACTAGTGAAGTGCAGTGAGACAAAATTAACTCATTAAACAAACAAAAGTGAAAATAATATTACTATCATATGCTGTGCAATGTTAAGCAATTTGTTTAATTTGGTTAAATGATTTGCAGATTTTTTTTTTTTACTAAAAAAGGTTTAATAAGACTAAATAAAGCATTTTAGTAGTGCATGTCTTACTGTATACTCTTAATTAATGCAAAATTCAAAATTATTGCAGACATTATCACCAATCATATTATAATAATTATGTCTAATGACAGTCCTAAATAAATAAATATATAAATATATATTTTTTACATTAATAATACTAATTATTATTATTTATTATTATTATTATTATTTAAATATTGTGTGTGTGTGTGTGTGTGTGTGTATATATATATATATATATATTAGGGGTGTCAACGTTAACGCGTTAACGCATGCGATTAATCAAAAAAATTTAACGCGTTAATATTTTTTTAACGCAAATTAATCATGTGATAATGTTTGACCCCAACTTCTTCCCGTCATCGCAGCGCGGAAGGTTATCTATCAGTGTGTGATGAGGTCACAGTGAACCAGTGTTGCCAGGGTAACGGCACAATTGGCCGTGTGCTATTTTGAAAATACAGTCGCGGGAAATATTACAGAGCCGCGGGTTTTTGGGCTAACGTTACTTTTATAATGTACAGCGGCCGCCCAAAGTGTATATAGACAAATGAAAATGAAAATAGATCCTTTTACTAACGTGTATTATACTTAGAATGTATACCTGGCAACTTAAGAACGGAGAGGCAGCTGTAAACATCACAAACAACGTGAGTTTCAGCAGAGCACATGTTAAGCTTTACACAGCAGAAATAAACATGACAACAGCCACTATAGATTATATAAAATAATAAACACACGATTACGATAGGATATGGTTTGTATGTGATTTTCTTGAGATGAATGTGTACATCTGAAATGCTAATTTGTGCAGCGATATAAAAGGCTATAAATAGCATATTTTAACAACAGTAAACGACCAAATTCTACATGTGATCACAAAAGGAAGTTATTACAAACACTCGATGGTGCTTTAAAGTGAGTTCTGAGTAAAAGTGTACTATTAATCTCATAAACTGTCTTATGAAGCATGATGCTAATATTAGCTCTAATGCAGCTGCAGAACAGGTCCAATTCTTCTTCTTAATGCATTTTGTCATAATACTTCACGTAAGGTCGCAAGAAAATGTTTTGTTGTATTTATTTAGAAATACTTTTGATAATAGTTGGGTAAATGTAAACTGGGATTGAAGCGTTGTGGCTTGGTAAACGTTTTATTGTCAGTATAAAGACTGATAATGGCTGAATAAAAACAAATGAATAATGATAAAAGAATAATAAGGATTCTGTCTCATACCTGGCGGAGGTGTGAAAGGTTCTGTTTCCTTAAACTAGTTTGTCATGCATTTCATTTCAACACATTTACAGGTAAATCCTAGTATTTTAAATGTGCGATTAATCGTGATTAATTACAGCCCATGACTGTGGTTAACGCGATTAAATTTTTTAATCGATTGACAGCACTAATATATATATATATATATATATATATATATATATATATATATATATATATATATATATATATATATATATATATATATGTGTGTTATTTTAGTATAGATGAGATACTATAATAGTTTTTAGTAATAGTTTGAAATTCATTTATTCTCTTTTAACATATATTTTCTGGTTTTATTTTCCTTTTTGGTAAAATTTTAGTATTTTTGTTGTGCGTATTTGTCATTCACATTAGTTTATGTGTCTATATAGTTTTGTCTATATATGTCTAATATGTCTAAATAGTTTTTTTTTTTTTTTTCTATTTTCATTCCTTGGGAACTACCTGAAGTAAAATAAGTTTAAGCTTTTTAATATTTGCTTTCATCTCAGTTAACATTTATTTTATTACAAGTAGAGGTCAACCGATATGGGTTTTTCACCGGCCGATGCCGATATTTAGAAATCAGGGCAGCCGATGGCTGATAATTGATGCTGATTTTCTTTTTTCCCCCATTCATCTCATAAAAGTGAGTTTGAGTAAATGATTATTGCAGGGTACAAGATAGTAATAGTAGCAGTAGCCCAATTTAGAGTAATAATACATGGCTCAAAACTCAAGCATCTTCTCAAAGCAGTTCTGAAGGATGCTTTTAGTTCATGTTTGCTGACAGACACCAGTGTTTCCCACAGACTTCAAATTGATTCTCTGCCAGCAGGAGGCGCTGTTGGAGCGGGTTTCCCCGGTAACGGCTGTAATCAAATAAGCGCTGCGCTCACAAACGCTACTTTATCAGGCATTAAAGGAAAGACGAAATGAAAATGACATCGAAGCTTTTTTGAAGACAGTCGGTGATTTTTCAAAGATACATTCATATAAAAACACCTGCGCTGCATTTTAATTTTGAAACGTGCAGCGCTCAGTTTATTCAAGGAAGTATAAGCCTTTTGGAAAATCTATTTGTGGCGGTCAGTTTTGATATTGTGACGAGCCGCCACAAATAACTCAATGTATGGGAAACACTGGACACTGCTATAAGTCAAATGGCCATAGTGATAATAAAAATAAAAGAGTTCATTACCCAGCCTGCTGATCATAACTGTTTAAGAGTGCACTGGCCACGAGCGATGACATCGTGGAGGCTATTGTCGGACCCACACACACATTTCATGAGGAAAGTTAATGTGCACATTATAATCAGCCCAGAAGTTTCGTCTGAATTTAATATGTTTCTACTTTCACATGCAAATGACTTGTTGCACTTATGAATATGATAACTTTCCGGCATCAATTCTAGGGAAAAAGGGTAAAACGTAATTCCGCTTTGGAAACGGTTTCTGCTGCCATTGTTAGCTGAAGCTGTGTGTGAACACCCCCCGGCTGCAGGGTTGCCAAGTCCACGGGAAGGTTTTCATGTTCGTGGGTTGAGCGACCTCAATAACGTGATATTTAGCCCCTGGAATGCGAGTTTACCAGGTGAACCCTGCTCGAAACGCGATTGGGCTAATTTTGAGTAGCAATTGGTCAATCGGTCAACCTCTAATTACAAGTAACAAAAAATGTGTTTTATTGTTTTAGTTTTAGCTTCATTTAACAAATAACCCTATATACTGTATGTTCATGCGATTATGTGATGCCAATGAGAATCACAACTGAATAAACCTACTAAACTGCTTATATTTACAAATACTACAAACACTTTAATGCAGCATGAGATCTGACACATGCATTCTGATGATATCAGGAAACTCTGAATCTGAACAAATACACAGAGAGATCAATACTTCATCCAGACCGAAAGCAACAAGTAAACATGAGCTGTTTGGTTTCCAGACGGCGCTGAACCTCAGTGTTTCTGTGTTTGACTGCAGCTGAACGTCCGTCATTTACAAATGATTCATTTCTGACCGGATCACATCAACAAACTACAAACTGAAGGTCATAACCAGTGCAGCACTATTTATACTCACTATCTGCACGAGTACGAGTAGAAGATGATGTGAATCACTCTAGTAAACACGGAAAAGACACAGATGGACCGTCTGGAGAGGCAGATCAGAAGAACAAACACACGGCGCAGACGGGAGGAATGAAATACTTGAGCACTTTAATATGGCAACAATAACTCTTCAGCATGTAGATTTTGGAGCGACTCGAGAGCCTTTGTGATTCATAGATTCATAAAACATGATGAAAGCATCTGAAGCAGGGCTGCGAAACGATTAGTCACGATTAACCGATTCAAAATGAAAGTTTATGTTTACATACTATGTGTGTGTACTGTGTATATTTATTATGTAGGCTATATATAAATACACACACACATATACATATATTTAAAAAAAATTGTATGCAAACACTTGTATATAAATTATATTATTTATATATATATATATATATATATATATATATATATATATATATATTTTACATATAAATCTAACATATTTTTCCTTAATATATACATGTGTGTGTATTTATATATATATATATATATATATATATATATATATATAATAAATATACACAGTACACACACATATAGTATGTAAACATAAACTTTTATTTTGAATCGATTAATTGTGACTAATCGTTTTGCAGCACTAGTCTGAAGAAAGAAAAAGCCCAGCAGAATAGGGGTGTGCGATATTGACAAAAAAATAACATCTTGATATTTTCTTGGATTTTATCGATAATGATAATTAGACGATATTTTGCTGAGTGTGTTAATGTGCTGGTATCTTAAGAACTGCCGTGGACAGCTGATATTCTTCATATTCTGTGTAGAGGTCAGTTCACACTGTTAGAAATTAATCTTTCCATTAAGTTTAAATTGATTTTTACATTTTATGGGCATTTTTACTTTTATAAAGCTTTTACTTTTATAAAAAGTCTGCATTATCTTTTGAGTCAAATTCTTATATTTAATCAGTGAATTAGAATAATAAGACATTTGGGCTGTTACCAAGCAAATTAAATAAATATCAACAAAAATAATCTTTGCAATGCAGAGGAAACACAGAAGCTGCGTCTGAGGTGGCATTTAGATGCATTTACACACTGTTTAATGCAGGACATGAATGCATTTAACATGAAGTTACAAATGCATAAATAATGTTTTCATATATTAAACATAAAACATTGAATACTGATATTTGAAATTATGTAAATAATAAAAAGAAACTTTAAATGTGAAATTAAAACTGCCAGTAGGTGGCAGCAAGTCACTGTTAATAAGTGATTCATTGCGACTGAACCGAATCATTTAAACAGTTGATTCATTCAGGAACGAAACGCCGTCATGTTACTCAGAGTGTCTATATGGTGTCTAAAACACAAGTCTCTTAATTAACTTGTTTATTGAACTGTTGTAAAAAAAAAAAAAAAATCAATATCACATTTGTAATTATGGTAATTTTTGGAAAAAAAAACAGCACTCTTTGTGTGAAATTGATTAACTATATGAAGTGGTATAAATATATACATTTTCTGTCCTCATGTCTTGAATTTGTGATCATTCTAAATTAATTTTAATAGACTGAATCATGCAGTGAAAGAATGCACACTAGTCTAGACTTCACATAATGTTCGCGTGCGCTCTGTAGGTGCGTTTTGTTTGGTTTTTGCGATATACTCGATAATGTCAAATTGCTCATCGTTAAAACAACAATTACAATATTACCGCAGATGATACATGTCGCACACCCCTAGCAGAACATCTCAATGCCGAAGAGCCGCAGACTCACCTTGGTTTCTCCGAGACTCTCGGATTCAGACACCTGGTAGGAGAGATCCGTTTCCTCGAAGCCCGTGGCGCTCATGCGCTGGTCCGTGGACGGGTCAGAGCGCGGCGGAGAGTCCGGAGAGTTCAGGCAGGTTTGGATCAGAGCTTTGCCCGTCTCGCTGGTGATCATGGGCTGCAGCTTACGCGTGGCGAAGGTGTAGACGTGCCCCGTCTCGCTGGCCACCAGCAGCAGAACCTGAGTTCCTGTGAGCGTGGAGAGCTCGTACGCCTTCAGAGACACAGACATACAGCAAACCAAAATCAAACTTTGCCATCCGAGATCAGGATGAGTTTGTTTCTTCATCAGATTTGTAGAAATGTGTCACTGCATCAGTGTCTCTGCAGTGAATGGGTGCCGTCAGAATGAGAGTCCAAACAGCTGATAAAAACATCACAATAATCCACAAGTAATCCACAGCACTCCAGTCCATCAGTTAACATCTGGAGAAGACAAAAGCTGAAACAAATCCAGCATTAAGGCGTTTTTAACTAAAACACAAGTCCATAATCCATAATAACGCTTCCTCCAGTGAAAAAGGCTGTGATAATTAGAAGGCGGCCACAGTGATTGTAAAGTATTTAAACTGCTTGGCCACTGTTATACCTTAGGAGAAGTCGATTAGTCACCAGAAGAGACGGACGGCAGCGAGTAAGTGTGTTAATACTTGTTCATAGATCTGTTGTTTAAATTATTTACTTGCTGCTAGGAAGGAATACTTCGTTTCCTACCTATTTCTAGTCTGTATTTTCGTTGTGGTTTATATTTTTGATTGCACTTACTGATAATTATACTCATTTGCCCCTCATTTGATGTGTCGTTTGCATTACTCCTAAGTGTGAAGTGTTAGTTTCGATCTGTGCTAATTAGAAGGCGGCCACAGCTGTTTTCACTCTAGTCTCTTAGAGTGTGTATTTATTTGTTGTTTGAAGCGTTCAGCCCTCCTCGTGTGAAGACCAACGAGGGTAAAGACCTGCGACTTTTTCCTGCGCGACTTTAAACGAGCAACGAAACCTAAGTATTTTTTTTATTAACTTCCCTTCACACACACACTCTTTTTCTGTCCTCTTTCTTTCCACCTCTATCATGTGTTTCCAAACCATTCTGGTTGTCTCTCAACCACGCTCTACCATCACACGCAGACGGCAACGCAATCTCGCTAACCTGCGCCCTATCTCTACATCATCTGCTGCACCTCTTTCTTTCTCTGTGGGTCTCTGGAATTGTCAGTCAGCTGTCAACAAAGCAGACTTCATTTCTGCTTTTTCTTTACAATCCACTCTCAGCATCTTGGGCTTGACTGAGACCTGGATTCGTCCTGAAGACTCAGCAACCCCAGTCGCTCTGGCTATCAATTTCTCTTTCTCTCACACCCCACGTCAGGTTGGCTGGGGTGGGGGCACTGGTCTGCTCATGTCAAACAATTGGAAATACTCAACCCACTCCTCCCTATGCAATTACAACTCATTTGAATCTCATGTGATTACTGTAACAGCTCCTATTAAACTCCAGATTGTGGTAATTTACCGCCCCCCCGGGCAAATTCTAGGCACCTTCCTGGAGGAGCTGGATGGGCTGCTGTCCTCTTTCGCAGAGGATGGCACTCCACTCTTAGTCTTTGGCGACTTCAACATTCATCTAGACAAGCCTACACAACATCAGAAAGATCAGGCCCTCTCTAACAGAGCATGCTGCTCAACTTCTTGTCCAGGTCCTTGTCATTTCTAGGCTGGACTACTGCAATGCTCTTCTAGCTGGACTTCCATCAAACACAATCAAACCTCTACAAATGATTCAGAATGCAGCGGCACGTCTGGTCTTCAACGAGCCCAAAAGAGCCCATTTTACACCTCTCTTTATCTCCTTGCACTGGTTACCAGTTGCAGTTCAAGACACTGATGCTTGCATATAGAACAACCACAGGCTCAGCACCCGCCTACTTCCACTCACTATTACGAATCTACACCCCCTCCAGAAGTCTGAGATCTGCTAGTGAGCGACGCCTCGTGGTACCATCACAGAGAGGCTCAAAATCACTCTCCAGAACATTCTCATTCACCGTTCCTGGCTGGTGGAATGATCTTCCCACCCCTATCCGGAATGCTGGATCCCTGACCATTTTCAAGCGACGGCTGAAAACTCATCTCTTTCAATGCTGCTTGACTTCATCCTAAATTAAAAAAAAAAAAAAAAAAAAAAAAAAAAAACCTTTGTCTTCCTCTTTATTTATTCCTTCCCTTTCTAGCTTGTACTTATTTGAACAATGCCTGAGACTTGGTATTAAGAGCTCCTCCTCTGTCTGTTGCCTCTTTAAGATGAACTGCTTTATGTATTCCCCAATTGTAAGTCGCTTTGGATAAAAGTGTCTGCAAAATGACTAAATGTAAATGTAAAAAGTGCATCTCCTGTTGTCTCTCACGTCAAAATCCAGCCACATATTTGTTTAGAGCTGTTTTGGCTTGTAAATGCTGCTTGATCTGTGCAGATTTCTCTCCTGATTCAGACCAGAACACTTTTTCACTGGAGGAAGAGTTATTATGGATTATAGACTCGTGTTTTAGTTAAAAATATCTTAATGCTGGATTTGTTTCAGCTTTTGTCTTCTCCAGATGTTAACTGATGGACTGGAGTGCTGTGGATTACTTGTGGATTATTGTGATGTTTTTATCAGCTGTTTGGACTCTCATTCTGACGGCACCCATTCACTGCAGAGCATCCATTGCTGAGACAGTGATGCAGTGACACATTTCTACAAATCTGATGAAGAAACAAACTCATCCTGATCTCAGATGAACTGAGGGTGAGCACATTTTCAGCACATCTTCATTTTTAAATGAACTAGGCCTAATCCTTAAAAGTCAAGCTTTATGTAATACAGATCACTTTTTGGCTTGCTTGCTTAATATTGACTTGACTGCACAGACACTACTTGAAGAGAACTGAACTGAGGATGACATCGCTGTTTTCTCCAGAACTGCTTTATAGATGAACTCGATCCATAATTGATGAACTTCACACCATTATTAAACTGAACTGAATTAACAATGAACTGATTTTAATGGAAAAACTGACTATTGTCCTCCTTTGAGAGCTGCTTTACAGCAGAATTGAATTTAGTTTGCATTATTGAAACATTATTTTCCTGTTTATCACTGTTAAGCTGCTTTGACGTAATCTGTATTTTATAAAGCGCTATAGAAATAAAGGTGACTTGACTTGAAAGCCTGTTTTAAAGCAGCTTCACATGAATAGAGAGGAAAATAACAGTGTTAATGTCACAAAGTTCCAGAAATCGAGACGAACTGAACTGATGTTTGTAATGTTTTGGCTCCTCAGCCATTCGTTCTGACGCTATGGAGCCAATCTAATGACGGCACTCGTTTGACATCAGTGTTTACTAACAGATAACCAGGTCCAGACGAGCGTTCCGTTTGCTCCAGACGCGGCTGAAACAATGTGAGATAAGCCTCTATTAATAGAGCCGCTGGTCAGCGTGTGACTGATCGAGCTGGACTAGAGAGACTAACCAGCACAGCAGCTGCATTAACTTATTCATGAGGGTCATTAGTGATACAGGATCAGTGATGAAATACATTCACCTTTAGAAGTCATCGACACATATAATATAAAATACACAGAGTTTAATGAGTTCTTGGATATGTTTGAGCACAGATGTTGTTATAAAGGACTCAAGATCGTGTCTATTGGTCAACGAAACTCAAACTAATGTCATATTTGATCAGTTAGCTGCTGTTCTGAAGACTCTGAGAGTAAAACGAGAGGAACTTTGATCTGCTGAAGGACTGTAAAACAGCAGAGAGTTTAAATGCCCATCGTTTCTCTTCAGCTGCTGGATCAGGAATGAAATGATCTCCATCTGTTCTGAAGAACAAAGCATCACGTGCTCAAGCCGTCGGCGAGCATCTCAAGAAACTCCGCCTAGAACCCAAACACCTTCAATAATCACAAATGCCTTCCTTAGATTACAGTTTTTATTCAACTGCTAACACTCTAAATCTTTCCTTGTTACACAATTTCTGAAAGCTGTCACTCAAACAGCAGAAGCACACACCAAATCTGCAAAACCATACACTAATTCTCAGCCTTTGACTCAGTTTTCAATTTCATAAAACACTTTTTGCAAAACACAACACACAGTTCTCTATGTAACACACAAAAATTTAACATGAATTAATATGATGGCAAAGGTGTTTGCAAATGTTTGCTTTTGAGATGTGTTTGTGATATTTTGAACGCAGTGCTTCATTTTGCAAGAGATGTGAGGCGTTTTGCATTTTGTGTGCATTTCTTGGATTTGTGTGTGAAGTTTTGAAAAAATGAGGCAAAGTTTTGAAAATATGCGTAAGCAGCTGAAAAAAAATCTTTTTTCATTGTCATTTCCGCCTTACATTTCAAAGCTGTTTTCTGTGAATGTGCAAGACTTCTGATTCATTAGTCGCTATCAGGAAAGAACTAAGACTGAAAACATGCAGTAAACTGCAGAACTAGCTGCACTACAAACCAGAGTGTTTATGATTATGATAATGAATTAAAATAACATAAATAACAATTTGCAATATCAATCTGCATAAAGAACTGTTTGTGTACAGCTAAAATAACTGGAAGTGAATGAAACCAAAAGAGCCACAAACACTTAAGTTACAAATGGCTGAGCCACTCTTATGTTACTAATTTAATTGAAATAATTACTTTATTGAAATTAATTTACTATATTTTAGTTTGATTAAAAAAAAAATTAAAATAATTTTATGGTACTAAATTTATTTTATGCAATAATTATAATACATTTATTACCTGTTAACCACTTATTGAGCACAGACATGAAACTGAAACTGTGGTAAATCATGAATGCTTTGGAGCGCAGACTTAAGTTTGGTCTCTTTTGAGAGAAGATGCTTGGGTTATTGCTGAAGTGAAAAGTTTAAAAAGTGAGAAAAGAGTTACAGTTATAGAAGTTTACTATTATGAGAAATGCACAAAAACAGTTGTGTTCCAAATCTGAGGTTGATATCAAAAAAAAAAAAAGCTTTCAAGTAACGTTTTGTTTGGGCGCAGTACCAAACGTTTCCACTAGATAAAATTCATTTCCCATTCATTTAAGATATAAACTCATGATTTATGATCATTTATCAACATTAAGAGAGTTTATGCTTAAAATAAAAATAACCTGATGATGGGATCAGAGAAATAATCTTGATTCAAAGGAACCATGATTGTTTTAAGTACAAACTCAAGTTAATTTTTCTTTTGACTTGCTATGCTTCTTGATTTCAGATTACTTTTTTGTACTGGGAAAACAAGACAAAAATTCAGAGCAAGAAACCCATTTTCTGCAGTGTACAGGACGTTTCTCAGAGCAGGTTTCATCATGATCTCTCCTGTGAGGTCTGGAGAGTCCTGTAAAGCGTGTTTGAGCAGCAGCTGGACGCGTGTGAGAGCCGTAAAGAGCAGCAGATGAGCTCAAGACTCTGATCGTCTCATCATCAGCTCTGCGTTTGCTCAGCTGTTGAGGACGGCAGGTGATGAAGAACTACAGCTAACACTAACATCCAGCATGTGTTGTCAGAAAGCACATTTGTCTGAGGTTTACGACCCATGTGGACGCCTGCTTCACTCACTAGCTTTTGCCCAAAACCAGCCTTTTAACCAGGAATTCACTGATGATTAGACATCACAGAATGGAATGATGGGAAATGAGATGCACACACACTCTCTGGAAGATGAACTTTTACTCTTAAAAAACAAAAAAATATGTGAATGATGTGAGGAGCAACTCTTCTGTTAAACGCACAGTAGATTATGTTAAAATAGCCAAATATTAGCCACTACTGGTCATCACTAATGTCTGAAGCATTTCTACAGAGCTCTCAGAGATGATTCTAGATTTAATAGGCCCCTGTGCGCTTCAGATAACGGCTGGCGTCAGGTTCAGAAAAACTCTCATTCCTCCACTTTCTCAAACCGTAATAAATGGAAGAATTCCCTTTCAACAGGAAGACTATCAGCTCACTCCTTACAATCCATCATGAAGATCAGGAGGAGGACCCGAGAGAGACACCCACCACACTTCGATTCAGCTGAACCATGAGCTGATAACTATTACTTCATCTTAAAGGAATTGGTCACCAAAAAATAAACGTGCTGAAAATGTGTTCACCCTCAGGCGATCCGAGATGTAGAAGAGTGTGTTTCTTCATCAGGTTTGTAGAAATGTGTCTCTGCATCAGTGTCTCAGCAATGGATGCTCTGCAGTGAATGGGTGCCGTCAGAATGAGAGTCCAAACAGCTGATAAAAACATCACAATAATCCACAAGTAATCCACAGCACTCCAGTCCATCAGTTAACATCTGGAGAAGACAAAAGCTGAAACAAATCCAGCATTAACACATTTTTAACTCAAATACCATAGAGTCCATAATTCATAATAACTCTTCCTCCAGTGAAAAAGTGTTCTGGTCTGAATCAGGAGAGAAATCTGCACAGATCAAGCAGTGTTTACAAGACAAAACAGCTCTAAACAAATATGTGGCTGGATTTTGATGTGAGAGACAACAGCAGATGCACTTTTTCACTGGAGGAAGAGTTATTATGGATTATGGACTCTATGGTATTTGAGTTAAAAACATCTTAATGCTGGATTTGTTTCAGCTTTTGTCTTCTCCAGATGTTAACTGATGGACTGGAGTGCTGTGGATTACTTGTGGATTATTGTGATGTTTTTATCAGCTGTTTGGACTCTCATTCTGACGGCACCCATTCACTGCAGAGCATCCATTGATGAGACACTGATGCAGAGACACATTTCTACAAACCTGATGAAGAAACAAACTCATCCTGATCTCTGATGAACTGAGAGTGAGCACATTTACATTTTTGAGTGAACTATTCCTTTAAAGTGATAGTTCACTCAAAACTGAACATCTTGTTATCATTTTCTCACCCTCTTGTTGTGGAACTCAAAAAGGAGATGTTGAACGTAAATGTTCATGCCGCTCTTTCACCATCAAATTCCATTTACAGTAAGCACCATAAAAGCACTTCTTATGCTTCATGATCTATATTCTGTGAAGCATATGATATTATATGAAATGAAACTTGTTGCACGAGTCATAAGGACTATAGTGATAGTGCTTTTTGGAGTTTGGCAGTCATGGTCACTATGAATATAAAAAGAACTGCATAAAGATTTTTTTTTTAAATGGTAGTTTTAAATGGTAATTTTTTTTGGCAAAAAATTGCAAGTTTGGAATGACATGGAAGGTGAGCAAATAATCAAGAGAATTTGTGGTGAACTATTGCTTTAAAAGGTTCCCAAAATGTGTACTTTCCAAGCATCTTCTCAGCTGTGAATGTCTCTTCCAAACAAAGCAATCACACTCAGTTAGTTGAGAGTGTTTTGGCGGCCTGAGGTTTGTGCGGCACCAGAGCTGCTGGTCTGTAATAGAGAATGTCAGTTGCTCATTCTATTTAAAGCTCACAGTCCATCGCGTCTGTTGTGACTTCAAATCACCTACCGAAGGACAGGACATGTGACACCACAGAGAGACTTCATGAGCCGAAGAGCAAGACCTGCTCCAGACACTCCTGGAGACCTTCCTCTAACAGGAGTAAAGACAGAGTGACATACAGTAAGAGCCCAGAGCTCTAAAACGAGTGTGGAGCAGCTCAGAAGAATGAGAAACATCTGCATATTGAGAACTTTTTAAGGGGCCAAAGTGGACCCATGATGACCTTTGATTTGGCCCACCATCCCATAAAAATAAATAAATAAATAAAATAAAAAATTAATTACAATAATTAATTTAAAAAAGGGGAAAAATGCATTTTAAGCATAGCTTTGTTCCTTTGTATACATTAAAATAAAAATAAAAAACAATATAAGTGAATTTGATTTTTTTTAAATGTTCATTTATATTATTTCATTTTTAATTATTATTTTTTTAAATGTTAGAAATGTTATACATTTTACTATAACATAACTGAATATAATGCAACATTTAATTTTGTACACAGCCCTCAATCAAGTTGATTTTTGGCTCTTTGCGTTCAAAAGTCTTTGTTCTAGGAGAAACAACTGATGTTAATTTTGTGACCTTCCTTCTTATTGCCAGTGGAGAGAAGTTTATGTATTTTCTAATGTATTTTGATGCATTTTGTATTTAAACTTTCTATAACTACTTATCCTATTCAGTTATGCAGTTCTCTAGCTGGACTCGAACCTACAAACTTTCAGTAACCAGCCATGACCTTTAACACCACTTTAGTGTCTGTTTGAATGATCTGGTTGTTCTTCATGATAGTTTCTCACCTTCTTCATGATGCCCGTCTTCCTCTTGCTGAAGGTCGTGTACCGTCGCAGTTTGTTGTCTATAAACTCCATCTTTATCTTCACCCTGCCGCGGGTCTTCTTGCCCGGTTTCGCTCCAGCCGCTCCAGCCGCGAGCGCCGCGGAGGGCAAGCCGGCCTCAGGTCCCACTATCGCGGCTTCCATCTCCGCTCTCTCCCGCTTGACACCGCCTCCCCTGCGGTTGTCCCCGACTGACCCCATGAGCTCGTCCTCATCGCCGGAGTCAGAGTCCGCGTCGGAGCCGCTGCACAGGTGCGGGGGTCCCTCTTTATCCGGCTCGAACCTCCCTGGGATCCCGAGCCCCATCGGCCCCAGCCCCCGAGCGAACCCCGCGCGGACCCCGGCGCCCATCACCACCGCGCCGTGGCCTGCGCTCTTCCCCGCCGCTGATCCGCTTCCACTCAGAGCCGCTGCGCTCTGGCTGGATAACATCCTAGAAACCGGGGAGAACGATCCGTATGACGGCAGCGGAGTGCTGGAGCGACAGTCGGTGAGACAGCGAGATCCGAAGCGGCGCTCATACACCAGCAGAGTCCGCGAGAAACTTTGAGAAGTGATGCTGAACCTGAGCGCCTCCAGCCGGCTTCACTCTCGCTTCACCTCCCCCTGGAGCTCCGCGAAAGACGCGCTTTCTCTAAAAGGAAAACCGCACCAGCGCTTCCGCGATCCCTCCGCTGCGTCACCTAGTGCGCCGCGGACGCGGCAAAGCAGCGCTCTTCTTCATTAACGCGCCGCGAACGCCTCAACTCCGCGTCCCGCCGCTTACAGCTGTCAATCACCGCGCTTATGTGACGCTTCGCAACGCCAGCGCGGAGGGATCTATACACGGCCGATCTACTTTCCTCCATATAAAGAGATACGTTGTTTCCTTTTTTGGAGTTCTCGCTCCTTATATGGCGAGTCACAGTCGAGTCCAGCGATTGGCTCGCGCGGGGACGGCCTACAGCGCGGTTGGTTAAAGTGACATCTCATTTGCATAAATACCAAAACGGTTGCGCTCGCTTCATACGTCACACTAGAGGGAGGAGCTTCGCGTATTAATAGATGGGGGATATTAATAACAACAATAGTAAGGTTATTAACGTGATTTATGTAAGTGTGCTGAGGACTATGAAAAATACATGATTAAAACTGCATTATTAAACTTTCATAATACTATTAGTTAGTATTAATACAAATATTAATAAAACCACATACTCAAAGAAACACATAAGCAAACCAAACAATCATTCCATTCCACTGCAACAAGCATTTATGTAATTTCATGGCACTACAGCACAGTTCCCATAGAAACAGTTATAAAAGCCTCAGACTCAGATGTATGAGAGCGAGCTGAACATTTCATGAAAATACTTGAATCAAACGCTTCATATCCAAGTATTCTTCATCCGCAGGAATGTTTCAGAAGGACAGAATCAAGAGTGTTTTGTGTTCAGTCGTGACACACATCAGAGCTTCTCTGTGCTGGGTTTTCAGCAGAACCTCAAGAACTTTTGTCATTTCATCATTTCATTTCACACAGACTAAAATGACTTTGATAAAGAGTTGTTTGCTGCTACTAAAACCACCGGAGAAGCTTCGGAAGAGCGAGAATCAACTGTTTTCACGTTTAGCTTGCACACAAATCAAAATTAACACAACATTTGCATGTAGCCAAGTCTCAGAACAACAAATACTTTTATGAAAATAAGAGGCAAGCATGAAGATAAAGAAGCATTTGAGAGAGATCATAATCCGTATGAAGAGCATCAGGACTGACAGACGCACCTGAGCTCTTCTCTGATGACGGACATCATTTGCATGAAAAAAGAAGCTCTGCTCACCACACACACACACACACACACACACACACACACACACACACACACACACACATACACACACACACACACACACACACACATACACATACACATATACACACACACACACACACACACACACACACACACACACACATACACATACACATACACATATACACACACACACACACACACACACATACACACACACACACACACACATACACACACACACACACACACACACACACACACACACACACACACACACACACACATACACACACACACACACACACACACACACACACACACACACACACACACACACACACGACAGATGGAGGCCATTTCTGGTGCATCTGATGGGCAGCAGAGCCAATATGAAGCTCTATAGTGTAAAGAACAGAGAATGCAAATGCATTCACACACAGCAGCCAAACTACACCACAACATCTCAGGCCAAAAGTGATTATAATCGGCTGTGAAATTAGTCAAGTAATACAAGTCATCTGAACTCTGTCCTCTACTGGAAAAGTCTTTGTCGGATCAGTTGGGGTTTTGCTTCTCTCTCTCTCTCTCTCACATAGCGCCATCTGCTGGCCTTTACATGCAGAGATCTGAACACAAACTTAAAGGAATAGTTCAGCCAAACCTGTAAATGTGCTCACCCTCAGGCCATCCGAGTGTGTTTCTTCATCAGATTTGTAGAAATGTGTCTCTGCATCAGTGTCTCAGCAATGGATGCTCTGCAGTGAATGGGTGCCGTCAGAATGAGAGTCCAAACAGCTGATAAAAACATCACAATAATCCACACCACTCCAGTCCATCAGTTAACATCTGGAGAAGACAAAAGCTGAAACAAATCCAGCATTAAGACGATTTTAACTCAAATACGAGTCTATAATCCATAATAACGCTTCCTCCAGTGAAAAAGTGTTCTGGTCTGAATCAGGAGAGAAATCTGCACAGAGTTTAAAACAGTCCAAAACAGCTCTAAACAAATATGTGTCTGGATTTTGATGTGAGAGACGACAGGAGATGAACTTTTCACTGGAGGAAGAGTTATTATGGATTATAGACTCATATTTGAGTTAAAAACGTCTTAATGCTGGATTTGTTTCAGCTTTTGTCTTCTCCAGATGTTAACTGATGGACTGGAGTGGTGTGGATTATTGTGATGTTTTTATCAGCTGTTTGGACTCTCATTCTGACGGCACCCATTCACTGCAGAGCATCCATTGCTGAGACACTGATGCAGTGACACATTTCTACAAACCTGATGAAGAAACAAACTCATCCTGATCTCTGATGAAATGAGGGTGAACACATTTTCATTTCCGACTGAACTATTCCTTCAAAGTAATGATGCTTGTGTCCTTTGATCAGAGGAAAATACTACCAAAAAGTGTCAATGCTTTTTTGGAAATACCTGGTACATGAATATTATCATCATTAAATACTATAGTTTTACCATTTAGTTTTTGGTGCTTCATTTGACCAATTATACATGGAGAAACAGAAAAGATTTGTCAAACAGTTGATGTTATGGAGCACAGATGCAGCGAGGCTGTTAAAAACGTGACTGTTTAATGAGAGCAGCATTACATCTGGATTACTGTGACCTTTATAAAGCAGAATATACAAGCATCACGCTGTGAGAGCCTGCCTTAAAGATAACCATGAACAGACAGTGACGACGATCACAGAGATTAAAAACAAATAACAACAACAATAATAATAAAAATACACATGAAAAGATAATATCAAAGCAGTTTTTAAAAACAACAAGCATTAACTGCATTACAAAAGATACTGTAAAAAAAAACAGCAAATAAGTCCTTCATGTTCTAGGCACTTTTATTTGTAAAAGTCAAAGTTGACCTGTTATTTTTATGTGTTCACCTGATGAAAACAGTCCAGGATGTGTTTCTACTGCAGGAGTCTGAATGAAACCAACACTGGCTGCATTAAAATCAAACAGACACAAAACCTTCATCATAAACTCACACAGTCCTCAAACAACATCACACATCAGCGCTTCTCAACCTTCATGACTCCAGTCACAATATTATCTGCTGTAATGAAAAAGTTGTTTATTTTTATCTATGGACACTCCTGGTTTCTGTGCATTAAATTTCACGATTCCAGAAGTTTTAGGAGCTGAATGTTCCTCAAGGTTCCTCCTGTTTTAAACCAATGAATTTATGTGACTTTTCCAGTCATTTGTGATTCACTGGATCAGGGTTAAGGTTTTTTTTAGCCTGGTAAAACTAGTGAAATGTATATTTGTTATAAAAATGCCCATGGTGTTTTAACATTTGATTCATTTCCATGGCTTTTCCAGGTCTAGAAATCACACTTTTAAAATCAGGATGCCTCATATATTCAGGTTTTCCTTTCTGGTTCGTAAAAGAAAAAAAAAAAGAAGAAAAAAAAACAGTTGTTAAAGTGGTGAATTTTAATGCTTATTTTGTCTTATTTTAAATAATGTTTCTGAGACCCCCCTACTGGACCTGGTTGAGAACCGCTGATCTAATCACAACACATCAACATGACACCTAAAGTTTGAAGTGTAATCTGCGCATCATCTGAGTTTGTCAGGTGTGTTTGAGAAAAACAATCCAGAAGGATTTTGCAGAGACGTACAGTGAACTGAGAATTACAATAATATGTGATTAATCATGGCTTAGAAATGTTTGCAATCTGAGGCATTGCATATTTATTTATTACAATAACAGTCACATGTGAGCACCTCAGAGAAACAAAGATCATATTATCATTAACAACAATCTCTCTGCCATCACACACACACACACACACACATTTGTTTTTGTGGTTTACGGGGACTCTTCATAGGCGTAATGGTTTTTATACTGTACAAACTGTATGTGCTATTGCCCTACACCAACCCTACACCTAAACCTACCACTTACAGGAAACTTTCTGCATTTTTACTTTCTCAAAAAAAAAAAAAAACCTCACTCTGTATGATTTATAAGCCTTTTGAAATATGGGGACATGGGGTAATGTCACCATAAATCACCTTCTCCTTGTAATACCGGTCATACCCATGTCATTACACAAATTTGTGTCCTCATATGTCACAAAAACACACACTCACTCAGTCACACACACACACCCGCGCGCACACGCACCCACACACACACACACTCACACACACGCACACACACACTCGCACACACACACACACTCGCATGCACAAACACACACACACACACACACACACACACACACACACTCAACTGTATGCACTGCTGATTCCAGTGCGTGACGAGAGCCGCAGGCGTGACATGATTCCAGCATCATGTGTGTGAAGTACCTCCTCCTGCATCTGTAACCTGATGGATCTGCGATTGTCCTGCGCTGCAGAGGTCAAAGGTCATCCTTGGGGTCCCTGAGGCTCCAGTGAGAGGAAGGAGCTTCTACAGAAGCGTAAACAGATCATTAATGGGACAGAAGCGTGTTTGATCCTGAGCAAGTCTCGAAGCAGACTCTCACGTCTGAAATGTGTGTGATTGAGTCTCTGATTGCAGTCTTGATGCTCTAGACTTTGATGTCTGCGGGGGAATCAGTCAGAATCTGAAGGATCTCGCTGAATGTGGGCCGTTCTTTAGGACTGGATGCCCAGCAGCGGCTCATCAGACTGCAGACGTGAGCAGGACAGTTCACTGGAGGAGACAAACGCAGAGTACCAGCCTGGAGACCTGAGACAGAGAGACATACATGAGACACAGAGAGACACACATGAGACAGAGAGACACACAAGACACAGAGACACACATAAGACACACATGAGACACAGAAAGACACAGAGACACACGACACACATGAGACACAGAGACACACGCATAAGACAGAGAGACACGTATGAGACACACGAGACACAGAGAGACAGAGAAACACACATGAGACACACGAGACAGAGACACACGCATAAGACAGAGAG
Source organism: Spinibarbus caldwelli (assembly GCA_039654775.1). Taxonomy (NCBI): domain Eukaryota; kingdom Metazoa; phylum Chordata; class Actinopteri; order Cypriniformes; family Cyprinidae; genus Spinibarbus; species Spinibarbus caldwelli. The sequence continues at coordinate 285,011 of CM077242.1, read as the reverse complement.
ACAGAGAGACACGTATGAGACACACATGAGACACAGAGAGACACAGAGACAGAGACACATGCATAAGAAACATGAGACACACATGAGACACAGAGACACACGCATAAGACAGAGAGACACAGAGAGACACAGAGAGACACGTATGAGACACACATGAGACAGAGAGACACAGAGAGACATACGAGACACAGAGAGACATGCATAAGAAACACGAGACACATGCATAAGACAGAGAGACACGTATGAGACACACATGAGACAGAGAGACACAGAGACAGACACACAACACACAGAGACACATGCATAAGAAACACGAGACACAGAGAGACACACGAGACACAGAGAGACACCGAGAGACATGCATAAGACACGCGAGACAGAGAGACACAGAGACACACAACACACAAGACACAGAGACACGCATAAGACACACGAGACACAGAGAGACACACGAGACAGAGAGACACAGAGACAGACACACAACACACAGAGACACATGCATAAGAAACACGAGACACAGAGAGACACACATGAGACACAGAGAGACACCGAGAGACATGCATAAGACACACGAGACAGAGAGACACAGAGACACACAACACACAGAGACACACAAGACACAGAGACACACATGAGACACAGAGAGACACACATGAGACACAGAGAGAGAGAGACACACATAAGACACATGATACAGAGACACACGCATAAGACAGAGAGACAGAGAGACACGTATGAGACACATGAGACACAGAGAGACACAGAGACAGAGACACACAACACAGAGACACATGCATAAGGAACACGAGACACAGAGAGACACAGAGACACGCGTAAGACAGAGAGACACAGACAGACACGTATGAGACACATGAGACAGAGAGACACAGAAAGACATACATGAGACACACACATAAGAGAGAGACAGAGAGACACGTATGAGACAGAGAGACACAGAGACAGACACACAACACACAGAGACACATGCATAAGAAACACGAGACACAGAGAGACACACATGAGACACAGAGAGACACCGAGAGACATGCATAAGACACACGAGACAGAGAGACACAGAGACACACAACACACAGAGACACACGAGACAGAGAGACACAGAGACACACAACACACAGAGACACATGAGACACAGAGACACGCATAAGACACACATGAGACAGAGACACACACGAGACACACAAGAGACACACATGAGACACAGAGACACACGCATAAGACAGAGAAACACACATGAGACAGAGACACACAAGACACAGAGACACACGAGACCCAGAGACACACGAGACACAGAGACACACGAGACCCAGAGACACACGAGACACACGAGACACAGAGACACACGAGACCCAGAGACACACGAGACACAGAAACACACAAGACCCAGAGACACACGAGACACAGAGACACACATGAGACACAGAGAAACACATGAGACACATATGAGATGCAGAGAGACACAGAGAGACACACAAGAGACACAGAGAGACACAGACACACGAGACACAGAGACACACATGAGACACATATGAGACGCAGAGACACACATAAGACCCACATGAGACACAGAGAGACACGCATAAGACACAAGACACAGAGACACACATGAGATACATGAGATACATATGAGACACAGAGAGACACGCAAAAGACCCACATGAGACACAGAGAAACACGAGACACATATGAGATGCAGAGAGACACAGAGACACACATGAGACCCACATGAGACACAGAGAGACACGCATAAGACACAAGACACAGAGACACACATGTGACACGTGAGACACACAAAAGACCCACATGAGACACAGAGAGACACGCATAAGACACAAGACACAGAGACACACATGAGACACATATGAGACACAGAGAGACACACAAAAGACCCACATGAGACAAAGAGAAACACATGAGACACATATGAGATGCAGAGAGACACAGAGACACACATGAGACACATATGAGACACAGAGACACACATAAGACCCACATGAGACACAGAGAGACACGCATAAGACACAAGACACAGAGACACACGTGACACATATGAGACACAGAGAGACACACAAAAGACCCACATGAGACACAGAGAGACACGCATAAGACACAAGACACAGAGACACACATGAGATGCAGAGCGACACAGAGACACACGAGACACAGAGACACATATAAGACCCACATGAGACACAGAGAGACACGCTTAAGACAAGACACAGAGACACATGAGACACATATGAGATGCAGAGAGACACAGAGAGACACACGAGACACACAAGACACAGAGACAGACATAAGACCCACATGAGACGCAGAGAAACACATGAGACACATATGAGATGAAGAGAGACACAGAGAGACACACATGAGACACACGAGACACAGAGACACACATAAGACCCACATGAGACGCAGAGAAACACATGAGACACATATGAGATGAAGAGAGACACAGAGAGACACACATGAGACACACGAGACACAGAGACA